>OY856409.1:764112613-764592613 GCA_963693085.1 Alisma plantago-aquatica
TATGGTAATGATCCTTTGCTAAGTGCATCTCTGTACTTAGAGATTAATTAAAGGCCGACTGCCCAGGGCTCCCATGTGACACATCCATTCCTAATATAATAGTTGGCACTTTGGAGATCTTTGGCATGGATGGAGGATGCTCAGCTGTAGTGAACTTCTCTGCATCTTCCATCCATGCCAAAGATCTCCTAAGAGCCAACTATTATATTAGGAATGGATGTGTCCCATGGGAGCCCTGGGCAGTCGGCCTTTAATTAATCTCCAGGTACAGAGCTGCACTTAGCAAAGGATCATTATCATATTTATTGGCTTTTAGGGCATGCATCACAACCACATGTTAAAGAAAGGGAATTATTTTAGATGGAGGGGGAAAACAAAAAAGACAAATATACAAATGTTGTTTTAACAACAAAGGGATCAAGGAGGAACCCACATTACTAAGAACACCCATTCGTTCTTGAGGCTTCTTCCTAGACTTCTCAACCAGAGCAGACCTTTTGTTGAATGCATGTCTGAAGCTTTCCATGGTCATGACAGACATTCTATTGATGCTAAGTGTGCACAAAGATGGTATGCTACTAACGTATAATGATACATATCATACAAGTGAACCAGAAGTTACATTCATTTTACGCCCATGCTTTAGTGCTTCTATGCCCATCATTTGATTTTTAAAGATACCAAACTTATTTACATATCATTTCAGTTTCCATTGGAGACTAGTACTTTGTATTTCAGCTGACTTATAGGGACAGTTAGGTATTTGTCTCATAATGCTTGTTATAAGTAATAACAATATGTTGATATCAGATCTAAGAAGAAATAGACTGTCAGTTCCTTTATGCATAGAGATCTGCTACAATATTGAGATTCTATGGGATATGTTGGACATAACCCATAGCATCAGGACCACACACAACTTTGAATCTCCTTTGGTAGAGTCTAAATAGCCATGCGTCCAAATACTCCTTTGTAGTAGAGAGATCGCCTAGTTTGAGAAGAGAAGCTGTGTAGCTAGTCTGACAGTATAAGTAGCCCTTGTAATCGAGTATATGTTGAGACATGTGAGCAAAAGTTAATGGATGGATCTGTGAACTATTATTGATTAGGTGGGTACCTATGCTATTGCAGTTCTTGAAGGATTTTTCTTGAAGGATGTTTCTTCTGCCTCTTTTTTTTCTTCTTGTATATTGATAGACTTCATGTATGTCTTCTCCCTTCCCTCCCCTTTTATCTTTTTCCTTTTTCATGTTGTATATTCGACCCCCTTTTGCTGCAATTGTTACTTCTATGTCCCCTCTTATTGCTATTTCCTTGTTACTCATATCAGAAATTCAGATTCTTACTTGCATCTCCTGCTCGCACGTCTACTAGACTACTAGTATCACTTCTATTTGCAAGTTTTCTTCTACTTTTTCTTACTTATTCTTGCTCCTACATGACTACATCTCCTACATGACTACATCTCAAACAGCTGTTCCTATACTTATTATATATTTTCCTTCATGTAGATGGATTTTCTAATAGATCGGAGTTGGATGTATATTGGGAACAGAGTGCGAAGTGATGTATTCAAGGCAGGGTTATGAAAGTTCATTGAGTTTGCTCTTATCCATCAGAGACCAACTAGACAGGGGAAATTAATATGTCCTTGCAAGGTATGTTTGAACAGATACCTTAAAATAGAGGAGGAGGTATTCTCACATGTATTACAAAAAGGATGTGTGCATAGCTATGATGTTTGGACGTTTCATGGGGAGGTGATTGGTAGGAGCAATCATGTTGTGGTACCAAACATGCCTAGCACCGACAATATGCATCAGATGTTGGAGGATTTGTTTGCTATGGGTGACACAACAAATTACCACTCTACTGAAGCTACAGAGGAACCTGCAAATGTAGATGCACAAAGATTTTACAAGCTACTAAAAGAGGCAGATCAACCACTCTATAGAGGTTGCACAAGTCATTCTAAGCTATCGTATTTGGTTGCCTTGCTATTTCTGAAGGAGGAATCTGGATGGTCCAACGATTCTTTCACAAAGTTGTTACAGTTGATTGTTTCAAGATTTCCAGAAGAAAATTGTCTATTCCCGGAGACGTACTATGAAGCAAATGCGATCGTGAAGGATTTACAACTTGATCATTCTACTATAGACGTATGTACAAATAATTGCATGCTTTTTCGCAAAGATGCAGCTTCAAAAGAAAATTGTGATACTTGTGGTGCTTCAAGATGGAATGAAAAGCAATACAAAACAAAGGGAAAGAAGGTAGCTGCTAAGTTCATGTATCACTTCCCTTTGATACCTCGGTTAGAGAGGCTCTATATGTCTTCATCTATTGCTAAAGATATGATTTGGCCATCAGAAGTAAAAGGCAAGGATGGTCGTATTCATCATCCTTCAGACACACCAGAATGGTTGTCTATTGATGCCAGGTATCCAGACTTTGCTGCTGAACCACGCAATGTTAGATTGGCATTAGCAACAGATGGATTTAATGCATTTGGCAATATGAGTGCATCACATAGCATCTGGCCTGTGTTGGTGACACCTCTCAATCTTCCACCTTGGCTTCTTATGAAAGAACAATTTATTATGATGTCCCTATTAATCCCAGGTCCACATATGGTTGGCAATGACCTTGATGTATACTTGGAGCCATTAATTGAGGAGTTGAAACTACTTTGGGAGCTTGGAGTCAAAGTTTATGATGCATATAGAAAAAGGAACTTCACTATGCGGGCAATGCTTTTATGGACCATTAACGATTTCCCAGCATATGGTGACTTATCTGGTTGGAGCACTAAAGGTAAGAAAGATTTGGGATGTCCTTGTTGTAATGTTGAGACTGTATCAAAATGGTTACAGTATGGGAAAAAGCAATGCTATGGTTTCCATCGACGTTTTCTTCCAATGAATCATCCGTATAGACGTGATAGGAAAAATTTTGATGGTGAAAAAGATTTTCGACTTCCACCTAAGCCACTATCTGGAGAAGATATACTGAGGCAATTTGATGGATATGAAAATATCACATTTGGAAAAATGAATAAGCGCAAGAGGCTTGGAGATCAAATTCAACCATTACCTCCTGGTTGGAATAAGATAAGCATCTTTTTACAGCTACCTTATTGGAAGTATTTATCTGTTAGACACAATCTGTATGTGATGCACATAGAAAAGAATGTGTGCGAGAATATTTTAAACACATTATTGGGTGATTCTAAGAAAAGTAAAGACAACTTACAAGCTCGTCAAGATATGAAGAAAATGCACATTTGAAGAGATTTATGGCCAGTAGATGCAGGTAACCGCTATTACTTGCCTCCAGCATCTTACGCCATGACTAATGCGCAGAAAGATAAGTTCCTATCTGTGTTAGAAAAGTTGAAAGTTCCTGATGGCTATTCGTCTAACATATCTAGGTGTGTTAGCAAATCTGATAGAAAACTTGTTGGGCTGAAAAATCATGATTGTCATGTTCTTATGCATCAACTTCTACCTGTTGCCTTGAGACATTGCATAAGCTTAGATGTGTACAAGCCTATTGCTAATTTGTGCTCATTTTTCAACAAGCTTTGCTCTAACATTATTGATGTGGAGGAATTCAAAGAATTGGAACAAGAAATTGCTGTCACTCTTTTCCAGTTGGAGAGAATCTTCCCTCCTTATTTCTTCACCATCATGATGCATTTGCCCATTCATTTAGCTTATGAAGCCAGGCAAGCCGGATCTGTCTGAACTAGGTGGATGTACCCAATAGAGAGATACTTGAAGAAATTGAAGAAGTATGTAAGAAACAAAGCTAAACCGGCTGGTTGTATTGCTAGTGGCTATTTAGCTGAAGAAAGTTTGACATTTTGTGGTAGGTACTTGCATAATTTTGAGACAAAACTGATCCGCACTCCTCATAATGTTGATGGATCTCCAATTAGAGTTGCAGTGTCAAGAAATTTCGACATCCACACTTTGGAACAAGCCCGTCGTTATGTCCTTTTCAATAAAGAGGAATTGGATGTTTATAGAAGGTAAGATTTAATTATGTCCTAAAATTCTTGCTGATATTTGTATATATGTTGTACATTAATTTAGACACTTCTTATAAAGTAGTGAACACATGTGTATTCTTCAAGATATGGAACCCAACATTGCCCCACGGACCCTAGAAACAAAACATGCAAAGGAGTTATCTAAGTGGTTGAAAGAGCATGTAAGTCTCAAACATAAATATTGTTGTCACTCTTAATGTTCAAGTTAGTGTAGATTACATTAATGTTTTACTTTTTTATGAAGGTAATGAAAATGCGAGATATTAGGACGAACAATATTAGCGATGATTTGAGATGGTTATCCCAAGGCCCTTGTGCTGAGGGAATGTCTTATGAAGGATTTTCGGTCAATGGATATCGTTTCCGTTCAAAGCACATTGAAAGTACATGTACTACACAAAATAGTGGAGTGTATTTGTGTGCTGACACTTCAAGTTATTCAAGTGATAGAGATCGAAATCCTATAAATGCTAAAGTCACGTACTATGGCTACTTAGAGGAGGTTATGGAGCTAACTTATGGTCCAGGAATCAAAGTTCCGTTATTCAGATGTTCTTGGTATGATGAAAGCACTTCTAACGGGTTGCGAATTGATGAGTATGGGTTCACACAAATCAACACTTCAAGGATAAAAAAAAAGGAGGAACCGTTTATCCTGTCTTCTCAAGCATTGCAATGCTTTTATGTGAATGATCCTAATGATGATGATTGGTGCACAGTGCTAAAGCATCCTCCTAAAGATTATTTTGAAGTACCTCTTATTGAGAATTGTTTGACTGGTTTACAATCTGATGGTGGTGTAACTAGTGATGTGTCTTGGACGAGGAGTGACACCGAGGGATCTTTTGTTGATAGAACTAAAAAAAAGAATGATGGGGTAATGTTTAGTTCATTAATCTGTCTGTTTTGTTTGCAAGTCTAGAATAATTTACTTGGGGAATATGTTGTATTGCATTTTTTTGGCAAAATGTTACTATATGGCATATTCTTTGCAATTTATTTAGTCTTGTTTCATATACCAGCAAGTAGGACATCATTATTCTTTTTTGGGATATGAAACCAAGGTACTCTACAAGTTATATGTTTTTCAAATGCTGAATATTCATATGTTGGTGTCTCATATTCTCCGCAATTTATTTGTTTTTCAAATGTAGCTACTACTTTTGTTACTGACATTTCTGCACTAATAATCTAATTTTTTTCCTTGTCAATTGAAGGATGGCAGGAAGAAGATTCACTAGAACTACTTGTAACAACACACCCAGTCAACCTATTGATGTCCCTCCATCCACAATTGAAGAAAATTGTGAGGATGAACCTACTCTACTGCCCAACAATATTGAAAATGATGTAATAGTTGAAGAAAATGTTGAGGATGAACAGGAGAATAGGAAGTATGGACGTGGGCCTGCAAGTGAGCAAAGCCTACTTCCTAAGCAAGGGCAGCCACGTCACAAGGTCCAATGGGATGATGAAGGAAATGCTATTGGGGAGAATGGTGCCAAATTGAATCGTTATTGTCATATGCTAGCAAGGAAACCACACATATGGCATCTAGACTTGAAGTGGAACGAACAAACAGAACAAGCTTTTGCAGATAGAAAATCATTTATTGAGGTAATCGTTTTCATAAAAAGACCAACAAATTGTATGATTGTTATATCTAAAGTAATCTTTTTCATAAAAAGACCAACAAATGTTTTTCTATGTTTTTGTAGAAATACTTCGATTTAGGCAGTCAACCTAATGCATGGAATCACATTGATGAACACATTAGCAGAGGGATAACAGTGTGGAGGGCACGTGTAAAGAAAGATTACTACGAAAAGTACAAGATTGAACCAGAATTGATGATGAAGAAAGTTGAGAAAAATGCTTCCATAGATATGGACCAGTTTAAAATTCTTGTTAAAGAATGGGGAACCGAGAAGTCTAAGGTACAATGGTTTCATATAACTTGCATGTATACCTATCTACTTTTTCTAATTATATGTTTCTTGTGGTTTAGAAAATTTCCGAGATCAACAAGGCAAACAGAGTAAAAAAAGTGATGGATCATACCACAGGATCAAAGCCATGGAGTTGTTATCGGGTAGAAATGGTATTAATAATGGACACTTGTCTTTCTTAGTATGAGTTGAACATATAATAATGGACACTTGTCTTTATGTTATCTATCATGTGTAGGTCAGTGAAGATCAACCCGTTGTGCCTCTTAACAAATTTTTGGAAAAAGTTTACGACAAAAGCCCACAAGTGGTTAGAAAATGGATATTTGCTTTCCTATGATGTCTACAAAGCTACATATGCTTAGATATCTCAATTTATGCTTTCCTTTTATGATGCTTTCTAATTACAGCTTGAAATCTCGCATATTGTGGAAAACCAAGTAGCAAACCAAGAATAAATAGATCATAGAAGTGTTGATAATCTAACACGTGATGCTTATTTGCAAGTTTTAAATCCTTCCAAAAAGGCTAGGATCCGAGGTATTAGAATCGGGCACAAAGAGATAGGACATAGGGGAAAAGATGCCCGTTTAAGATATGAAATGCTTCTTGAGGAAAGCAATGCAAAGGATTTATGTTGGATTATAAATAAACTTAACTATTAGTTACAACTAGTCTATTAGATCGATGTTTGTAATTTGTTTTCTATTTCAGGATAAACTTAAGGAACTTGAAGAAACAGTAAATGGATTGAAGAACTCCGTCTCCCAAATAATGAATTGGTACAATCAATCACAGGTAACTCAGATTCAGTTGTCTATGTCAATGTAATATATATTTTTTTTTTGACATTGTTGATGTATTTGTTATAGGATGGCGGTATTAATGTTGATTGTGCACCTGAATACCCCAATCAGAATACTACAGGTGTCTTACACATGCAAAGTGGCACAAATAGGTCGGATGTGGGTTCTTTTCACATACAAGACAATACAAGTAATGGTGCAGATGTAGGCATGTTTCACAGCCAAAATAATTCAAGCGGGGATGGCTTAGGAAGACTTTCTAGACAAAGCAATTCAAGAAATTCAAGGGAGACTGGAGTAGGCATGCTTTCCATACAAGGAAATTCAAGGGAGAATGGAGTAGGAAGACTTTCCATACAAGGCAATTCAAGGGAGAATGGAGTAGGCAGGCTTTCCATACAAGGCAATGGACATCCACGGATCTTTCAGCCACAGGTAACTCATTACAGCTATAGATTATTTTCAATAATCATACACAGAAGAATATTAACATGTACACTTTATTAAAGGCTGCAGTTGAAAGTTGGTCCCCTTCTTCTGGTAATAATCGACAAAGTTATACTCAAATGCAGAACACACCAACCACATCTTCATCGGTGTCTTTCACACCAAGAAATCAGCATTTAAATCCTGTAAGTAATTCATTTCAGCTTATCTACATTTTAGCCATATCTTGGTCAAGCCTCAATTCATAATATTTCAGATACAAAGTTTATAGTGACTTTTCTTTAGTCAGTGCTGAAGAAGTTGCACATGTTTAGTCTAAACTTTGAATCAAACCTCTATTTTCTAGACTATCTAAATAACTAATAGTTGAGTAATTAATATATAGTGGTCGTTCCATATTTTTCTTAGGAACAGAGTGAATCTTTTGCCTACTTCTGAGTGGACCAACACTCTCTAGGTTATACTTTCTTGTGCACCAACACTCCACAAACTTTAAAGATGGCAGTAATTGTGATGATGAATATTGTTATTGCCTACTATTTCTGCTCCAGATGCCCTTGTCCCCTTCTTGTCCCCTTCTTTGGAGTCATTTTCTTAAGGGGATGTTGATATTATTAACCTTGGGAATGGACACTCTCTGTATGGGCTAACTCTATCTACTTTGTTTTTAACTTTTGGCTGTCCAAGCTGCTCCAAATTGTTGGGAATTGTTCAAAAACATATATTTGTTATTCTTATTATTCTGCATTGTAATATGGGTCTGAATTGGTTTGTAGCCCTTTCCTTGTTGAGTTCAACTCTAATTATGAATTCGTTTCTGTTCATATATATATTATACATGTATGTCTGCACGTATATATCTGTATATATTGAACAGTAGGGTTTGCTTGATAGAAAATGTGCCTCCTTGCCTAGGTATATTACTTTACGAGTATAAATGTTTATTAATAGCTACATATCATCATATTGAATGGGAAAATGAGGGAAAGGGCAATCAGGATCATAAAAAAATGAATTGCTTTGCTGAGGATGTAATTGAATAGACAATGTATTGAACTGCATAATAGCACACATAATATTTACTGGAATTTCTTTACTGGAATATGTTCACTTATATAGATTGGAAGATTAGATTCATGTATTATATGAATCAAAGTTTATGTTTATTTTGTAAAATGTTGCATCTGTTTTATCAAATAAACATTGTAATTGTATTTAACTTTAGTATGTAGTATGCATGTGTGATTGGAAATAAGAGTTGACACACCCCAACCTGTGGCGACATGCAAAAAGGGAAATTAGTATTAATAATTGTTTCCCGAAGCAAATGTCCAAAAGAATAATTCTATAAGCAGGAAGCTGGGGAAAGACAAAACTTTGCCATATTGATTAATGTAGAATGATGTAATGTTACAACTTCCTTTGTTAGGTCCATAATCTTCTATAGAATGCATGTATTGCTGGATATTTGTGCAGGACTATTGCATTAGATCGGGATTTTTCACCAATGCTTTGTAAAATATTGCAGACCAATGTAGGAGAAGGACTGCTTTCCAAAAAGCAATTCAATAATAAAAACTCTTCCTGGACAAATACGTTGAGGCTGGTATCTATAGCAATCCACTAAAAACCTTGGTTGTTGCAACCTTTGTGACTAAAACTCTAGAACTTACCAACAAGCCCCTGAAATGAAATAAGTCCTTTTTGCATGTCGCCACAGGTTGCGGTTCTGTTGATCTGGAATCTATCTTTAGATTCTAATTTAACTCACGCAGCTTCATCTGTAAGGACTTTTTCCAATTAAAAATTAAGCCTTACCATTAGTGAATAGTTTATCAAAATGTTACTGCTATGTTGGTTCACTTACATTTATCTCTACTTCGCACTCACTCTGATTCCTTTTTGTATTTATATTTATAGGGTAGAATTACTTTTAATGATGGATTTCGACGGACAATTCACCTTGGAGTAGACAAAAACCGAAATATAAGGGTAAGTTGTTTGTTGTACTATGATTTATGTATTAACTTTAAATTCTATTAATATAATGATTTGTCATTTTTAGGAGAAGAATATTCAAGTACCTAACCGTATGAGGCCTGGCATTGATGAAGAACACAACACCAGTTGAAGGAATATGGAGACATCATGGATCTTAAGAGTTTCTAGCATGATATGTTGATTGCCATCAATCTCAAATTTTAAAACCATATGTACTCTTTATTTATATCAACGTTGAGCACGCAATGTATGGATAATATTTTGCTTCAATAACAAAAATTGGTTTGAGGTGATTTAACATTTTTATGTGTCATTTTGGTGTTGAATCTTCTTATGATGTCATGTGAATTAGTATAAAAATATTGCTTGAGGTTATGTACACAAAGTTTTCATTTAAAATTTGATATTCACTATAGTAACAATTAATTAACATTTAATAAATCATTCAATAATAAATAACCAAATCATTTACAGTAGTCCCTCCTAAATATATTGATGAAGGTCCAGATTGACCATCAAAATTGCATTCATGACGACCACATAGCCCCTCAAAAATATATTCTCCAGGACCATCAAGTCCCTCAAAAATGTATTCATGAAGGCTAAATAGTCCCTCAAAAATGTATTTATGAAGGCTAAATAGTCCCTCAAAAATGTATTTATGAAGGCTAAATAGTCCCTCAAAAATGTATTTATGAAGGATAAATAGTCCCTCAAAAATGTATTTATGAAGGCTAAATAGTCCCTCAATATAACATTCTTGAGGGTCAGTTGGTCCGTGACAATTGTATTCGTGAGGGCCACTGGTATTTGTCACGTGAGTTCTCTTCACGGACCATTTGTGAGGGCCAGACCCTCAACCGTCCCTATTTGTGAGGGCCTCTAGAGAGGGATTTGTGACAGGACTCACTCGTGAATAATGGCCCAATTTTTACTAGTGGAGGTGTATGTGTTCTTACCATATCGAATTCAAGGTGTATGTATGCTTACCATTTCGGGTTTTAGGTGTATGTGTGCTTAACATATCTCCCTTGAGGTATATGTATGCTTCCATACCGGGTTTGAGGTGTATGTGTGCTTCCATATCACTTTTTAGGTGTGTGTGTGTGCTTCACACCATATCGGGCAAAGAGATGTGTGTTTGCTTCACACCATATCGGGCAAAGAGGTGTGTGTGTTCTTCACACCATATCGGGCAAAGAGGTGTATGTTTGATCCATATCACTTTTGAGGTGTATGTGTGCTTCACACCATATCGGGCAGAGAGGTGTGTGTGTGCTTCACGCCATATCGGATAGAGAGGTGTGTGCTTTCTTACCATATCACTTTAGAGGTGTGTGTGTGCTTCACACCATATCGGGCAAAGAGGTATGTGCTTGCTTACCATATCACTTTAGAGGTGTGTGTGTGTGTGCTTCACACCATATCGAGAAAAGAGGTGTGTGCTTAACCCAATATCATTTTTGAGGTGTTTGGTTGACCTCATATCATGAAAGAGGTGTATACTACACAACAATATCATGAAATAAAGTATAAAATCATATCCATATCATTTTAGTGAAGTAGGTGCATCACCATATCGGGTTAGAAGTGATTACTTGTGTGCTTGAACTCGATATCACTTTATAAGGTGATACCATCTTCTTCAAGCTCTATACCTTCATTCTAACTATTATAGTTCATGGTAACAGGTCTAAGCAACTACTATAACTCATAATGTCATCAACTATTTCAGAAAAACTCGAAATTAAAAGTAGATCATTAAGTATAGAAATTTAGGTGATGAATAATAACATGGTTGAGTTCAAGTTATATAACCCGCCTTAGGAACAACTTCAAAGCTCCAAGTTCCAAATATCCACATTCCTAAGGTTTAAGATGACTTATCAAAAGTCCAAGTCTCTTTCAAAACTCCTTCATATACAAGGAATCACCTTAGATAAACAATTGGTGAAGAAGAAAAGGAAGGAAGATCATAACCCTAGATTCATGCTTCAATCCAAGGTTGAAGATGATCATGGCCTCCCCTTAGGGTTAATTATTGAGCTCCTTCTTGCTCCTTAGTACCTTTTCACGATACCCTACTACCCTTGCACGATATTCCATCACTTGTGGCTGATACCCCCCTCACTTGTGGCCAAAAACACTCCACTTGGCCGATATCAACTTGCTATGGCCGATATCAACATGCTATGGCCGATATCAACATGCTATGGCCGATATTACTTGCTATGGCCGATACCCAAGGCCTATGCATGATAACACTTCACTCCTTCATGACACAAAGGCTCCATGCACGATATCTAAGAGCAGGGAGGTGGTAGGATTCGAAAAAGTTCACTAAGGGGTGAAAGAAGGGGTATATATACTTGTTGTTCATGAAGAAGTGTGAAAATGAGGTGTCATTAATTTGAGCTACTAGGTGCCACATGTTCATGCGTCATTGACACATGTAAATGCATTCATTAACATTTATCTTGACATGCAAAACTCTTGGGGATAATCTAGGGATGAATTTTCGTCCATTACTTATCCCTTTGAATAAAATATATCAATAAAATCACCACTTTATTCACAACCAGATACAACTTTTCTAAGGAAGTTGTAAACTTATACACTCCACCTCCTTGATGTGCTTCTTTGCACGTCATGGGATTTTACAAGAGTCCACAAAACTTTATGGGACTCCTCCTATGGATCCTTGGCTGATATGCACTCATATATAAGCTTTTCAACTTGATACAACTCAAGTTAAGGTTTCATATTCAACCCTTTTCTTGGTCATTTCATCACCAAGATTACCATCACTCATAATTGATTCAAATATGGTGTCTCCTTCTTTATCCATCCTCTAAATTATACTATGAGGGAGTAGGGACACTCTAGAGGTGGTAATTTGTATATCAACCCTACATTTTGGGTAAATTACAGTTTGTACCAAAATTGGTACACAAGTCACCAGCATTATTCAAACAAGTTCAAACTTGGAATTTAGGCTTTCCACAAGCCACCACTTAGCATCATTCTATATCTTATGATTCTAAAACACTTAGGTCACGTTCAACATGTGACATATTGCAATATAACCCCTAATCTTGGGTAAATTGCACTTTTGTCCAAAACAAAGGAACATTGCTCAAACAACATTCAATCAGGACCAAACTTGGAACATAAGTGTGTCACATGATAACAAAACACATTAGAAGATTATATTAAAGTTCACTAGTAAAAATTGGGCCATTATTCACGAGTGAGTCCTGTCACAAACCCCTCTCTACAGGCCCTCACAAATAGGGACGGTTGTGAGTCTGGCCCTCACAAATGGTCCGTGAAGAGAACTCACGTGACAAATACCAGTGGCCCTCATGAATACAATTGTCACGGACCAACTGACCCTCAAGAATGTTATATTGAGGGACTATTTAGCCTTCATGAATACATTTTTGAGGGACTATTTAGCCTTCATAAATACATTTTTGAGGGACTGTTTAGTTCTCATAAATACATTTTTGAGGGACTTGATGGTCCTGGAGAATATATTTTTGAAGGGATAATGCCTTCATTAATATTATTTTTGAGGGGCTATGTGGTCGTCATCAATGCAATTTTGATGGTCAATCTGGACCTTCATCAATATATTTATGAGGGACTACTGTAAATGATTTGGTTATTGATTATTGAATGATTTATTAAATGTTAATTAATTGTTACTATAGTGAATATCAAATTTGAAATGAAAACTTTGTATACATAACCTCAAGAAAAAAATTTATACTAATTCACATGACATCATAAGAAGATTCAACACCAAAATGACACATAAAAATGTTAAATCACCTCAAACCAAATTTTGATATTGAAGCAAAATATTATCCATACATTGCGTGCTCAACGTTGATATAAATAAAGAGTACATATGGTTCAAAATTTTGAGATTGATGACAATCAACATATCATGCTAGAAACTCTTAAGATATATAATGTCTCCATATTCCTTCAAATGGTGTGGTGCTCTTCATCAATGCCAGGCCTCATATGGTTAGGTACTTGAATATTCTTCTCCTAAAAATGACAAATCATTATATTAATAGAATTTAAAGTTTATACATAAATCATAGTACAACAAACAACTTACCCTTATATTTCGGTTTTGGTCTACTCCAAGGTGCATTGTCCATCAAAATCCATCATTAAAAGTAATTCTACTCTATCAATATAAATACAAAAAGGAATCAGAGTGAGTGCGAAGTAGAGATAAATGTCAGTGAACCAACATAGCAGCAACATGCACCCGTAAACTAAAATTATGATTGAACTTAGTAAATAGTACATAATTAAAAAAAAACTTAGTGGTAAATAGTAGGAATTTTACAAAAGAGAGAAAGAGTCAAAATAGGTTAGAATCATATCTAGAAAAGTAGGAATTTTACTTTGAATAGCAACCATAGAAACATCACTACTGTCTCACAAAACTGAGCAAACAAAAACCAGCATCCCAAACAACCATCACCAATAACAGAGTGAGGGGAGCAGAAGATACAGAAAACACCTGCTACGGATCAAGCCTAAACCATCAAACACTTCTCAACTTAGAAGGAGAAAAGCAAATAGAAGAAAACCAGGTACTCACTGAACTGCTGCCTAAGAACTGGAAGCACAACAACCAAAAACACCCAGACTCAACCGTCACTATACCATTGAGAGGGGAGCAAAAGAAAACAGAAGCTCAACAACTACCAAAAGCCTCATCCATCAACCACTTCTCATCTTAGAAGGAAACAACAGGCTAGCAAACTTAGGTGCTCACCGAACAACTACCTCAGCAGGATACCAGACCACACAACCAGACTCAACCATCTCTATAAAAGTGAGAGGGGAGCACAGAGGATCAACCAGCACATCAGCCACCATCAAAGGACTCGACCAACACAGTAGAGCCAACAACTCAGGCACAAAATAGCAGAACAAGACGACCAACATATACTGCAGATCATCAACACTTTGAAAGAATCACAACGGCAGCACCTACCCTGCCCCAGCCATCAACAACCAGCAGCACTCAAGACTACACAACAAAAAGCAAAGAGAGCACAGCCACCAATGCCAGGCAGCCAGAAACCAAAGGAACAAAAGAAACAAGAACCAACTATAGATCCCTGCCATTCCAGCCCAGATCTGAACCAGCAACAAACAACTAGGAAAGAGGTCAACAGCAGCTTCAAGACAGCATAAAAACATAACAGAACCAGCCATCGTAAGAAAAAATAAAACCAACCAAGTTACTGATGAAGGACTCAAGTCTCAACAAATAAATGAGAGTTATCCTTCTTATTTGTATAGATTTATTGAATTCTTCTTGAACTTTTTTATGATAAAGAAATGGAACTTTTTCCTGACAAATAAATTAACGTATATCATATGCATCTTCTCTCATTAAACGCGTAGTTGGAGGCTATATGTATATCCCCATCATTGACTGAGAACAACCAAATTCCTAAAAAAAGTACGACAGTCATAGTGGCTGCAAGTTATATGCTCCATTACCACTGTATGTTGGAACCTTAAACGTTTCTGAAAAGACTAGTCTAGACAATCCTGCAATAAATTGGTCAACATCTTAACTAAACCAGTTTGCATAAAAACATGTTTCTTAGATGATCTAGTTTTGAAATGTAGTTAGTCATAGCAACATGTCATGAAAAGTGAATAGATTCTTCATGAACTGGGTCAGAGCCATAGTGACTGGACTTTACATTATGTTAATCTGACGTCTACATCTTCCAAAATATCACCTAATCAATCGTTAACTTGATAATAGGCTTAGTGTTACCTGGAAGTTTGACCAAAGAATTGATTTGATTTTTTTATTCCCTTCCAATACCTTTTAACCTCAACCCTAATAAGAACTTGAGCCTTTCATGATCATTATTTAAACCTGGTGCCGGATAAAATTGAATTAATAAATTACTGTTGGTCATTTCTAGTGAAAAACATGCCATCCAACAAAAAAACAGTATGCAACTAAAAGGTTTGGAGATGAAGCAAAATGATCTATAACACTGAAAATTGGCTAACCTGCCAGAATGTCCCTATACCATTCTAATTGTAAAGAATGATGCAGCTTGTAGATAACATAATCAACACGCCTAAGATTTAGAGCTCATCTAAATATCCCTCAGAATATGTCGTTCTTGAACTCATTTAGCAAGCCAACATATTGATCAAGAAGATCACAATGATCTATTACACTAAAAATTGGCTGACCTGCCAGAATATACCTAAATCATTTTAATAGTAATGAAACATGCAGCTTGTAGATAGCATTATCAGCATGCCTACATTTTAGAAATCATTTTAAAAATCCATCAGAATATCTTTTTTTGAGCTACTTTTCGCAAGCCAAAGAAAGATCAAGATGATAGAATGGCTTAAGATTTAGTAGTAAGGATATTCGTGAAATTCCAAATTGAAGTCATCCTAGCTACTAGTATGTCATTTGAAAGTAGTAATATTCTCCCATTTTCATCTGAAACAAACGAGATGAAGAAAGCACTTTGCTTCAATCCAGTTTCTACACAAATTGATGCTTGAACTCATGCGAGATAGAAAACAATTGTTCTAGCTGCAAAAGGTGTGCCTGAAACTTTATTGGGTGGGGGTCAATTTGGTTAAGTTCAAAAGGGTGTATATCCCACTAGTATTGAAGTTGAGCAAGTTGGGTGTTGGTGAGGGCTATTTCTCATGAACCTTCTCAAAAGCTCGATCAAGTTGATATTAGTAACTAAGTCAATCTAGTAGGGTTGTCTTGACATTTTTAACAAAATTGGACCTTTTAGTGTGATTGGTTTGCATGGAAAGAATATCTAGACTCTTTTATCTTCCACTAGGATTGAAAAATATAAGGAAGTAAAAAGGGTGTCTCTTTTAGAGTATTCTTCAAGAAAAATGCAGGCAAATTTTAGAGCAGAGTAGCTGGGATTGCAGTGATTTTGGTGCAGAGCACTCTGCTCCTAAGCAAGATTACTGCCAACCAAATGTAGGCAAATTTTAGAGCTGGGATCTCCTAGTACCTTACTGCCAATAATTTTGACAACAAATGTTAAGAAAGAATCAAAATCATCTTCTATGACATATCATATTCTAAAAAGTGAATGACACATAGTTTGAATGCAGATTTAAGTCAGTGACAAATTCAAGTATTAATACCCTACTAATTGGAAACGGCATAACCAACACTGGTTGTAAACATGAATTGTACAATAGAACTCTATAAAAACATGAACATAATATTTGAACTCTATAAAGTCCATTCACACAAAACAACTAAAAACTTAAAAAATACAAATTGTAATCTGAAACTCTGGATGTCTTGTGACAAATTCAAATAAGTCACAGGTAGGAAAAACATATAAAATACTGAAATATATCTTAAACACATGAAAAATGTAAAGCCTTCAGTTTTTTTTAAATCATGTCATTCAGATCACTAGAATTTTAATCAAGCACGTATTGAATACCTGATTTAAATGTTGAGTTCTTGGTGTGAAAGACACCGATGAATATGTGCTTGGTGTGTTCTGCATTTGAGGATCACTTTGTCGATTATTACCAGAAGTAGGGCACCAACTTTCAACTGCAGCCTTTAATAAAGTGTACATGTTAATATTCTTATGTGTATGAATATTGAAAATAATCTATAGCTATTATGAGGTACCTGTGGATGAAAGATTAGTGGATGTCCATTGCCTTGTATGGAAAGCCTGCCTACTCCATTCTCCCTTGAATTGCCTTGTATGGAAAGCATGCCTACTCCAGTCTCCCTTGAATTGCTTTGTCTAGAAAGTCTTCCTAAGCCATCCCCGCTTGAATTATTTTGCCTGGGAAACATGCCTACATCTGCACCATTACTTGTATTGTCTTGTATGTGAAAAGAACCCACATCCGACCTATTTGTGCCACTTTGCATGTGTAAGACACTTGTAGTATTCTGATTGGGGTATTCAGTTGCACAATCAACATTAATACCGCCATCCTATAACAAATAGATCAACAATGTCAAAAAAAATTATACATTACATTAACATAGACAACTGAATCTGAGTTACCTGTGATTGATTATACCAAGTCATTAATTGGGAGATGGAGTTCTTCAATCTGTTTACTGTTTCTTCAAGTTCCTTAAGTTTATCCTGAAATAGAAAACAAATTACAAACATCAATCTAATAGACTAGTTGTAACTAATAGTTCAAGTTTAGTTATAATCCAACATACATCCTTTGCATTGCTTTCCTCAAGAAGCATTTCATATCTTATACGGGCAGATTTTCCCCTATGTCCTATCTCTTTGTGCCCAATTCCAACACCTCGGATCCTAGCCTTTTTGGAAGGATTTAAAACTTGCAAATAAGCATCACGTGTTAGATTATCAATACTTCTAGGATCTATTTCTTCTTGGTTTGCTACTTGGTTTTCCACAATATCAGAGATTTCAAGTTGTAATTAGAAAGCATCATAAAAGGAAAGATTAAATTGAGATATCTAAGCATATGTAGCTTTGTAGACATCATAGGAAAGCAAATATCCATTTTCTAACCACTTGTGGGCTTTTGTCGTAAACTTTTTCTAAAAATTTGTTAAGAGGCACAACAGGTTGATCTTCACTGACCTACAAATGATAGATAACATAATAATTGTCCATGTTATATGTTCAACTCCTACTAAGAAAGACAAGTGTCCATTATTAATACCATTTCTGCCCGATAACAACTCCATGGCTTTGATCCTATGGTATGATCCATCACTTTCTTTGCTCTGTTTGCCTTGTTAATCTCGGAAATTTTCTAAACCATAAGAAACATATAATTAGAAAAAGTAGATAGGTATACATGCAAGTTATATGAAACCATTGTACCTTAGACTTCTCGGTTCCCCATTCTTTAACAAGATTTTTAAACTGGTCCATATCTATGGAAGCATTTTTCTCAACTTTCTTCATCATCAATTCTGGTTCAATCTTGTACTTTTCATAGTAATCTTTCTTTACACGTGCCCTCCACACTGATATCCCTTTGCTAATGTGTTCATCAATGTGATTCTATGCATTAGGGTGACTGCCTAAATCGAAGTATTTCTACAAAAATATAGAAAATATTACTTTAGATATAACAATCAAACAATTTGTTGGTCTTTTTATGAAAAAGATTACCTCAATAAATGATTTTCTATCTGCAAAAGCTTGTTGTGGTTGTTCATTCCACTTCAAGTCTAGATGCCATATGTGTGGTTTCCTTGCTAGCATATGACAATAACGATTCAATTTGGCACCATTCTCCCCAATAGAATTTCCTTCATAATCCCATTGGACCTTGTGACGTGGCTGCCCTTGCTTAGGAAGTAGGCTTTGCTCACTTGCAGGCTCACGTCCATACTTCCTATTCTCCTGTTCATCCTCAACATTTTCTTCAACTGTTACATCATTTTCAATATTGTTGGACAGTAGAGTAGGTTCATCTTCACAATTTTCTACAATTGTGGATGGAGGGACAGCAATAGGTTGACTGGGTGTGTTGTTACAACTAGATCTAGTGATTCTTCTTCCTGCCATCCTTCAACTGACAAGAAAAAAAATTAGATTATTAGTGCAGAAATGTCAGTAACAAAAGTAGTAGCTACATTTGAAAAACAAATAAATTGCGGAGAATATCAGACACCAACATATGAATATTCAGCATTTGAAAAACATATAAATTGTAGAGTACCTTGGTTTCATATCCCAAAAAAGAATAATGATGTCCTACTTGCTGGTATATGAAACAAGACTAAATAAATTGCAAAGAATATGACATATAGTAACAGTTTGCCAAAAAAATGCAATAGAACATATTCCCCAAATAAATTATTTTGGACTTGCAAACAAAATAATTTGATAAAAACAGACAGATTAATGAACTAAACATTAGCCCCATCATTCTTTTTTTTAGTTCTATCAACAAAAGATCCCTCGGTGTCACTCCTCGTCCAAGACACATCACTAGTTACACCACCATCAATAGCTTCAGATTGTAAACCAGTCAAACAATTCTCAATAAGAGGTACTTCAGAATAATCTTTAGGAGGATGCTTTAGCATTGTGCACCAATCATCGGCATTAGGATCCTTCACATAAAAGCATTGCAATGCTTGAGAAGCCAGGATAAACGATTCCTCCTTTTTTTTATCCTTGAAGTGTTGATTTGTGTGAACCCATATTCATCAATTCGCAACCCGTTAGAAGTGCTTTCATCATACCAAGAACATCTAAACAACGGAACTTTGATTCCTAGACCATAAGTTAGCTCAATAACCTCCTCTAAGTAGCCATAGTATGTGACTTCAGCATTTATAGGATTTCGATCTCTACCACTTGAATAACTTGAAGTGTCAGCACACAAATACACTCCACTATTTTGTGTAGTACATGTACTTTCAATGTGCTTTGAACGGAAACGATATCCATTGACCGAAAATCCTTCATAAGACATTCCCTCAGCACAAGGGCCTTGGGATAACCATCTCAAAGCATCGCTAATATTGTTCGGCCTAATCACTCGCATTTGTATTACCTTCATAAAAAAGTAAAACATTAATGTAATCTACACTAACTTGAACATTAAGAGTGACAACAATATTTATGTTTGACACTTACATGCTCTTTCAACCACTTAGAAAACTCCTTTGCATGTTTTGTTTCTAGGGTCTGTGGGGAAATGTTGGGTTCCATATCTTGAAGAATACACATGTGTTCACTGCTTTATAAGAAGTGTCTAAATTAATGTACAAAAAATATACAAATATCAGCAAGAATTTTAGGACGTAATTAAATCTTACCTTTTATAAACATCCAATTCCTCTTTATTGAAAAGGACATAACGATGGGCTTGTTCCAAAGTGTGGATGTCGAAATTTCTTGACACTCCAACTCTAATTGGAGATCCATCAACATTATGAGGAGTGTGGTTGAGTTTTGTCTCAAAATTATGCAAGTACCTAGCACAAAATGTCAAACTTTCTTCAGCTAAATAGCCACTAGCAATACAACCAGCCGGTTTAGCTTTGTTTCTTACATACTTCTTCAATTTCTTCAAGTATCTCTCTATTGGGTACATCCACCTAGTTCGGAAAAATCCGGCTTTCCTTGCTTCATAAGATAAATGAATGGGCACATGCATCATGATGGTGAAGAAAGAAGCAGGGAAGATTCTCTCCAACTGGCAAAGAGTGACAGCAATTTCTTGTTCCAATTCTTTGAATTCCTCCACATCAATAATGTTAGACAAAAGCTTGTTGAAAAATGAGCACAAATTAGCAATATCCTTGTACACATCTAAGCTTATGCAATGTCTCAAGGCAACAGGTAGAAGTTGATGCATAAGAACATGGAAATCATGACTTGTCAGCCCAACAAGTTTTCTATCAGATTTGCTAACACACCTAGATATGTTAGAAGAATAGCCATTAGAAACTTTCAACTTTTCTAACACAGATAGGAACTTATCTTTCTGCGCATTAGTCATGGTGTAAGATGTTGGAGGCAAGTAATAGCGGTCACCTGCATCTACTGGCCATAAATATCTTCGAATGCGCATTTTCTTCATATCTTGACGAGCTTGTAAGTTGTCTTTACTTTTCTTAGAATCACCCAATAATGTATTTAAAATATTCTCGCACACATTCTTTTCTATGTGCATCACGTCCAGATTGTGTCTAACAGATAAATACTTCCAATAAGGTAGCTAAAAAAAGATGCTTATCTTATTCCAACCAAGAGGTAATGGTTGAATTTGATCTCCAAGCCTCTTGCGCTTATTCATTTTTCCAAATGTGATATTTTCATATCCATCAAATTGCCTCAGTATATCTTCTCCAGATAGTGGCTTAGGTGGAAGTCGAAAATCTTTTTCACCATCAAAATTTTTCCTATCACGTCTATATGGATGATTCATTGGAAGAAAACGTCGATGGAAACCATAGCATTGCTTTTTCCCAAACTGTAACCATTTTGATACAGTCTCCACATTACAACAAGGACATCCCAAATCTTTCTTACCTTTAGTGCTCCAACCAGATAAGTCACCATATGCTGGAAAATCGTTAATGGTCCATAAAATCATTGCCCGCATAGTGAAGTTCCTTTTGCTATATGCATCATAAACTTTGACTCCAAGCTCCCAAAGTAGTTGCAACTCCTCAATTAATGGCTCCAAGTATACATCAAGGTCATTGCCAACCATATGTGGACCTGGGATTAATAGGGACATCATAATAAATTGTTCTTTCATAAGAAGCCAAGGTGGAAGATTGAGAGGTGTCACCAACACATGCCAGATGCTATGTGATGCACTCATATTGCCAAATGCATTAAATCCATCTGTTGATAATGCCAATCTAATATTGTGTGGTTCAGCAGCAAAGTCTGGATACCTGGCATCAATAGACAACCATTTTGGTGTGTCTGAAGGATGATGAATACGACCATCCTTGCCTTTTACTTCAGATGGCCAAATCATATCTTTAGCAATAGATGAAGACATATAGAGCCTCTCTAACCGAGGTATCAAAGGGAAGTGATACATGAACTTAGCAGCTACCTTCTTTCCATTTGTTTTGTATTGCTTTTCATTCCATCTTGAAGCACCACAAGTATCACAATTTTCTTTTGAAGCTGCATCTTTGCGAAAAAGCATGCAATTATTTGTACATACATCTATAGTAGAATGATCAAGTCATAAATCCTTCACGATCGCATTTGCTTCATAGTACGTCTCCGGGAATAGACAATTTTCTTCTGGAAATCCTAAAATAATCAATTGTAACAACTTTGTGAAAGAATCGTTGGACCATCCAGATTCCTCCTTCAGAAATAGCAAGGCAACCAAATACGATAGCTTAGAATGACTTGTGCAACCTCTATAGAGTGGTTGATCCGCCTCTTTTAGTAGCTTGTAAAATCTTTGTGCATCTACATTTGCAGGTTCCTCTGTAGCTTCAGTAGAGTGGTCATTTGTTGTGTCACCCATACTAAACAAATCCTCCAGCATCTGATGCATATTGTCGGTGCTAGGCATGTTTGGTGCCACAACATGATTGCTCCTACCAATCACCTCCCCATGAAACGTCCAAACATCATAGCTATGCACAGATCCTTTTTGTAATACATGTGAGAATACCTCCTCCTCTGTTTTAAGGTATCTGTTCAAACATACCTTGTAAGGACATATTAATTTCCCCTGTCTAGTTGGTCTATGATGGATAAGAGCAAACTCAATGAACTTTCGTAACCCTGCCTTGAATACATCACTTTGCACTCTGTTCCCAATATACATCCAACTCTGATCTATTAGAAAATTCATCTACATGAAGGAAAATATATAATAAGTTAAGCACACATTACAAGAAATGTATATATATATGCAATTCAAATAGTATATTGATTATATTCCTTTCAGTCTATCTAGGTATTTATATTCCTTGATTATATATATATATATATAAATAATCGAGTAACCCGATATAGGTCTGGAGCAATAAACCAAAGTCAATATATTCTTGTATTTGGAGGAATCCGCTGTCTATACGGGATAGGCATATTGAAAATTTTGAAATTAGAGTTGGTGAAGGTTGTAACACTATGATTTGGATTGATCCTTGGTGTTCAGGAGGTAAAACTCTTTCTAATATTCTAGGTAGCCATTTCTTAGCTAGATTTGGTGATCCCTCAAAGAAAAGGAGGCAACCAGAAACCTGAATACCAGATCCGAGCTTAAAAACAGCTAGTGAGAGGGGAGCATTAGACTCAACCATCACCAGGAAAAAGCAAAACAAACTAGTATGCTAGACCAAGAGAGCATATCTCACATCCAACATCCCCAGAGGATAAAACTCAGACAAAGAACTGATGCAACTCCCTAATTCCTAAATATAGACATTCTTTTATACTCCCATATCCAGCTCCCTTCCCCATGGATCCTTTTAGAAAAATAGAAATGATAAGATGATCATCTAAAAAGTTGGCAACGGTTTGGTTATGAATGTAATAAGAAATCATAATTGTATTTATGTTCCTATTGATGTATATTTTGTTCATAACTCACTAGTGATTGTAAAAACCATACTTGCTAAGGCATTTATCTTAACCATACTTTTTGGACATAAATTGTAGAGTACCTTGGTTTCAACAGATCCTAACCATCAACCACATCTCTCCACAAGACAGATAAAAATAGACTTCAGCAACTAGAAACAATCTCTGAAAACACGGATTACCTATGTCTTCATCACATTTCATATCAATAGAAGAGGGAAAAGGAAACATACTCATCAAGACAGTAGCAAACTCTCAGACCACCAAACACATACCAACACCAGAACTCAACCATCACTATAAAGTGAGAGGGGAGCATATGAACTATCATCTCAAACTAATCCAACAGAAAAAAGAAGCAAATAGAAACCAATAAAAGTCCAAGTAGAAAGCAAGACTTCTTTAAAAATCTGATTAGATGCCTAGACCAAGAGAGAAGAGCTCACAGCCATTTCTTAGCTAGATTTGGTGATGGTAGCCACTGTAGGGTTGCGGAATGTATTACTAATGGTGCTTAATGTATTGCTGAATTTGTTGAGTTATTGGTCTAACATAATTTCTTAGCTCTTGTCTAATGAATGTCTCCTCGACTATGCAAGATCACACAACAGTGCCCCCTATCTTCTCCAACTCAAGCCTACAAGTAGGCAAATAAGAGAAGCACAAAGTACCAAAGAGGGTGAGGAGAGCACATCCAATGGGCCATAAGGTGAAGCTCTTTGCTTTAGAGCAGAGTAGTATTGGTTAGGTTAGTGGTGAAGTTGTGTTGCTGGAATACAAAAGAACCCCCTATCTACTCCCAACTCCAAGCCTACAAGTAGACAAATCAGAGAAACATTGAGCAGTAGAGATGGAGTGGGGAGCACATCTAATAAGTGAGAAGGTAAAGCAAGTGTGACCCTGGACTTCTACTACATAAGGTTATCCTCTTGGTACAGTCTGCCTATTTCTTAGAGAAGTGTGTGCCCCTCATTTGTTGTTAACAATTGACTATTCTTCTAATTTTGATTCTTTCATCTAAAAAAAATTCAAGAAAAATAGGTCGATAATGACTTCCACACTGGTAGAAAAACCTTTTGTATTGGCACTTATTGTATAAGGACAATGAAAATTTGGATGATATAAGGATTCAATATTGCTTTCTTACACCTTACCTTCTGAACTTTTCTTCCACCAGTTTTTCATGGATCATATTTTCCACCTAATTGCTTTTCTTATAGCCAGTGATCATCTAGTTATCTTCCTTTCTTGCCTTCTTAGTCTGTTTTACATAGTTTATGGTCAATATCCCTATTATTAGTTAGTTTTTACCCTTTCCTTGGTTACCTAATTTCTTCTCTTAGTTGTTAATTAGGATTGTCCTTGTTAGTATAGTGTTGATTGCTTGTCTCTAGTTGATTGCTTTAGTGTATTTATTCCCTTAGTTTGTTATTTAGCCTTTATTGTGTAGGGTTAATCTAGGGTTATTTAGCCTTTATTGTTTTAGGAAATTATGGAATAACTAGAAAATTTTAGGGATAAAAATAATCATTAAATGTTCTTATTTTCCATCAACTTTCATATGAATGATGAACTAACTAATAGGATTTTAAGAAAAGATTTCGTGTGTGCATATAGTTCTATGCTCTCGTAATTTGGGGTAATTGTGTAGGATTTTAGTCTATCTAACCAAATGTATGTTCCTTCTACCTCCATATGGGATTTGGAGTTGACAAATTAACATGGTTTTCAAAAAGATGTATCTCATTAATATTGGAGAACAAAGATGATGACTATGTTGATTTCAAACAAGGAAAATCGGGTTTTGAGATCAAAATGAAAGGAGGGTGATGGAAGACTAAAATATTAGCACTACAACAAAATATGCAACTAGCCCACAATATAAAAGAGATCATTTCTTTCCTACACCTAGAGAGCTCTTCATCATGATATAGTATGGAAATATCAAAGAAATTTATGGAGTCATGAAAGAAGGTTTGTGAGAATTAATAAAGTGTAAGCCAATATTCTTTAATACATTAATTAATAATGACATGTTACAGACCTACAAGTTTATATGATAGAAATTACATTTTCCAAGGGACATAGGCATCTTTTCCAACCTTAACTGGAATGTCTTTTATGATTCCCATGGGTTTGGTCATGGATGGGTCCGCCAGTTGGATAGTCATGGTTGTAGGTAACATGTCATTGAATCCTAGTCTTTTGCAAAGGCTCTAGGGCATGATGGATATATTGACTCTTAAATAATCTAGGCCCTTTCTATAGGCATTATCACCCAAGTAGCATCATATTCCAAAAGAACCAAGGTCCTTCTATTTTTTAGGCATCTTACTTAGGATTATGTCTGAAGCGGTCCTAGCAAGTTTAACAGTCTTGTATTCTCTAGTAGCATACTTCCTAGTCAAGAGGGATTTCATGGACTTGGACAAGGCGGGAATGTCTGCCAAAACATCAAGGAAGGGAATGTCGACATGTAGTTTTTTCATAGCATCCCTAAATTTCATGAAGCGGGCGTCAAGCCTTGTTTGTTTGAGGCAAGCTTGGTAGGGAGATTGTGGCTTGTAGATTGGTTCTTTGGCTTCTACCAAAGGGGTTTCGGGGATGGTTGGTGCATGTGTAGATTCATGTTCAACAACTACCATATCCTCATCCTCGAATTCTAGAGGTGGAGCCGTAGGTTTTTCTGGATGGGGAGGGGAGTGCACCTTTCTCGAATGAGTGGAGACAACCTTGAGTTGTTCAGGATGTTTGGGGTTGTTTTGAGGATGCCCAGCAAAAGTTCTAGTAGGGGGTTTTTGTTGGGAGAACAAGCGAGCAAGATGGGTGTCAGTCGCCTTTTGATGAGCTTGTTGGGAAATGATGATTTGTTCCAAAGTAGCTATCCATTCATCAGCTGAGGGGGTGGGAGTAGGAACACTTGGTGGTGGATGAAGAGGTGGTTGATTGAGATTTTGAGGGGGAAGGTTTAAGTTTTGGAATTGTTGTATTTGATATGGTGGTCGGTTTGGGTGATTTCCTCAGTAGTTTCCTTGGGTTCCAAAGTTCCTTTGTTTGTTGTATGGGAATCCAGGTGGTGGTTGATTGTTGCCTTGAAGGAATGGAGGCCTTTGTTGGGATTGGAGTTGGCTAGAGTTTTCAGCACCTTCAAGGTTTCCATATTGGAAGCCAGGATGGTTTCTAGTCTAGTTGGGGTTATAGTAACCTTGGTCTGGTATGGTATGGATTGAGTTGAGATCTTCTAGTTGCTATCCCATTTTTGGTTGCACGAGGGTGTTGTAGAGGTATTGATAGTACAGGGTCGTGTGATCGTATCCTTGGAAAATGCCATAAAGGGTGTCTACATCTTTTATTTGTTGGAGTAACTCCCTAAGGGTGCCTAGGGATGACTCTAAACCAATCTTATTTTAGGGCAATTAATTTGAGACTTTCTGCTATGCTTTGGATATCAGGATTTACTTCAGCCTTGGCTACCTTATGGACTCCACCAATTCCCCTTCTAGCCCTTGTTTTAAAAGCCCGTTTAACCACCTCCCATGCACTATTCAGACTTTGGTGCATGAAAATTCCTCTAGATGAGGAATCAAGGAAGAATTTGGCATCATCATCAACACCACGATAGAAGATCTCTATGAGTTGGGCTTGAGAGATATCATGGTGAGGGCACTTCCTAAGTAAGTCTTTGAACCTTTTCCAAGATTCTCCTAGGGATTCTCTTGGGGACATAGAAAAGTGAGTGATTTGTTTCTTGAGTTCATAGGTGAGAGAAGGGGGTAAAATTTCTCAAGAAACTTATTTTGTAGAACTTCCCAAGTTGTGACATGTTCTTCACTCTCCATGTTGTTGTACCAACTAATGGCTTGGCCAGAGAGGGAGTACTAGAACAATCTAAGGTGGATGGCATCTTTAGAGATGCATGGGAGTTTGTTCAAAGAACAAAGGTCAATGAACCTTTGAAGATGATCTTGGCAACTTTCCCCATTGTTTCTTGAGAAAGGATTTGTTTGGATCATGGTGATCCATTGGGTTCGGATCTTGAATTGGGGGGTAATGATGTCGGGAGGCATGACTGGGTGTTGGGCATAGGCAGATTTAGGAACAAAAAAATCTTTCAATTGTTTTTTCCTTTTGACTTCCCTCCTATTGACTTCTAGGGTTTCTTGTTTAGCCATGTAGGTTGTTCATAGAGCGGCTTCTCTAGCTTCTTGGTCGACTAAGATGTTCTCTCTTTGAGCCGCTAAAGCCTGCTTGATCCTACGGGTGACATCTTCCTCGTCCAACATATTTTGATTTTGGCATTTTAGACGGTGGACAGTTCTATCTATCTCAGGATTAAACAATTGAAAATCAGTGTTCGGGCGTCACAAGCACCAAATAAATAGTTAATCATGTGCAGAAAAAATGGACTGTCGGAATGGAAACTCGGCAGAAGGAGGAGTAGCACTTACAGAATGTTACTAGGAAGGCATACAAAATAATGAAAAAAAGGTTTTTCAAAAGTTTTTGGGGTTCGAGAAAACAATTCATTGTCCTCAGCAACAACACCAAATTGTCCATGCGTCGAAGTGCACTACAATCACTAAGATAATTATCCTAGAGTTTAATCCTTTTTCTACTTTCCGATTAAGGTTAGTATAGAATGGGTCGATCCCAAAGGACAACATTTTTAAGATTTGTTAACTCTAATCCCAATGGTTTTGAAGAACTTTTTATTTCTTTTTAGTTTTTATTTTTAGAACAGAAAGTAAAGATTGGGTTGGGGTTTGATGATTATTACGAAGACAAAGAAAAAAATAAGAACAAGATTGCACTTAACAAGAAATAATTTTCCCTATCACAAGGAAAATTGAGATGATTGTTAGCACAAGTAAACTATAATGAATGAAAGACTGGAATGTAAAGAGAGCATATCAAACACAAGAATAAATCAAGAGATGGAGAATCGAGGCTTTAGGGGTTTTTACCACCTTAGCCTAGGTGAGAATAGACTAATCCTTTAAAATGACGATTATGATGAAGGCATGTGAATTAATAAAAATTCACAAAAGATGGACTCCACATGAGCCCATTGTCCTGGTGCTCATGTTACTTAATCCATCATCCCAAAAGAGGAAGATCCACGGTCGTTTCAAAACCTCTATGTAATTGATTCTATTGTTCTAAATCTGGATTTCCATGGTCATTTCCATCCAGATTAACATGTGATCAAACCAATTAATTACTTTGATAGATCAATGGTTATTAGAACCAAAAGCCATCTAGAAGTTGCTCTAAGGAATTAGTAAATTTAAGCCATGGCTAAGAGGCTATTCTCCTTGCCTTGATTGAGAACTACTCACTCATGCTTGTGGAGAAACGGTAGACAGAGGAAATAAGAGTTCTAGCCATAGTCTAGACTTATTAAAGGATTGGATCTTTAGGCTAGAGATAATGAAATGGTCGATGCTTAATTTCTTGCTCCAATCCACAGAAGAAGAAGAAGAAGAAGAAGAAGAAGAAATAAACTAGATCTAAATGGGCAAGGTAAAAGAACAATGATTTAAGAACCCCGTTAATTTGCAAATAACCAATCTTTATTGATGAATCGAAAACAAGAACATAAGAACACAAGAATGATGGCTCATAAATCTCTAGTACAAAGGATTATACAAAAGATGATGATGTGAGGAGGAAGTGCCCCTCCTTTAATAGGAGAAGGAGGAGGCCTTTACAACTAGGGTTGTAGGCAAATTAGGCTGGCGGCTGCATATTTGAATTGTCCGCGCACTGCCAACTGATCGGTTGGGTAGCGAACTGATCGGTTGGAGATTTGGCAAGGGTGGGAGTTGGGGTAGTAGTCGATAACCCTAAGTTTTGGGTGGCACTGCTCCTTGACCCACTCAGTTTGGGAGGGAAAACTCCTACTTAAGCGCTGAAATGGCCATTTGAAATTCAATGGGTGTGCCATCTATATTGAATGTCTAGATAAGGGTCGGCAGTTGAGGGACGACACCAATCGATCAATCAGGACAAGTGAGCCGAGTGTCTGAATCATATGAGATGATCGGCTGGAATGAGAGAGCCACTCGTCTGGAGTAGATGAGATGATCGGCTAATCATGTAAACCGCTCGTCTGCTCTTCTGAGTCTGTAAGAAATTCACAATTTTGGGTGAGATTAAGTTCAATTGTGATAAAAGGAAGCAACTAGCAATTTGTTTCTTTTTAATGGATAAAGATAAGAGTTTCAATGTGACATGACTAAAAAGGTTGTGAAAAGAGGTGCTAAATTATAAGAAGTAATTTAAAGAACATGTAAAATAGTTGATTTCTTTTACTGCATTTTATAACAATGAAGAGGCAAGAAAAACAAGGAAAGGGTAAACAACTAATGTGAAGTGTGTTTAACCCTAAGTAGATATACTACACAGTTAATTGCATCTTTTATTACTTCCCTAAAGATTTGAATCCTACCACCCAAATCCAACTGATGACTTGTAAGTCAAAATCAGTGCTATACAAGATCGAGGAAGAGTTGGAATCCAAGATCTTCTCCCCACTTGGTCTGTACGAGTGAACGCCACAATGACATAATAGTCAAACAGTCACCAGATACATATAGTCTAGCAGAACACACCTAGCCCACCTTGGTACCGGTAACGACGCTAGACACCAGGTCACGAAACCTTGCCACTGAGGAACAACCATAGTTGTTCTCACTGTTGTCCCCATATATCACATGTATAACATTGAGACACAATTGCATCTGTTCTCAAACACCATGGAATTTGGATGGCAAGGATGTACTCTCCAAGCACCCCGCATACTTAATAGTATGTGCTTAAAGTTTCCCTTAGGAATACTTGTTTCACCATCCAATAAGTTCTGACACTGGGATGGATCTATGACCAAGGAAACTACATGATTAGGGTTCCACTTGATTAGTTAAAGACAATTGAGTGTCTTTTGTTGCATCAATCAAGTTACAAGGGCTTATCACATCACAGAAGATATGAAACATATAAAATTCAAGGCTTATCACATCGCCACATGGTATTGTACCACTGCCATACACAAGGGCAACACAATTAGCACATTATCATGGGATATCAATCCCTCATCACCATCACCAGAGGATATCACCACAAATTAGGGAATAAAGGCATTGACAAGGTCATAGACCATTCACATTCTTCCTTGAAAGAACATTATTATCTCTCCATGCATCATCAAGGCTCATAATCATCACACATGTGTCACCATAAATCCCTAACAAGGATTTCACCCCTAAAATTTTAAGCAAACAAAGATAGATAATTTCTACACATCTCAACCTCTAACTCCCACATGGCTTTCTCCATACCACAGTGATGCCACAAAACCTTAACAAGAACTATATCCTTCTTCTTCAACTTCTTCACCCTCCTATCTATGATTAACACGGGGCCCTCCACATACGACACATCCTCCTCCAACTCAACCTCCACTGACTAAGACACTTTCCATGTATCTAGATGGCACTTCCTCAACATGGAAACATGGAACACATCATGCAACTTGTGCAACTCTGGCGATATCTCCAACCAGTAAGCCACTTTCCCAACACGTGCCACCATAGGGTAAGGTCCCATAAACATAGTAGCCAACTTACCCTTCTTACTAAACCTCAGCATGCCTTTCCATGGAGAGACCTTAAGATACACATGATCTCCTACTTATAACTCCAAGGACCTATGACAGTTATCAGCAAAAGATTTCTATCTATCCTGGGCTACCTTCAGTTGTTGTTGTATCACTTTGATCTTCTTTGTAGTCTGTTGCACTAGCTCACGACCCAAAAGTTGATACTCACCTGTCTCATACCAACAAAGCAATGAACGACAATGTCTCCCATACAAGACTTCATAGGGTGGCATGATGATACTCCTCTAATAACTATTGTTGAAGGAAAACTTTATCTAACTCATGTTCGCATCCCAATTCCCAAGAAACTGCAAAACAAAATCTCTCAGCAGATCTTCTAACATTTGAATGGTCCTCTCAGACTGGCCATTTGTCTATGGATGAAATGCTATATCGAACCTCAGTCGTGTACCCATGGTTGTATGTAGACATTCCCAAAAATGATTGGTAAATTGAGGACCTCTGTTTGATACTATCGTCACTAGAATACCATAAAAACACACTATCTGATCCACATATATATGTGCCAATTTCTCAGATGTATATGTCTTCTTCACTTGCAAGAAGTGAGTTGACTTTCCCAACCTATCAACTATCCCCCAAATGGAATCATGACCTTTGTCTATCCTACAAAGACCAACCACAAAGTCCATAGTGATATGATTGCATTTCCACTATGGTATATGTAATGGTTTCAACATCCCTGTAGGCTTCTGATGCTCAACGTTGACCTACTGGCACATTGGACATCTTGGCACAAACTCAGCTACATCACGCTTCAAACTAGGTCGCCAATATAGGTCCTTCAAGTTATGGTACATCTTGGTAGTACCTGGACACATCACATACATTGAGGAATGAGCATCCTCAAGGACTATCTTCCTCAAAATCTCAATATCTGGCACCACTATCCGGTTGTGGAAGAAAATTGTACTATCATCAATCTCATGGAAACCATCACACTTCTTGTTATCAACCTATCATCAAATATGTTGTATCACAGTATCACCCCGTGCACATCTCTAATCTACTTTATCAAAATAGGCTTCACTTGTAACTATGTTAACAAGCCTGCCAACAAGGAGACTTCTAGTTGGACATTTTTTTGACACAACAACACCAACATGTCTCAATTATGGCACACCAAAGAACATAATTGTGCCTTATCAGAAGATTTGAAGTAGAAGACATCTTTCTCAATGCATCAGCTACCACATTTGCCTTCCCTGGATGGTAGTCTATTATGCATCATAGTCCTTGATGAACTCCATCCACATCCTCTGCCGCATCAGCTACCACATTTTCCTTCCCTAGATGGTAGTCTATTATGCATCATAGTCCTTGATCAACTCCATCCACATCCTCTGCCACATGTTTGGCTCCTTCTATGAGAAGATATAATGAAGGTTCTTGTGGTCAGTAAAGATCTGGCACTTATCTACATAAAGGTAGTGCCTCTAAATCTTCAAAGCATGGACCATAGCTAGAAGCTCCAGATCATGCATCGGGTAGTTCTCCTCATGTTTCTTAAGTTGTCACGAAGCAAAAGAAATCATGTTGTTATCTACATCAGTATGCATCCCAAGTCATTCTTCAACGCATCATAGAAGATGATATAGCCTTTTCTTGCTCTGGTAGAACTAACATCAGTGCACTGGTCAACTTCTCCTTCAAAAGCTGATTAGAATGTTGACACTTATCATCCCAGACAAGATGTACACCTTTCCTTGTCAACTTTGTTAGGGATAATTCCACTGCACTAAAGTTCTTGGCAAACCTCCTATAGCATCCTGCCAAGCCTAAGAAATTGCAAACCTCTGTTGGTGTCTTATGCTACTCCCACTCCAGCATGGACTCCACTCTCTATCAAAACAAAAACCTATAGAAGATATCACATGCCCAAGAAAAGACAACTCCTTAGCCAAAACTCACACTTATTGAACTTGACATACAATTTGTGTTTCCTCACCAATGTCGGTTCTTATCGTAGATGTTTCTCATGCTGCTGACTAGCTCTGGAGTATATCAAGATGTTGTCAATGAACACCACCATGAACTGGTCAAGATATGACATGAACACCCAGTTCATCAGATCCATAAATGTTGTTGGTGCATTGGTTAGCCCACATAGGTTAAACAAAAATTTGTAGTGACCATACCTAGTCCTAAAAGCAGACTTGGGTATGTCATCCACATTAATCCTCAACTGATTGTAAACTAGAAATCATATGTATCTTCAAGAACACTACAACACCTCTCAACTGATCAAACAAATCATCTATCCTCAGCAACCTGTACTTGTCCTTGATTGTCATCTTGTTCAACTGTCGATATATATGCACAACCTCATAGATCCACCTTTCTTCTTATTAAACAACACAGGAGCACCACAAGGGGAAGTGTTCTGTTTGATAAATCCCTTCTCTAAAAGTTCCTGCAACTTCTTCTTCAACTCTTACATCTTTGTTGGTACCATCCTATACAACGACTGCACTATTGGTTGTGTACCAGGAACAAGTTTGACCTCAAATTCAATCTCTCTAGGAGGGGAAACACCAGGAAACTCTTTAGGGAACACATCTACAAACTCTCTCACCATAAGAACCTCCTCAATACTAGGATGTCTCACCTTGTTATCCACCACATGCACCAAGAAAGCCTCACACCCCTATCTCAACAATCTCTCTACTGTCATAGTTGACACTAAGAACATCAGAAGAATCTTCCTATGTCCTTAGAAGAAACACAAAACATCTCCCTCATGGAATGTTGCCACCTTAGAAATACAGTCCAAGACCACCAAGTCAACCAAAAAAGATACAAAATAAGATGTAGACAAATTAGAATCAAAAAGTTCCATCTGACCTATCATGACCAGTGGATTGACTACTCCCTCCGAATGACTCATAGTGTAGAATTGAGTCGTCTCCTGTTGTCATCTCCATTCTCTGATGGCTTGCCTGGAAGATCTTGCATGTGATCTTGACCACATCCTCTACCGCCACCACTGTTGAATTGCTTCCGCTGGGAACCCTACTAACTCTACCCTCGGTTGTTGTGTCACCCCCTCATCCTTCATAGGGCATGCCCACTTCAGGTGTCCTAGCTTCCCACAGCTATAATAGGTCTTACTCTCATACCATGGCCTAGACGGCCCTATCACCAAAATTGATGTTGTACTCCAGGCTCCAATTGGTGGAAAACTATGGCCTCATCCCTTACTAGGTGACCAATGTGATGGCACCACTGATCTCTACTCAAAGAAAGTTGATCGTTGTTGTGACTGAGGTGATGAAAACCTAGGCTTCTTTTGAAGCCTCCAGAAGACTTCCCTTGAAACTGAGCCAGTCTCTTCTTAGTGTTAGCTTCACGCTTCTTAATAGTTGAATGTTGTATCCTCCTCACAAATTCCACAAAGGTGGCAAACCTCTCCCTATTCTCCAAAGCTGATGCCATCGTCATCAACTTTGTACTCAACTCTTTCTCAAATTATTGGATCCTCTCCTTATCTATCGCATCCATGTGAGGATAGAACCTCAACAGCTCCATAGACTTCACCTTGTACTCGTTGATGGTCATTGTTCCCTACCAGATCTTTTCAAATTGTGAGATCTTCTCATCAAGATACATCTTTGGAAAGTATCAGCTCATAAAATCCTGCCAAAACTCCTCCTAATTGATCACTATTCCAGGTCTCTTCTCCTCCTCAATGGCCCACAAATGGCCAGCACTTCCCTTCAGCATGAACATCGTGGACTTCACCTTGTCCTCTTTTGGGATATTGTGGATCTTAAAAGTCTTCTCCAACTCCATCAATGACATATCTGCATCTGTCAGGTCCTCCGTACTTGCATACTTGACCTCCCTAACCAGTCCCGACTGCTCAAACAACTTCCTAGAATCCTAGCTATCTACATTGGGAACAGAAGTTCTTTCATGAGATATGACACTCTATCTTCCATATGTGTAATTGTGGCCATTAATTATTCAGACATGGAATGAAAAGCGGGAGTGGCCATGGTTGATGGGTCAAATTTAGGTACTTTAGACACTCTATCCACTCTAGAATGCCTCCTTGCACCACCTCTGGGTACAATAAAACTACTTTCGGCATGTTCTTCATGCTCTCCAGACACATCTACATAAGCATAAGCTATAATCAGATATGTCACATGATGTGAGAATAAACACAAAACCCTAGTCCTATGTCCATGTACACTAAGAGAACCTAGATCTATGATACCAACCTTTTCATGTGACATCATGATGCCACGCGAATGAGATAACTCAAAACAAAGCACGCGATCAATGGATAACCAACAATATTAACAAAAGAACATGTAAATTAAAACTGATCTTATATAACCATCACTATACGAAAACATATTACATCAAGGTTCACAACTTATAACATATCACATACCATATCAGGTACTCACATCTGTACAGTGGCCATCTGCCACACACTTATTACAAAAGATCTTTTCACATGTACAAACCACATACCTACAACCATGACATACTACCAAAACCTCAAAACAACATATAGACCATCTACCAAACACATCCCTCCTTGACCTGAGAATACATGGACAACACTAGGATTATACTACACAACATTAGCAGTCATCTAACCTTTAAGGGCTACTGATCTTGGAGCTGCTCTTCCTCAACAACATGATCACTATCACACCACTGAGGACCACCTAAAAAGATGTGGAAACCCACGGGATGAGACTGATGTCCCAGTGAGAGGTATAACTCTCAACTGACAGTTATTGTTACCATAGATATATCACTATTAAACAAGTTGAGAAGATTTAGTTTAATGAATAATTAAAACTGATAACACAAGTTAAGAAGATTGAACAACTATAAGAATAGTATCATGATAAGAAGGAAAATGAAGAACATGTATAATAGTTGATTTCTTTTACCGCATTTTATAAAAACTAATCAACAATAAAAACAAGGCAAGGGTAAACATACAATATGAAGAATGTTTAGCCCTAAGCAGATATAATACACAGCTATATTACATCTTTTATAACTGCCCCAAGTATTTGAGTCGTACCACCCAAATCCAACTGACCATTGCTAAGTCAAAATTAGTGCAATACAAGATCTAGGAAGAGCCATAATCTAAGATCTTCTCCCCACTTAGTTAGTACAAGTGAACATCACAATCACATAATAGTCAAACCCCCACAAGTGACATACACTCAAGATGAAAATGTGTAGCCCACCTTGGTATAGGTCACTACACTAAACACCAGAGCACGAAACCTTGTCACCAAGGCATAATTGTAGTTGTTCTCATTGTTGTCCTCATTTATCACATATATAACACTAAGACACAACCTTAGCTATTCTCAAACACCTTGGGATCTTTATGACAAGGATGTACTCTCCAAGCACCTCGCATACTCAATGGTATGCGCTCTGAGTTTCCCTTAGGAATACTCGTTTCACCATCCATCACGTTCTGATATTGGAATGGATCTATGGCCAAGGCAACTACATGATTAGGGATCCACTTAATTAGTTTAAGCCAATTAAGTGTCTATTGTTCCATAAACCAAGTTACAAGCAAACCCTAAAATAATTCTACATGCATACGTAGAATCACTACTACATTTTTGGCCAATAACGTCATTGTTGAAAGCGTCACTTTTACTAGAAAAACCGCCTTAATAAGCTATTGCATCATTTCTTTTGAAAAAAATCGAAGAAATAAGTCACTAAGAAAAAATCTAGGTACCGGTTGAGGTACAAGATCGGCTATACTAAATATAATCAATGCTACAAAAGACTCGCAAAATCAAAATTTTGCTCACACACATAAACATAGCATCGATTTTATCAGAAAACTGACCCAACATGTTTCCCGCGGCTAAAATTGGCTCCATTTTTCCTTTGCGCGTCCATCAGTATCGAGTTATAGGGTCAGTTTTTGCCAAATAACCGACCTAGAAGTGTATAAAAAAATTCGGGTGCCGCTTACCTCTATTGGGTCAGTTTTTTGCACCCAACCGACATAGTAGGTTCAATTTTGTGAGACTTCTTGGGTCAGTTTTTCCCAGATAACTGACCTTGCAGGTTGTTCAGTGACTACTACCTGTAGGGTTGGTTTTTCATATAATAAGAGACCTTATAGATATTTTGTTTGCAGACTACTTTATCTCTTGGGTTGGCTATATCACAATAACCGTCCCTATAGATCAGGGTCTGGTTAACTATCGCGATCGAGATTCTCCTCTTCCAGGGTTTCAGTTACCACGCGCTCATGTCTTTCTTGCTTCAACGAAGATAGTGCAAGGGTATGCTCTTGCCAGTTTACAAACCCACCCACCGTCGAGTGTTGGAGCGTCTCGCCTTGAGGCACCCACGAGGGCCATACGAGTCCTCAGTCTGCCATTTGGTGTAAGAACCACTCGGTACTGGCTCGCCTTGAGGCGCAAGGGTACTAACCACTCGCCTAGCTCATTGGGAGGGCTTCTTAGCACCCATAGAAACTGGTGGCCGCTCCTCTCTCTACGCCTAGCTCTTCATTCTTCTCTTGTGCAAGCTCTCTACCACCTTCTCCTTAGTCTACCATCGACCTCTATCGCGAGGTCCCCCACCACCGTCAACCTCTAGCTCATTGCACCACCGTCGTCTAACATTGTTGTCGTCCTCTCCCGCGGTGGATACCCTTGCTGGCACTGATGTGTGTGGCATTGACAGCTTCATCTTTCCTCCAATTGTCGCAGGTGTCGACGGCTTCGTCTTCATTGTCCTGCAAACAAGGTACAATAGCTACTGCTGCATAAGGCGACAAGATCATCCACATCTTGGTTACAAGTTCCATATATTTGGTTTAGTGGTCTTCATTTTTTGTTAACTTTTTCCATTGATAATGACAATGATTTTCGGCCGATTGTGAACTCCTAAACAATATTTTCTTCCTTAAGCATTAATTCTCATCAAATACATTGCTAAAATCATGAAAGGAAGGTGCTTGCTTTGATCCTTGTTACATCTATTCTCTGACTCATAAGTGCTTGCTTTCTTCTTCCTGAAAACAATTTTTGTGAAATGATTTCACAATCACAAAACGTCATCAGGTGCTTCATAATCTTGTTGAACATGTTTTATTATAAATAGTACATCATTCATCATTGATCTTCAAAATAGAGTACATGATTAGTGGATTAACTAGGAATTCTTATATAAATGTATCACTATCCTATTCAGAATTACATCCAAACATAAGATAGGATTAATCAATCTCCCATCCCTCACTTATACCTTCATATCCCATCCTTAGACACAACATGTTCTAATCCTTTCCTACAAACCAAACATGTCATTATAGTCTTTTATATAAGTGCTAGGATTTATGGTTGTTGTGCATCGCTTGGGTTTTAGGGTGGCTTCAAGACCTATAAATGGGCGTCATTGCAGCTGTATACCCATAAATGATGTATGTTTCACAAAAATTTGATGGGAGATATCCTATACTTGATGGATTTGGATTCGGCATCATTGCAACTGTTTACCCATAAATGATGTTTTTTAAAGTCTATTCAACACATTTTATACGGCGTCATTGTAGCCGTATACCCACATATATTGAACCCTCACCTCTTCAACTGTAGGTCTTTAACTGATCAACAGGGCACTCTAACAACCAGTCGTCTTCTTGCTCACAGAAGCTCCATCGCTCGGCAGTCATCCTCTTGCTCTTTGCCACCTGCGCACCTTCTACTGCCCACGGTCTTCTCTCATTTTCATCTTGGCGGCTCAGGTCAATTACATTATTTTTTCATTTTATTTGACTAGTAACCCAATCAGTAATAAAACCATGTATTCTTTCATATATTTTATTATCAGTCACATATGTAATCATTGTATACATTCTAGAAATATGAGGGTAGACATTGTGTAGTCCCAGATTGACACTTTAGGGTTTATAGATGAGATCATCAATGCATGATGTTTAACTTAATATATATATGACAATAATACATTTATATATTAACTTTGAAACTCGTTCAAAATTTACTCATTAGGAGTAAATTTTGAATAGTCATCGGTCTGGGACTATTTTTGGATATTTAATCTCACTTAGGATGTAATTATATTTCTATGTATAGTTTTGAAGAAAATTTTAGTAGTATTTTCTCATTTGTTCTCTGGGTACATATGTGGGTGGTTATTAGCCATTTACATCGATGTACTTGGAGAACTTAGGGGAAATGCTACTGAAATTTTCTTGAAAACTAAACATACATTATACAGTTACTTGTGAGATTAAATATTCAAAAATGGGATAGGTGGTACACTTTAGTATGAAAGTAATTAACTTCCTATCAATAAAAACTTACAACTTATAGTATCAATATTAAATGTTCAATTTTATAATTAATTTTAATGTGATCTAGAAAATGGATCGAAGTTGGATATCTATCAAGAACCGTTACAGTCCAGAGTTTGCTAAAGGTCTTGATGAATTTATTAGATTTGTTGAGGAACATAGGAAACTACCTACAGATAGGTTCTATTGTCCATGTAGAAATTGTGGTAACAATTTGAAAGTTGATACTATTGAGGAAATTAAGAATCATGTCATATGAAATGGGATCATACGAGGTTATAATGAATGGTATTGGCATGAAGAGAAATTTAATTATGAATCAAAAAATGTCGATACTAATAGTTGTGGCATAGAAGATATAGATAATGATGATAATGTCAATGATGAAATGATTCAGGATGAACCGATTCAGGATGATGTGGTTGATGAGATTCTACATAGTTGTCAAGACAATGTCATTGATCCACATTCTTTATTTGCAAACATTGTCCATGATTCTGAAAGACCGTTATATAAGGGTTGTACTAAGTTCACGAGGTTGAGTGTTGTGATGCAATTATATACTCTTAAAGCTCAAAACCAGTGGAGAGATAAGAATTTCACTTCACTGTTATCTTTGTTAAAGGAAATTCTTCCTGAAGGCAGCGAGCTTCCAATTTCAACATATCAAGCAAAGAAAATAATGTGCCCAATGGGAATGGAGGCTAAGAAGATTCATGCATGTCCAAATGATTGTGTGTTATTTCAGAATGACTATAGTAATTTGATAAATTGTCCAAAGTGTAGTGTGTCAAGGTACAAGACAACAAATTCAGGTAAGGCTAAGAATGTCTCTCCTGCCAAGGTGATGTGGTATCTACCAATAATACCACGATTTCAATGCTTATTTTCTAATATTGAAGATGCGCAAAATTTGTCTTGGCATGGGGAGTTAAAGGCCAATGATGATGGTGTCCTATGACACGCATCTGATTCACCATATTGGAAGAAAATTGATTTATTATACCATCAATTTGGTAAAGAAATAAGGAACTTAAGACTTGGACTTTGTACAAATGGAATGAATCCTTATGGTACATTAAGCAGCCAACATAGCACTTGGCATGTTATGATTGTTATATACAATCTTCATCCTTGGTTGTGTATGAAAAATAAGTATGTCATGTTGTCAATATTGATAGCAGGGCCCAAGCAACCTGGAAATGACATTGATGTTTACCTTCAACCTCTAATTGATGACCTAATGAAACTATGGGAAGAAGGTGTTATGACATATGATGCTTCACATGAAGAGATCTTTAGTTTGCATTATATGTTGTTTTGCACAATTAATGACTTTCCAATTTATGGAAATTTGTCTGGATATAGCATAAAAGGATACAAAGCATGTCCTATTTGTGAGGAAAATACTGATTCAATCCGACTGAAACATGGTGGTAAAATTGTATATCTTGGTCATTGGAGATTTCTCCCACAAGTACAACCTTATCAAAGGCAACGCGAAACCTTTAATGGATCAACTAAGGAATGGAGTGCTCCTAAACCTATACCAGGAAATGTTGTATTTGACAGGGTGAAAGATATTGTCAATGAATTTGGAAAGAGATCAAGTAGTCGTACTCTTGCATGTGACAAATCTTTATACAAGAAGTGGTCAATATTATGGGATCCTCCTTATTGGAGATTCTTGTCAATTAGACACTACATTGATGTCATGCATGTTGAAAAAAATGTTTGTGATAACATCATTGGTACGCTATTGAATATACCAGGAAAGACTAAAGATGGCGTCAAATCTAGAAAAGATTTAGAATTAATGGGTATAAGAAAAGAATTATCAGTGGAGATCAGGGTTTGTCGCACATATTTACCACCAGCTTGTTACACTTTGTCAAAGCAGGAGAAAAAGACTTTCTATGAGTGCTTGTATAATATTAAGGTTCCACAAAGATACTCTTTTAATATTCATAGATTGGTATCAAAGAAGGATCTGAAGTTGATAGGTCTCAAATCTCATGATTGTCACACCTTAATGCAACAAATTTTACCTGTGGCTATTTGATCTATATTGTCAAAGTATGTAAGGTTTGCAATCACAAGACTCTATTTATTCTTCAATGAAATATGCAACAAAGTGATACATCCTAAAACTCTTGATAAATTACAAAAAGATGTAATTGTTACCATGTGTCATCTTGAAATGTACTTTCCTCCTGCATTTTTTGATATCATGGTTCATCTTGTAGTACATATAACAAGGGAGGTGAAGATGTTGGGTCCAATTTTCTTACACTGGATGTATCCATTTGAACGCTACATGAGTGTTTTTAAAGGTGATGTTCAGAATCGTTATCGTCCTGAAGGAAGTATTATTGAGGGTTATGTGGCTAGGGAGGTAATGGACTTTTGCAATGATTTTTTTAATTGCAATGAAACTTCTAGCGATCTAAAAAATTTCCATCACATTGAATCTTATTGTGGCAAAGGAACTTTGGTAGCATGAATGAAAGGAATTAGTCGTGAGTTGTGGGAACAAGCACATTTGTATATTTTACACAACATCAATGAAGTTAGTAGCTACATCACAGAACACAATAATATTATTAAGAGAAATCATCCATGATCTAGTTCAATGTGGCTTGCAAGAGAGCGTAATCAAAATTTATTAGGTGGTTTGAAGAGAAAGTCTTTAATCAACTATCTGAATCACTGAATAATGTTGTTGAGAACATAAAATGGCTCGCCTTTAAGCCCAAAATGGATGTCATGTCATATGAAGGATATGACATAAATGGATTTTCATACTACACAAAGCGTCAAGATGAAAGTAGTGTAGTCCAAAACAGTGGGGTCACTGTTCAAGTTTGTTCGTTGTATTTTGTTAGTGCCAAAAATAAAAGACCACGTGAAGCTGAGATGTCGTATCACGACGTCATTGAGGACATATGGGAATTGGACTATACAAATTTTAGAGTTCATATCTTTAGGTGTAATTGGGTTGATAACAACAAAGGAGTTTTAGTGGATGAGTTGGGTTTCACATCGGTGAATTTTGAAATGATTGGTGAGAAAGATGGGTCATTCATCATGGCAAACCAAGCAAAGCAAGTATTCTATATTGATGACCCGACAAATAAAAATTGGTCTGTCGTTCTTCGTGGAAAAAGACATTTTTCTATAGATCCTATAAATGAAGAAGAATACTACAAAAAGTATGATGATTCTAGCCCATTCTCAGTTGGTTTGCCAAGTGTAAATGCTGAAGTTAACACTGATGAATACTATAAATGTCAAGACCATGCTGAAGGAATTTTACTTGACTAACAACTCAACCAATACTAGAGGCATGTATTCTTTGAATTATTTATTTTATTATCATTCAAGCATGTAATCTTTTAAACATACATCATATCACCACTTGTTCTTTTATTATCACGTATGTTTCGTTTATCATGTATGCTTGTAGGTTGTTCTAAAATGGCAAGTGAAGATGAACATTATGAGAATAAACAACATGAGGATGGTAGTGGTGATGCTAAGAAATGTAGAGGTCCCACACTGATGTGTAGGTTGTAGGAGCTTAGGGCCAAAGGGGAGAATTTGCCAATCCAGTGTGATGTCACAGGAGCACCTATTGGGGAACATGCTAGTGCTTTCAAGAATTACGTAGGGGTGACCATGAGCAGTAAGTGGCAATAGATATAGAAAATTGGCATCATGTTTCTAATGCCTTAAAAGGCCTCTTATGGAAAGATATATATGTGAGTTGAAGTGATATTATTTTAATATGTTTTTTGTTTATTGATTCTAATTTAGTTTGCTTGGAAAGACATATCCTTTTTAAAATAACATTATTGCTTCTTTTGTATGTATAGGGTGTTTTTCATCTAAATGAAAACAATCACAAGAAAAAGTGCTACAACGTTGTGGTGTACGATGGAGGGCTTTTAAGACCTATCTCAAAAGGGATTATATAGATATTCCTAATCAAAAGAAGAAAGCAACATATCAATATACTTTTATAGATCCTGACGTGTGGGAAAGATTTGTTGCATCTAGGAAATCAGAAGAGTTTCAGGTAATAAAGATTGTGATGTATTGTATGAATCTTTTTATACAATTAAGGAGGTGAATATTTTTATATATGTTTTCCAAGTCTAAATTGCAATACCTCATTTTAAATGATCAGGCTATTCACGAGGCCCAAAAGGAAAGACAGGCCAAAAATGTACATAACCATTGCTTGGGGCCCGGTGGTTATACCTTCCACTGCCAACTATAAGAGAAGAAACTCTCTTCGGGAGAAGAGCCTAGTACAACTCAAGTTGAGCGTCACCCCAACACTTGTAGTGGATTGATGCTAGAAAGAATCAAGTAGGTGAAATTGTCAACCCTGCAACTAAGGAGGTGGCACAAAAGATGGTAGGTTCATCCCAACTAAGTAAAGAGTAACTCCCACAAACTTTGATTTATTTATATCTAATTCATTATGATTTAATATTTTTATTAAATATGAATAGATTGATCTCCATGAGCAAAGGAAGGAAGGAAAGTTCATCGCAACTGGCCGCATGGATGAACTATCAGTTGCTCTTGGTATGAAGGAGCATCCTAGTCATGTTAGGGGATTAGGAGCTGGCATAGGATTCAAGTCTTATTTTGGCTCTTTGCAATCCAAAAGAGGTCATACAGGAGGTCTTACACAAGAGGAATTTGAAGCATTAGTAGCACAGAAAGTAAAAGAAATAATGTCTTCATTTCAGCCTAGTCAACCTTCTCAACCTATTCAAATTGTGCGTCTCTCAGATGATGAGGTACAAGCCCATGCTCCAGTTGTAGAAGGTTGTGGGAGCACTCCCAATGACCCACCACAACAATCTACAGTAAGTTTGTTCTATATGTTGTTTTATTAGTATGATATATATATGTATATACATAGTTGTAGTAGGTATCTGGTTTACTGCTTCGTATATAACCTTATATTATTTCAATTCTAGGTTGGTATGAATTGTAAACTTGCAGTGGAGGTTCCAGAATATAATGTTGTGGCAGGGGGCAAGGTATACAACCTCGGTGGTCCATTACATTTCCAACCAATTACTGATGACATTTGTCGTGTGTCCATCCATCTTATGTATGATGGAATGGGGGACAAACCACTACCTATATATAATCCTAAATATAGTACAGTTGAATAAGAAGAGGGTGCTATGGTGGGTTGGCCTAGACACTTGGTTATCAATTACAAGGTATACCTGAATTCTACCATGTTTTTCATATTTGACTATATATATGAACTTGTGCAATATAAGTATGTAATTTGATTAATAGGTTTGTAAACCAAAAAGTAAAAATTATACTAGTCGTAATAAAAAGGAGCATCACATGACATTCAGACTATAGATCAGGTAATAAAGAATAACATCATAAATTTACAAGTGAGATGTAGTCATTTTATAAAATATTAGCATGTGCATTTTCTGTTGCAGATCTTTACAACTCAGCCTTACACACCTGATGGTTTAAATCAATTCCGAGAAGAGTGGTCAGATGATTTTCTAAATGAAGTCACTATTGCATTGGATTGAATGCATAGTTTCATTTATGTATGTAGTTTTGAAACTCTTTCAAATTTACTTTTGTATCTGACATGAATTTTAATATCATCTTATACTTGCAATCTATCATTTTTTGAATGTTAGTATGTGCCATGTGTATGAATATGTCTCAACTGAATATGTGAATTATTATTGTTATGAATGTGTGTGGTTTGGAAAGTGATACATCAATTCAAAAAGGATTGGACAGAAAAGATAGCAAATGGCTTTGGAATGAATGTCTGGCTTGCATCATTACATTTGCAAGTCTACTTTCTATTGTATGTTTTGAACTTTGTAAAGCAGATTTTTGTTCTGTAGGTTTCTATTCTAAAGATTTATGTTCTACAAAATTTTTCTTTAAAAAAATGTAAACTCTAGGGTAGGTTATTTTAAAAAACCGACCTAAAATCCTCAATGCAAATTTCTTCAGGTCTTTGTACCATATTGGGTCAGTTTTCTTCATATAACCGACCTTATAGACCTCTAGGGTTGGTTTTTTTATAAATACCCGACCTTAAAGCCTCTAGGATCAGCTTTGTTGGGTCTATTGGGTCGGTTTTTTTATATGTCCAACCTTAGAGACCTCTAGGGTCAGTTTTTTTAACTAACCGACCTAACAGCCTCAATGCAAATTACTTTGTACCATTGTTGGATCGGTTTTTTCATATGACTGGCCTAATAGACCTCTAGGGTCAGTTTTTTATAAATACTTGACCTTAAATCCTCTAGGATCAGCTTTGTTGGGTCTACTAGGTCTATTGGGTCGGTTTTTTAATATGTCTGAACTTAGAGACCTCTAGGGTCGGTTTTTTTAAATAACCGACCTAACAACCTCAATGCAAATTACTTTGTACCATTGTTGGGTCGGTTTTCTTCATATGACCGAACTTGTAGACCTCTAGGGTCAGTTTTTTATAAATACCCAAACTTAAAGCCTCTAGGATCAGCTTTGTTGGGTCTATTGGGTCTATTGGGTCAGTTTTTGAATATGTATGACCTTATAGACCTCTAGGGTCGGTTTTTTGTAAATATTCGACCTTAGAGACATCAAGATCAGCAGCTCATTTTTTGTACATCTGTTGGGTCCATTTTTTGCTTATAACCGACCTTATAGACCTATAGAGTCGGATTTTTTAAATATAACTGACCTTGAAGCCTCAGGTGTGAGTTTCTTCAGGTTGGTTCTTATAGACCTCTAAGGTTGGTTTTTTATATATAACCAATCTTAGACCTCGACGGTTAGCAGGTTTGTACCCACTTCTGGGTCATTTTTCTACATATAGCTGACCTTAGAGACATCGGTAGGTCAGTTTTTTTGACCTCTCTTAGGTCAGTTTTATTTTGATATAAGTGATGCAACAGTGCAGCTATTGCCTTGGGTTTTAGTTTGTGCCAACCCAACGCTACCTATGGTCAGTAGCTCATTTTTTGTACATTTGTTGGGTCGGTGTTTTTCTTAGAACCGACCTTATAGACCTATGGAGTCAGATTTTTTAAATATAATCGACCTTGCAGCCTCAGGTGTGAGTTTCTTCAGGTCGGTTCTTATAGACCTCTAAGGTCAGTTTTTTATATATAACCGATCTTAGACCTCTACGGTCAACAGGTTTGTACCCACTTCTGGGTCAGTTTTCTACATATAACTGACCTTAGAGACATCAGTAGGTCAGTTTTTTGTACCTCTCTTGGGTCAGTTTTATTTTGATAGAAGTGATGCAACATTGCAGCTATTGCCTCGGTTTTAGTTTGTGCCAACCCGATGCTACCTACTAAGGTCAATTTTCTTTGGTTTAAAAAACATACCCTATAGAGCAAATTCTACAGCGACGGCCACTTAGGCATCGGTTAAAATGTGACACTATAGGATTAAAAAAAGGACCCTACATACTATTACTGTACTAGTGAATGCAACCTCAAAAGATATAAAATGTATGAAATTTAAGGCTTAACACATCACCACATGGTATTGTACCACTTCCATACACAAGACCATCAGCATTAGCATATTATCATGGTATATCAATCCCTCATCACATCGCCATAGGATATCACCTCAAGTTAGGGTAGATATCCATTGCCAAGGTCATAAGACCATTCACATTGTTCCATGTAAGAACATTATTATCTCTACATACATCATCAAGCCTCATAATCATCACATGTGTCACATAAGAATATCACAATCATTCATTAGCTATGATGCTCATTCAACAACAAATTAGGGTTGCAACATTAGGAGAGATAAAATACTTTATCACCATGCTAATTACTCAAGCAATATAAGAAATAGTACCATATACTTTAACTAGGGTTAGGTTTAGACATTGTAACCAAATTAGGGTTTCAAATCAGCAATTAACATTAAAACCCAATTATCACTATCTCCAACAATCTCAAAAGTGATTAGGTCAAATATTATCAACATAATGCCAACAAAGCATGATAGTTTATATGGGCCAGAAACCTTGATCGGTCACTTAAGTCCATGGATGTCATTCATTGAAGGGAAACCCTAGATCACACATTTTAGAGACCAAAGAGAAACATCAACATATCTTCAACCGAAGAGGAAGCAAGGTCTTAGTGACCGAAGACAACATCATCCCTAGCGAATGAAGGAAGTCCAACATTCAATCAAACACAAGGTGGAACTTTGGCAATCAAAGATCATGAGAGAAAGCTCATCAACCAAAGAGACCATCAACATACATAGTGATCATCCTTAGACAACATCTCTTCTACCACATAGGAGAATCATCTTAGCTATCCATACCATATAAAAACTTAGCAACCACTAGCATCAACACCTTGGGACTAAAACATGCAGAAAATATTGGCAACCTCATGAAGAGAGAGAAACACCATCCCCCACATGATCCAACAAATTATCACCACCAAAAAATAAAAAATTACTAAAGTACAAACCACAAGAAGGAACTCAAATTCAAACCCTAAATTTGACATCACTATGAAGGAAAACTAAAGAATGAAATAAGAGAGAGAAGACCAACATTTCAACCTTCACATATGTATCCAAAACCTCCATCATCCAACAAGAAAGAAAAATCATGACCATGAGGATAAAAAGCAACATTTAGCACATGCATGTAAAGATCACCACCTCCATAATCAACAAAATTGTGTACAAGATTAGGGCTTAGTAGAAAGGGGTTTATATACTCAAGAATCACCAAAAACATAAACATTAGCTCAAGATATAATCATCATACTACTTGGAACCATTTTTTAGAGATAGTTTATTTGCATGCAAGATTTATTGCAACAATAATCAAGGAGAAAATTATATAACTCACCTTTATAAGGAAGAAGCAACTCAAATAGCAACGTATCTCCAAAGAAAAGAGAAAACCCTAGCTTGATCACCTACATGTCCAAGCTAGAATCACCTCAAATAGAGAAGCAAAACCCTAGGTTAAAGGATCACAAAAAAGAGGGGGAAAATCATAGGCTGAAAAGACAAGAAAGAGAGGAGATCTTCAACTCAATTCAAGCACCATCGTGGAGAACGATAAATTTGTCCAAGAAGAAAGAAGTTCCTCATGAAGCATCACCATGGTGACCCATGGATTCGGACAAGAGAAATAAGAAAGGTAGGGTATCATGAAAACAAAGATCAAGAAGGGTAGATCACTTACCAAGGTCAAGGAACATTAAACGGTCACCAAAGAAAGGGTTGCTCTAAACACTAGATCAACATGCAAGGGGTTTGGCCACCTTCTCCAAGCTCAAGCACTACCTTCACCACCAAGAACACTAGGGGAAGAGATCCAAGGATAAGATAGAAAGCAAAAGGGTGAAAAATGGGTCACTTTCATGCAAAGAGAGGGGTATATATATCTCCAAGGGTAGAGAGAGGAAATGGAGAGTAGTTGTTATACAAACATGTTCCACTTTTCCATCAAAACTCACCCATGCAATCACTAAGATCATGCATGCATCAAGGGTGATAAGAATAAGGAAAACTAATGGCCATACTTCTACAAGAAAACTCATTGGTCAAAGGGATCTTAGCGATCAAATAGGGTCCAAAAATCACATTGATTGCATAGACAAAACCCTAGGTCTTTTAGCACCAAAGAGAGGGGGTCAAAGGCTCTTCGACCGCAGAGAACACAAGGAACACAAAAAACCTCTTCGACCACAGAGATCAAGGCCAAAGGAGCAACTTGATGGTCACTAAAAACAAAACTCAACTACCAACACACAAAGCCAACATTAAGCTAGGGCATTCAAGCAAACCCTAGAACTCAACACATGATGTCAACCCATCTCATCTCATCAAACTAAGGTACCATAAGTCTATGAGGTTCCAATCTCTCTCCAACATGATGCCAAAACATGGGAGGCACATCAAGCATGTGACAAACTACAAGATAAACCCTAAACATGGGTAAATTGCAATTAGGTCCAAAATAAGCACATATAAGCATAACTAGCTTAAACAACAACCAAATTGCAACAAATTGAAAACATAAACATGTCACATGTTATGAAATCACATTATAAGATTATATTAAGGTTTCAAGTACATTATTATTCTAAGCAAGAAAGATCAACCAGAAAGTTTGGTCAGGGGTCTTACATTAAGCTTCATATTTAATGAGGGATTTTGTTTAATACATATACATATCCAATCACCACATATGTATATATTATATATAATATATATAATAAAGCACCATAAGAAATAAAATTAAAATGTAATGATTATGGCCTAAGAGCACAATATTTCCAAGCTAATTGAAAATTAGTTCATCTAAGGTTTGCAGCATCACATGCACAAACAAAGATATAAAACATGATCCTTGGATTTTTCAATCATGAGTAGCCATCTGGACAATCCATCATTATTGATGATTGTTTTGTATTCATCCTTCTTCATATCCACCATGTTATATATCATATATCCTAAATTACCCCAAAAACCCTAAAACTATTACATCATATGTAAGATAAACCTCGAGTTATGTTTGAGAAGAATAAGGTGGAAAGCAATACATTTGTTATCATATAAGAAGGAACGACATGCAAGCCATAAAATCAGAAAGAATCAACCAAATGTAATAAAAGAAATCACAATTAGGGTTTAGTCATAATCATGCATCACACAAAAAACAAAATTATTTTGAGTCGTCACTTTGGATTTGCATATATATATATACATATATCATATCATAATATGATCATGGTGAATTTGGCCATTCCCATTGCCTAGATTTACACATTAATCAATATCATTATATGAAATATATGATTTATGAGCGTCTGATGAAAAAAAGTCAATTCATATTTAAAAAAATCTAGTAAAGAGCTTTAGACATTGCTCTGATACCACTATAGGACTCTCGGGAGCGGAAAATGTAGCGGAATAAAAATTTCTCAAGTATCCTTTAAGCAAAATTTCTCAGGTTCTCCGGCTATATGGTTACTAGATGGGCACTGAAGAACGGATGGGGCTGCTCTGCACTCCTTAGTATGGATGGCTGCCTTCAATGGATCTGTTGGAAATCTGAGGGGAACAAATGCATGATGGCCTTCGGAGGTTTAGGCCTTACTGCGATCACTTATCTCATTTGGTAGGAAAGAAATACAAGAGTTCATGGTGGCCTCGACATGGACAAATTTTGTATTTTTGATATTTTGGTTGACAACCTTAATCTTCTGTGCAAGATCAATCCCAACATCTGTAAAGGTTTAGACCCAGCTGTCATAAGCCATTGGGGTTTTTGTAGCTAACACACCCCTCTATAGTATAGGTTTTCCCTATATGGTTTTTGGTGAGCAATATATTACCTTATCCAAAAAAAAGATTCGTCTAACACATTGAGAATTTACATTAGACATTGTTTGTTATTTTGACATAATATAGGATTGAAATTTTTCCTATATGAGTTCTCCTAAGTAAATATCTTTTTAATATGTTTGACATAAATAAGAGTTGGTTAACTCCAAGTAGCTCTTGGTTTCAAAACTACATATTCGGCCTAGAACAACTGACATGATGCATTACTGGGATCTAACGACTCCTACAAATTTGAATAAAAAATATGATAATATAATATCAAGATATATGATGGCATGAGAATATTAAGATATTAGAATTCAAAAGAAAAGTTTGAGTGACTAAAAAATTAATCACACTTAGTATTAAGTGATTATTAGAAATACGACAACAAGCACAAAAAGAGATAAAATCAAAGAAACATTTTCTTATTGAGAAATAACTATTAATATATAAAATATATTATAAGAGCTCTTGGTAGTGTTTGGATTATATCTAAAAGGTTACAACAGTTCGAAAGTCAAAATTGCTCTGATCTGATTGTCAAGTCTTCCAACTATCTGATAAGTTAATAGAGTAGTAAACATGTCAAGTGACAAGTGAAAAAATGTGGGATCATCTTCTTTCACTTAGTATCAATACAAGCAAACCATGGATAGTTATGGGTGATTTCAACTACATGATGTCACTCGATGAAAAAATGGGTAGAAATAGGTTCAACTATAATGAGACATCCAAGTTCCAAAACGTTCTACTTCTTGGGGGACTTACCAACATTGGCAGCACCAGATACAAATTCACATATAAGAAGTGAATCCTTCGTGAGAAACTTGACATAGAAGTTTCTAATATTGAATGGATACAAACTCATAGCGACATGGTCTGTGAAGTTCTTCCTCACATAAAATCCAACCACAAACTGATTGACCTCCTAAAAATCTTTCAAGGCAAAAATGAATATAGATTCAAAGCCAAGTCATCCTGGAAACTCCAAACTGACTTCAAGAATGTGTTGAAATCATAGTGTGAGGATGAAAGTCACTTTCACAAGGCACTTTAAAAGTCTTGGCACCCTATCATGAAATTGGATAGAAAATTGATGATGACAAAGAAGAAAGCCAAGAATAAGATCACCTCCAAGATAAACTTAATCTGAAAGGAACTTGAGATGAACTACTTTGTGGCTAGAGGCCAACACTACTCTAAACTTGAAATTAAACTTGACAATCTACTTCTAGAGGATTGGAAAAAGAAGAGTCACATTAACTGGTTGAAGCACATGGACAACAATAGTAAATTCTACCATGCCTTCTTTAGTAGCCGAAGGAGGTCCAACCTCAGTACTACTCTTCGTCAACCCAATGGAAGTTGAATCTCTGGGAGGAGGTGAAACTATGGTCAAGATGCACTTTTACTCTATTCATGGCATCATCTCTACCTAATTAGAATGACCAGAATGCCCTACATGGTCATTTTAAAAACCTATCATCCAACCAATCCAGGGATTTGGTTGCTAATCCAATTGAAATTGAGATCTCAATGATACTCAAAGATTTTAACCCCCACAATCCAACAGGCTCAGATGGTACAAATAATGATTTCATAAAGAAGAAATGGAAGATGATTAGATCCTCAGTCTCAAGACTATTATACATTTCCTAAATGAGACCCCATACCTGATGAGTTAGGATATTCAGGCATTGTATTCATTCCTAAAGTCAAGAACCCAACTGATTGCAATCAACTATGGCCTATATCACTCAATAATGCTTGTATCAAACTAGCTTCCTAAGTTATTGTAGAATGTCTGAAGAATAAAATCCCTAAATGGATATATCCAATACAAAGAAGATTTGCACCATGAATAAAGATTTCTGACAACATCATCCTTATTTAGTAAATCATCCATAACATGAGAAAGCAAGGAGGGATCCTTTTATGGCTATCAAGGTTGACTTATCCAAGGCCATTACCTCATTTCATGGCCTTTCATTTAGGTTACCCTCTATAGAGCCAATTTTCCTACCATTATCAAGAAGTATGTGATTAACTCCTTATCATGTGGCACCATGAGAATCTAATGGAATAGAGAATGTTTGGCGTGCTTCAAAACCTATAGGGTTCTTAGAAAGGGAGACCCCTTATCACCATATCATTTCATTCTATGAATGGAAAGGTTGTCTTAGCTTATAGATATCAATGTGGGAAACAACAAATGGAAACCCATCAAAATCTCACAAAAAGGGTCTTCCATTTCCTATATTTGTTTTACTATATGACATAATTGTGTTTGAAAAAGAAACCATGGAGCAAATGTCCATCAGTAATGAATGTTTTAAAGAATTTGAGGAGGAATCTGATCAACTTATATAAAGCGAGAAAATCGGAATGTTCTTTGCTAAGTTGTGGATAATCAGACTAGACCTAACATTTCCAATATCAGTGGAATCATTGAAACTCACAACCTGGAGTTTTTTCTCAAAGTCCCAATCCTCCAAAATTGGGTCAAGAGAACTACATATTCCAGCATTATCAAAAAGATAGAGAACAAAATCACTAGATGGGTTGTTAAGACTTTATCACTCACATGTAGAATATTCCTAGCCAAATCCATCATGATAGTAGCTCTTACTTACTCAAAGAAGACTGTGGCTATACTAAGCAATGTCTGCAAAAAGGTGGATGAAATCATTATCATTTGGAGGGGTTGTCACAAACCCAAATGGTTATCTCTTATAGCTTAAAATAGATTACCATTGATATGGATGAAATATTGGTATGTATTCCCTGAGAGCCAATCATATGATGATTGGATTGGCATACGTCATGATTGATTTGATAAATATCAAAGGAAAACTTCCAATTTATTCTAGCTCAATCGATTATGAGGTAAAAGATGGAGCATAATGAATATCTAAAGAATGACAATACTCAATGACATATGTCTTCAGGTTGAGGACCTAAACAATGAGATCATATGGATGCTAGGAGTATGTACATTCTTGTTATGTCCCTATTTGGATGCCATTGTGGAAGGTTGATAGACAACAATGACACATCAAAACTAGAGTGTGTGTTGGTTGATGACGGTGTCTCATTAGTCATTATATATGATATCAAATCAAGCATATAGATACATGTTAGAGAACAGTGTATAGGACAAACCCACCATGAGAGTGACACATGGAACCATGACACGGTAGTCAGAATCATCTCTCATATTGATGGTGGTAATTGTGATTCTTAGACCTAAAATCACTACACTCATCAAATGTGATTGGGTACACTTTGACATCATCAAACGCAGTTCTGAAACATGGGTTGTTATAACGGTGATGATTGGGTGCTTTGATGCATGAGATATATTGTAAGTGATAGATATGGGATTTGTCCCTCCTAAGGGAGTATGATGTTCAGGCCACTTGATAAGTGAGACTGAGAAAGGCATGCACATTCACATGTGAATCAATATATGATATTGATGTCACACATATCTCAGATAGTCTACTCTAGTTCAAGAAACATGAATGAACGTTGAAAGGATGATTACTCCATGCCTTCAGTTCATTTAGGATATCAGAGACAAAGGAATTATACATTCACTAGAACACCAATCATAGACTGTAGGATTGAAAGTTGTTCTCCAACTTTCCTTTTCACTTGGGTAGAACTGATGTGTGACTAGGTACGCTCTTTGCTTGTGATGTCATAAGCTAGTTATGGACATTCACTGCCAACGTGAAATGGGACCTATAGGGTCACACACAAAGGATTAACTTGGAAGAGGATTTTATCCATGAATGATGTTTGGATTGATTACTAAAGTGTTTAGGTACTCAATCAAACATTCAATGAATAGACTTGACTCGGAATCATCAAGTTCAAGTGTTGAACCAAATGATCAGACTGTCAGATTGATTGAGAACTGAATTATCTATGTTTAGCACATAATGGACCACCAACCGACCGGTTCACTGGGTGAACCGATCGACTCATGGTCAGTGAGATGACCGGCTCACTCTGGTGAACCGGTCGGTTCAACTGTACCAAATGAGCAGTGTTGAGTTGTCCTAGTTTGTGAGAAACATTTTTCATTTCACTTGTTCAATTCAATTGGGACAAGAATTAATCTTTGTGTTAATTAGAATGAATAAGAAAAGTCAATTGCAGGAAAGTTTGGGAAGTGAAATGACCCATTCACTGGGTGAACCGATCAACTCACACTCCCAACTAACTGGTTCACTAGTGAACTGATAGGCTCACCTTGCCAAATGAACATTTCAGTTATGAAATGACCGGTTCGCCTACCGCAGTGTAAATAGTTCATGGAAATTCTAGACCCTTCTACTGCCGAACATATTGTGAACCCAAACCCTGCCCTCTGCTATAAATAGAGGGGTACAGGGGGCTTCTCCAGACACACAACTCTGAACATCAGTTGCTCTGCAAAGTTGTTATCCTCTCTAGTTGTGGTAACCGAGAGAGACCAAGCAAGTTCTACCCATCTAGGGAGGAACAACGAGGGAAAGACAACCGTAGAGCAACAACAAGTTGTGGGAGAGTGTGTTGGTGACTAGTATGCCAACAGAAGGGAACAACTCCTTCTAGTCAGTTCTTTAGTATGACTAGAGTTCCAAGAAGTCCGTGTGGACTATCTATAGAGGTGGGAGACTTCTGCCACTCAGGAGGACGACAGTCAACCACAGTCTAAGTTAAGACCAGGAGTTGCACAGACGTCGTCGAAGACAGGTGGTTGAAGACTACACTTGTTGTGAGGTATAGTCACTGAGCAAGCCTATGGACTAGGTATATCTCACTAAAACCATCCTTCCCATTACATAAATGTTGATGCAATCTACTGGTTATGGGCTTATGGTCAATTTAAATTTTTATTTCCACTACCTACTCTGACCATGAAAACCCAACATGAAAGGGCTTCGGAATAAAATCCATGCCCACTTGGAATAAGGTGGTCATCAAGAAGAATGTGTGGGACCTCAACACTAATAGACACCCACTTTGAAAAAAAGGTGTCCTAAGGAAATGTAAGAGCTTCACAATGGAAGTAGGTGGCGGTGCTACTGGATTTTGGAGGGGCATGTATGCTAATAAAATTCATCAAGGAAATAGCATCAAAGCTACAACAATGAGGAGGATACTTCAATATGGTTTGTTCACTAGGCCAACCACAAAAAACTATATGAGATGTGCATCAAACTAGTTGAGGAAGACATCATTGACATGAAAGTCGCTAACCTTGTTGACCTAGACGGTATCTAGAATAGTTCTTTCTTGGATGACTATCTACCAAAGGTATGCACTCAATGGATCAAAAATCACCCTCCTAGATCCTAATGTGTCTAGGGATGGGTGGGCATTGACTCACGATGAAAAAGGCAAATACTCAGTCAGTTCGGTGTATAACATCATGCATAAAGAGAAGAAAACACCTCATGAGGGGCCATTGATGGCCATCTAGCATCTCGAGATCCCGAGCAAGGTTTGTGTGTTTATGTGGCTTGTTGGTGAATGAAATAATGAAAAACCACAAGAGGAAACAAAGGAAGCTCATAGGTGACATCATGTGTCCTCTATGCTATGGGGAATAGGAAACCATTTTCCATGCCCTAAGGGACTGCCCTTATGCCATGGCAATTTGGGATCAGTGCAACCTATTAAACAATAACACATTCCTTTAGGGCAGTTCTTCAACTGAATGGCTCATCTTGAACATAAAGAAAGATAAGAAACATAGCTCCAAATTTCCATGTGTTGTTGGAGTATCTGGAAATCAAGGAATCAGTAGGTCTTTGAACAAGTGGACATTAGTGTGGTATGACAATTATCTAAATTTCTATGAGCATGAACATGTATGACTGAGCTTAGATTAAAAACAAAAATAGTGATGTCCATAGTCTCACATATCTTAATATAATTGAAGAGAATTAGTGCATTGGTCTAGAAGACGATCACATCAAAATAACTGATGACATGACTATCAAAGGTAATGAGGTTGTTATTGCCATTACTATGAGACAAAAAGATGGTGTGACATCCCGCTATCACACAGACAACGAGATGTCATGCGAAAACATGTGGAAACACCATAAACCACATATTACCAAAAACACGGGTTAATTAAAACCGATTGCAGAAAGCATATCATAACGGAACTATTGTATCCAGAACCTTATCCTGTAAGGAAACGTGTTATATAAACATACATAAACCTTGATATGTGTCCACAGCTGGAACCAACTATCACATAGGCACAAAGAGTTCATCACCTGTTTATACATACATAATGGGCCATATCAGGCTAGCAGCAGGATATACAAAGCTACATCATCTATACATCATAAAACATCGTCAAAACACCTCTGAGGACCTGAGAGTACAGGGATGACTCTAGGACTCTTCTACAAAACAACCAAAATAGCAGCATATACATCTCTTGCCTCCTAATATTCTTCTTGATGCTCGGCCACAACCTCACGACCACCACCATGTCTAGCACGATCACCAAAAAAGGTTATAAACCAACGGGGTGAGACACACAGTCCCAGTGAGAAACATAACTCCCCGTCGAAACTATAAAACTTTAGGAAAAGTAGGTAACTGATATAAGCAGCATACTGAACAAAGCTTAACCTTAATAATAACTCACCAAGATATCCGGGAGGCATATAACCAGATATTTCTTTATGGAACATGATTGACAAGATAAGCCTTATAAGAACTTTCCAAAAGATATGAGGGATGTGTAAATAACTGCAAAAGCAACTACAAAAACAAGGCCTCAACCAATGTTCTGTGTTTTGCCTTAAGAAATATATTCTATACGGCTAAATTACGATTTATTATGCCCTGAGGAAGTGAGTTGTCCCGCTCAAATCCAACCTTCGACTGCGAAGCCCAAAACCGATGCCATACAAGGTCAATGGAAGAGTCGGACTCCATGACCTCACCTCTTCATGGTCAGTGCACGTTAACCCAAGTAGGACTGTAGTCTCTTGCTTGAGTGGCCTCAGCCACAGGATTAGCTCACGTAGTCTACCCTTTTTATCATGAGCCATGGGCCTATTCACTGTGCTCCTGAGCCATGAACACATTCATTCTCCTCCACACTGAGCCATGGGCCTGATCACCATGCTCTTATACACATCTTGAGTCCACAACCATAGTTGCACTCTAATCCTCCTATTTTCGGCTAGGAGAAACCCTGCATATTCAATAATATGCACTCCAGGTAATACCGCAGGATAAACCTATTTCACCATCACCTGCTACTGACTATGATGGATCTATGGCCAGGGAAAACTACATGAAATGTTCCACTATAATTAATTAGTATATTTTAAGTGGATTGTTGAGGCAACCAAGTTATAAAACATAACAGCATTATGTCATATTGTTACTGTCATCATCAAATTACCATGGGATCTCAATCCCTTACCACAGAATGCCACTACCTCTCAAAGCTTACATCATCACCATGGGATAGCAATCCCTTATCTCAACATCATAGGATAACACCTCAACTAGGCATTCAGCCTTTATCAGGTCAACATACCTTTTCACATCATACGGGTGATACATGTTATCCCATCACTCAAGGATTATCATTATTCAGTGTTATTCAAAACACATATACCTCATAGCTCTTACCTGGCTATGAATTCATTTGATACACCTGCATGGTTAGTATGCATATCGAGAGAGATAACTGAATCACCAAACATAGATCTTTTATGATTATCATGCTATTAGGGTTGAAAGTACATGATTGGATCAACATCCATGATTATAACTACATGAAGCACAAAGTTGTATCTTGTAAAAAAATTACACTATTGTAATCAAACCACAAGCATTCACTATGCCATATATCTTATGAACATAATCATGTATCTAATCATCTCACTTAGCACCAATCTTTAGGTATCAAACATATCATTGGTTACAACCTATCATTCATAACGCATCATCAACAGAGGTGCGGTTACAACATAACGACTTACCAAAACTAGGGTTTCTGAGCTAGGTGCAACCCTTACCAAAGATACCGCCTACCCTCACCATAGGTTTGGCGGGCAGCGCATCCCTCACCCAAAAGGGGTATCGGGTAGGATTACCTCCCTCACCAAAATCCTATCATCTAGGGAACTTAGTCACACATATCGGCCAACCAAGGCATGCACCCATGCACAAAGGATGTCGTACAACCAAGGAGCATAGGTGTATCGTGCAACTCATCCAGAAGTGTGTCGTGTATCCAGATCCAAGAGTTGTGTCAATCAGCTATGTGCAGGGTATATCGTGCACCCAAGTGTGAGGTGATATTGGGAATCCAAGAGCAAAGATGTGTCAGGCAGCACAACCAGCACTAACGGTCCAGACCCTATCACCCATTAGGGTTAGGGTTTCATGTCGGGCAGCCACCATCATCATAATGCCAAGGCCATATAAACTCGGGCCAAGATCATAACACCCAACAAGCACACTACTGACCTCTGTCCAACTACATCATGGCGCTCAAGGAGGGCTATCGTTCAACTAAGTTAAGCTCAACCATATTGGCCAACACTATGGTGCCCATCTAGGGTTTCCTATCCGGCCCATATCGGGCAACATCAAAAGCAACCCATGTCACCCAAGGCACAAAATAGAGATATCTATCAAGAACCATGTCGGTCAAAGGGACATCCCGAGTTCAACACTCCCAAAACCTTCTTGGGTAACAAGTCATATCTGACAACAAGGTCAACAGAACCCAACTTATCATATCACCCAAGACAAAAACCTAGAAGAGGGGTATCGTGCAAAGCACCACAAAAGGGTATTGTGCAAGGCACAAGGACCATATCGGTTTGGTCATCATCAACCTCAAGATCACCATCATCAAACCCTAATAGATCAAGATAGTTGGCTCACCTGTCAATCAACCAAGAGAGAGGGGTTTTGCACAACCTCCATCACATATCGGGCAGCAAGGTGGGTCATCATCATAACGGCCATCCTTCCAACCTCAACTAGGTCGACGCCCAACCAAGGCTCACCTCTAAAATCCATGGTGAGAGAAGGGTATTGCCCAAGCAACTAGAGCATAGACTCACCTCTCAACAACTAAGAGAGAGGGTTTTGCCTACACCACTAGAGCTCAAACTTGCTTCCCAAAACTAAAAGGGAGAGAAAGGGGTTTTGACCAGGGAATCCTAAACTCAAAGGTTCGGCCACAAGGTCTAAGAACACCTCAACAACATGACCACTATATATATAATAAGAAGAAAAGGGTACATACTAGGGCAAGAAACATATCTAACAAGATGCATGGCTGATCAAGATGACATATAAACATGCAACATGAAAAGGAAGTAGTATAGATAGGGTTATGAGTTATGTAACCCACCTTAAGCAAGCTCCAAGGTCCTAGCACCAAGCTTCCAAGCTCCAAAAACCACCTTCGTCCACCACAAGAAGAAAAACAAAGCTTATAAGCACCATGGCTGAAGAACAAGCAAGAAGGAGAAGAAGGTGCCAAGGAAAGAGGGGGAGATGCTCACCACAAGAAGAGAAGCAAGACACACTCTAGGGTTCAGACACCACTAGAGGAAGAAGAATACTCCACCAAGGAGATCAGCCACCAAGCTAGCTCTACCAAGTGTATCGGCCACCAAGCTCACCAAGGGAAGGTATCGTCCACCAAGGAAGAAGGGAAGCAACTAAAGAGCTAAAGGGATCCCAAGCTAGCAAAGAAGGGGGTATATAAACAAGAGGGTGAAGTGGGTGTCCACTAAGGGCTTGCTCCACATGTGTCCACCCAACCACCACTTGTCTAAGGGTTATGCCACATGCTAGCATCCCAAACCACTTGTCCATGACTTGCCATCCACTAGCAAGGCAACGGCCACTTGTCCAAGGAAGGTGACACAAACGAGGCTAGGTCAAGTGGGGTGTGTGTCGCCCAACATGGTAACCCGACACACCCACCACCACCTTGGCCGATACACCATCCTGGCCGAAACACTCAAGCTTGGCCGATACACATAGGGCTTGCCCGACACATGGCCCAACAAAGCAAGGCAAAGCCCAAACAAGGAAAAACAAAACCCAAGGCTGCCCAAGCAACGAGCCCAACCCATCCTCTCAACCCTAGAGGATGTAAGGAGAGATAAAGATATCTCTCAAGGTGACAAACTTGCACACCAACCCTAAAACTTGGGTAAATTGCAAGTTGCACCTCAACCTCTCAAAAGCATAGACAAACCCTAATCACAACTCAGGTGATTAGCAAACATCTCAACACAAGGTTTAGGCAAAGCAAACAAGGTAAGATTAAAATGAAGGCCAGGGTTCTTACAAGCCATAAACCCCTACAAAAGGATTTCATCCCCGAAATCCGAAGAGAAATGTGAGGGATACTTCTTCCTCAACTCTTCCTCGAGCTCCCATGTGGCTTCCTCAACACCACGATGATGCCAAAGAACCTTCACAAGCACCAGGTCTGTCCTCTTTAACTTATTCACTCTTCTATCGAGGATCATCACTGGACCTTCTTCGTATGTCACATCTTCATCCAGCTGAACCTCAACTGGCTATATCACTGCCTCTATGCCTGGATGACTTTTCTTTAGCATACTGACATGGAACACTGGATGTAACCTGTGCAACTCTGGCGGTAGTTCTAACTTGTAAGCTACCTTGCCAACACGTTCTATTACTGGATATGGCCCCATATACCAGGGTGCCAACTTGCTTTTCCATCCAAACCTCAGCATGCCTTTTCATGGTGAGACCTTGAGATACACTTTGTCTCCCATCTGGAACTCTAGGGGTCGTCAAAGATTATCTGCATACGAATTCTATCTATCATGTGCCGCCTTCAACTGTTGATGTATCACTTTGATCTTCCCTATTGTCTGTTGCATAACTCGGGACCCAAAAGTTGATACTCACCCGACTCATACCAGCACAAAGGAGATCTGCACTTCCTGCCATATAAAGCCTCATAAGGAGCCATGTCGATGCTCTGCTAGTAATTATTGTTGTAGGCGAACTCTATCAAACTGAGATGCACATCCCAACTTCCTAGAAAGTGCAAAACACAAGCTCAGAGAAGATCCTCTAGAGTCTGAATAGTCCTTTCAGACTGCCCATCTGTCTGTGGGTGGAAAGTGGTACTGAACCTCAAATGTGTTCCCAACGCTTTCTGCAACTGTTCCCAAAAATGACCCGTGAACTGGGGTCCTCTATCAGAGACTATCATTGCGGGCACACCGTGCAAATGCACTATCTCATCCACATACACCTGAGCAAGCTTCTCTGTTGTATACATTGTCTTCACAGGTATGAAATGAGCAGACTTTGTCAATCTGTCCACTATCACCCAGATGGAATCATGATTCTTAGTTGTCCTTGGCAGACCAACTACGAAATCCATGGTTATATGATCCCATTTCCACTACAGTATCGACATGGGTTGCAATGTACATGTCAGATTTTGATGCTCAGCCTTAACCTGCTGGCATACCGCACATCTCACCACAAACTCGGCTACATCTCTCTTCAAGCCAGGCCACCAATACAGATCCTTTAGATTGTGATACATCTTGGTGACACATGGATGCATAGCATACATCGATGTGTGTGCTTCCTCAAGCACTAACTTCCTAAAATCATCAACATCAGGAATTATTATCCTATTATGATAACAAACTAATCCATCCATAGACACATGGAAGCCATCATGCTTCTTGATGCCAAACTCTGATCTAATCAACTAAACTGTAGCATCTTCCTGTTGCACTTATTTGATCTAATGCCTCAATGTAGGTTTCACTTGCATCCATGCTAACAGTCTTGCCAACAAAAAGACTTCCAATTGTACATTCATTTGTCGCAAAGAGATGAACATATCCCGCCTACGGCATATCAAAGAACTCAACTGTGCCTTATTCATAGGAAGAGAAGAAGACTTCATGCTAAGCGCATCAGCTACCACGTTCGCCTTATTAGGATGATACTCAATGGTGTAATCATAATCATTGATCAGCTCCATCCAACGATGTTGTCGCATGTTCAGCTCACTCTGCGAGAAGATATACTTTAGGTTTTTATGATCCATAAAGATCTGACATACTTCCCCATAAAGATAGTGTCTCCAAATCTTTAACGCATGGACCACCTCTGCCAGCTCTAAATCGTGTGTCGGATAACTCTCCTCATGTTTCTTAAGCTGTCGTGAAGCAAAAGAAACCACATAATCTTCCTGCATCAGCACACATCCTAAGCCTTTCTTGGAAGCATCACAGAAAACAACATAGCCTTTCCCGAGCTCTGGCAACGCCAACACTAGAGCACTAGTCAGCTTTTCCTTCAAACTTTAGAAAGCTTGCTGATAATGATCATCCCAAACAAAAGGTACATCCTTCATGGTCAACTTTGTCAACGGCAACGCGATTACACTAAAGTCCTTTATAAACCTCCGGTAGTATCCTGCTAAACCTAGAAAACTATGAACTTCCACCAGTGTTTTCAGTTGCTCCCACTCTGTGACTGACTCCACCTTCTTGGGGTCCACTTTGACTCCTTCCGCAGATACCACATGACCCAAGAAAGTCACTCCTTCAACTAGAACTCGCATTTACTGAACTTAGCATAAATCATGTTGGCGAAGGAGAGTCAACGCTTGTCGAAGATGTTGTTCATGCTGTTGACGATCTCGACTATAGATCAATATGTCTTCTATGAAGACCACAACAAACTGATCTAGAAATGGTTGGAACACCTAGTTCATCAGATCCATGAAAGCAGTAGGTGCATTGGTTAGCCCAAACGGCATAACCACAAACTCATTGTGACCATACCTCATCCTAAAAGCTGACTTTGGTATGTCATCCACCTTAATCCTCAATTGATGATATCCAGACTGTAGATTGATCTTCGAGGACACTATAGCACCACACAACTGATCAAATAGATCATCTATCCTTAGCAAAGGATACTTGTTCTTGATCATAACTTTGTTCAATTGTCGGTAATCTATGCACAGACGCATCGATCCATCCTTCTTCTTTACGAATAGGACTGGAGCACCCCAAGGCGATGTGCTCAGTCTAATGAAACCTTTATCCATCAACTCTTGTAACTACTTCTTTAGCTCTGCCATCTCGACTGGAGCCATCCTGTACGGTGTCTGAGCAACTGGTTATGTTCCTAGCACCAGATTGATATCAAAGTCAATCTCTCAAGGTGGGGGAACACCGGGAAACTCATCGGGAAACACATCCGTGAATTCTCAGACAACATGCACATCCTCAAGGTTAGATCCTTCTACCTTGGTATCCACAACATGAGCTAAGAATGCCTTACATCCTTGTCGTAGCAACTTCTCCGCCACCATAGTTGACACTAGACATGTCAGAAGAATCTTCCTATTTCCTTGGAAGATCCACTTCTCACCATCATCAACAAACATTGCTTGCTTGGAACCACAGTCTAGCACAACCTTATACTTCTCTAAGGTATCCATACCAAGGATTACATTGAATCAATGCATATCAAGTGGTATAAGATCCACTTGTATGTTGTGTCCCGAAAAGGATAGAACATAGGACGGACACACTTCTTGAAGCATCGAGGAACCATGAAGAGGGGTTTCTAACAACAAGCTATCTTTCTTACAACTAACAGGTAAAAGACAGCTATCAAGCATACTACTGGCGATAAAAGAGTGTGTATCACCTGGGTCAACCAAAACAGATATAAAGTAAGAAGAAGACAAATCAGGATGAAATAACTCCATCTGACCTGCCACCACTCGCGTGTTGACTATCGCCTCCGACTGACTCATAGCATAGAATCGAGCTGTTGCTTGTTGTCCACGTCCTCTGCTTCCTTGAGCGGACGATCCTACTTGCAACACTTGGTCTCATCCTCACCCTCTGGCACCATTGGACTACTGTCTGACTGACCCATGTTGATCCTATCTCGGTTGTTGTGTCACTTCAACATCTTTCCTTGGGCAATTTGACTTCAAATGACTTGTCTATCCATAGAAAAAGCATGACTTTTCCTCTAACTATGGCCTATGTCCCTATCACTGCTACTGAAGTTGTGTTGTAAGTTCTGGATGGCGAATAACCACGCCCTCTTCCTCTACTTGGTGACCACTGTGATGGTGTACTAGAACCTTGCCTCACAAAAGGTGCAGAAAACCTCAGCTTCTTGTGACTGTCAAACCTCTGTCTGTTGCCACCATATGAGGATAAAACCTCAACAGGTCCATGAACTTGGCTTGATACTCGGTGATGCTAATCGATCCTTGGTGCAAACGCTTAAACTGGTTGATCTTCTCATCCAGATACGTCTTCGAGAAGTATCGACTCACGAACTCCCACCGGAAGACGTCCCAATAGATCACCTCTCCAGGTTGCTTCTCCTCCTCGATGGCCCACCAATGGCCACCACTACCTTTCAAAAGGTAGACAATGTGTTTAACTTTGTCTGCTTCGGGGATGTCAAGGATCCGGAAGGCCTTTTGAAGACCTATCAGCCACAGTTCTGCATCCGTTGGATCGGTCATTCTAGCATAATCCGAAGCTCTGACTCAACGAAGCCGCTCAAAGGTCTTCCCAATACTTGAATATTCACCATGGGGAGTCAGTGGTCTTAGCGGAGTCATTGGCAATCTATTCACCATGTGATTCATCGTTGCCATTACCTATCCCATAAGCTGTTGATAGGCAGGGTTTTCAAGAATGGTTGGGTCAAGTTGGGGGACCTCAGGTACCTGATCTTCATGTTCCTGTACTCGTGCTCCATCAACAAATGCAGCATCACTACTCTCGGCAGCATGTTCTTCATGGTTTCCAGACATCTTTAAGTTTTATCTTCTGTTGAGGGCAGAAGGTTATTGTAAGAAAATCTAGAATACTCACAGGAACAGACACAACCCTAGTCCTAGATCCCTGTCGACTCAGTGAACCTAGAGCTCTGATACCAAAAATTATTGTGACATCCCGCTATCACATAGACAATGAGATGCCACGTGAAAACGTGCGGAAACACCATAAACCACATATTACTGAAAACACATGTTAATTAAAACTGATTGTGGAAAGCATATAATAATGGAACTGTTGCATACAGAGACTTATCCTACAAGGAAACATGTTATATAAACATACATAAACCTTGATATGTGTCAACACCTTATAGAAACCAACTGTCACATAGGCACAAAGAGTTCATCACATGTTTATACATACATAACGGGCCATATCAGGCCAACAGCAGGATATACAAAGCTACATCAGCTATACATCGTAAAACATCGCCAAAACACCTCCAAGGACCTGAGAGTACAGGGATGACTCTAGGACTCTACTACAATACAACCAAAACATCAGCATATCCATCTCTTGCCTCCTACTATTCTTCTTACTGCTCGGCCGCAACCTCACGACCACCACCATATCTAGCACGATCACCTAAAAAGGTTGTAAACCAATGGGGTGAGACACACAGTCCCAGTAAGAAACATAACTCCCCGCCAAAACTATAAAACTTCAGGAAAAGTAGGTAACTGATATAAGCAGCTTACTGAACAATGCTTAACCTTAATAACAACTCACCAAGATATCTGGGAGGCATATAACCAGATATTTATTTATGGAACATGATTGACAAGATAAGCCTTATAAGAACTTTCCACAAGATATGAGGAATGTGTAAATAACTGCAAGAGCAACTACACAAACAAGGCCTCAACCAATGTTCCATGTTTTGCCTTAAGCAATATATTCTATATGGCTGAATTACGATTTATTATGCCCTGAGGAAGTGAGTTGTCCCGCTCAAATCCAACCTTCAGATTGTGAAGCCCAAAACTGGTGCCATACAAGGTAAATGGAAGAGTCGAACTCCATGACCTCACCTCTTTATGGTCAGTACACGTTAACCCAAGCAGGACCACAGTCTCTTTCTTGAGTGGCCTCAGCCATAGTGTTAGCTCACGCAGTCTACCCTTTTATCATGAGCCATGGGCCTATTCACTGTGCTCCTGAGCCATGAACGCATTCATGCTCCTCCACACTAAGCCATGGGCCTGATCACCATGCTCTTATACACAACTTGAGTCCACAATTGCAGTTGCACTCTAATCCTCCTATTTTCAGCTAGGAGAAACCCCGCATATTTAACAATATGCGCTCCAGGTAATCCCATAGGATAAACCTATTTCACCATCACCTGCTACTGACGATGATGGATCTATGGCCAGGGAAAACTACATGAAATGTTCCATTGTAATTAATTAGTATATTTAAGTGGATTGTTGAGGCAACCAAGTTATAAAACATAGCATCATTATGTCACATTGTTACTGTCATCATCATATTACCATGGGATCTCAATCCCTTACCACAGAATGCCACTGCCTCTCAAGGCTTACATCATCACCATGGGATAGCAATCCCTTATCTCAACATCTGAGGATAACACCTCAACTAGGCACTCAGCCTTTATCAGGTCAACGGACCTTTTCACATCATACGGGTGATACATGTTATCCCATCACTCAAGGATTATCATTATTCAGTGTTATTCAAAACACATATACCTCATAGCTCTTACCTAGCTATGAATTCATTTGATACACCTGCATGGTTAGTATGCATATCGAGAGAGATAACTGAATCAACAAATATAGATCTTTTATGATTATCATGCTATTAGGGTTGAAAGTAAATGATTGGATCAACAGCCATGATTATAACTATGTGAAGCACAAAGTTGTATCTTGTAAACAAATTACATTGTTGTAATCAAACCATGAGCATTCACTATGACCTATATCTTATGAACATAATCATGTATCTAATCATCTCACTTAGCACCAATCTTTAGGTATCAAACATATCATTGGTTACAACCTATCATTCATAATGCATCATCAACATAGGTGCGGTTACAAGATAACGACTTACCAAAACTAGGGTTTTCGAGCTAGGTGCAACCCTTACCCAAGATACCACCTACCCTCACCATAGGTGTGGCAGGCAGCACATCCCTCACCCAAAAGGGGTATCGGGCAGGATTACCTACCTCACCAAAAGCCTATCGGCTAGGGCACTTAGTCACACATATCGGCCAACCAAGGCGTGCACCCATGCACAAAGGATGTCGTGCAACCAAGGAGCATAGGTGTATCGTGCAACTCAGCTAGAAGTGTGTCATGTATGTAGATCCAAGAGTTGTGTCATTCAGCTATGTGCAGGGTATATCGTGCACCCAAGTGCAAGGTGATATCAGGCATCCAAGAGCAAAGATGTGTCGAGCAGCACAACCAGCACTAACGGTCAAGACCCTATCGCCCATTCGGGTGAGGGTTTCATGTCCAGAAACCACCATCATCATAACGCCAAGGCCATATCATCCCGGGCCAAGATCATAATGCCCAATAAGCACACTACTGACCTCTATCCAACTACATCATGGCGCTCAAGGAGGGCTATCGTTCAACTAAGTTCATCTCAACCATATCGGCCAACACTATGGCGCCCATCTAGGGTTTCCTATCCAGCCCATATCGGGCAACATCAAAACCAACCCATGCCGCCCAAGGCACAAAATAGAGATATATATCAAGCACCATGTCGGTCAAAGGGACATCCAGGGTTCAACACTCCCAAAACCTTATTGAGTAACAAGTCATATCGGGAAACAAAGTCAACAGAACCCAACTGATTATATTGCCTAAGACAAAACCCTAGAAGAGGGGTATCATGCAAAGCACCACAAAAGGGTATCGTGCAAGGAACAAGGACCATATCGGTTTGGTCGTCATCAACCTCAAGATCACCATCAACAAACCCTAATATATCAAGGTAGTTGGCTCACCTCTTAATCAACTAAGAGAGAGGGGTTTTGCACAACCTCCATCACATATCGGGAAGCAAGGTGGGTCATCATCATAACGGCCATCCTTCCAACCTCAACTAGGTCGACGCCTAACCAAGGTTCACCTCTCAAATCCATGGTGAGAGAAGGGTATTGCACAAGATACTAGAGCATAGACTCACCTCTCAACAACTAAGAGAGAGGGGTTTTGCCTAGACCACTAGAGCTCAAAATCACTTCTCAAAACCAAAAGGGAGAGAAAGGGGTTTTTCCCAAGGAACCCTAAACTCAAAGGTTTGGCTACAAGGTCTAAGAACACCTCAACGACATGACCACTATATATATAACAAGATAAAAGGGTACATACTAGGGCAAGAAACATATCTAACAAGATGCATGGTCGATCAAGATGACATATTAACATGTAATATGAAAAGGAAGTAGTATAGCTAGGGTTAGGAGTTATGTAAGCCGTCTTAAGGAAGCTCTAAGCTCCTAGCACCAAGCTTCCAAGCTCCAAGCACCACCTTCGGCCACCATAAGAAGAAAAACAAATCTTATAACCACCATGGCCGAAGAAAAAGCAAGAAGGAGAAGAAGGTGCCAAGGAAAGAGGGGGAGATGCTCACCACAAGAAGAGAAGCAAGACACACTCTAGGGTTCGGCCACCACTAGAGGAAGAAGAAGACTCCACCAAGGAGATCGGCCACCAAGCTAGCTCTACCAAGTGTATCGGCCACCAAGCTCACCAAGGGAAGGTATCTTCCACCAAGGAAGAAGGGAAGCAACTAAAGAGCTAAAGGGATCCCAAGCTAGCAAAGAAGGGGGTATATAAACAAGAGGGTGAAGTGGGATTCCACTAAGGGCTTTCTCCACATGTGTCTGCCCAACCACCACTTATCCAAGGGTTATGCCACATGCTTGCATCCCAAACCACTTGTCCATGACTTTCCATCCACTAGCAAGGCAACGACCACTTGTTTAAGGAAGGTGACACAAATGAGGCTAGGTCCAGCGGGGTGTGTGTCGCCCAACATGGTAACCTGACACACCCACCACCACCTTGGTTGATACACTTTCATGGCCGATACACCATCCTGGCTGACACACTCAAGCTTGGATGATACACCTAGGGCTTGCCCGACACAAGGCCCAACAAAGCAAGGCAAAGCCCAAATAAGGCAAAACAAAACCCAAGGTTGCCCAAGCAATGAGCCCAACCCATCCTCTCAACCCTAGAGGATGCAAGGAGAGATAAAGATATCTCTCAAGGTGAAAAACTTGCATGTCAACCCTAAAACTTGGGTAAATTGCAAGTTGCACCTCAACCTCTCAACAAAGCACAAACAAACCCTAATCACAACTCAGGTGATTAGCAAACATCTCAACACAAGGTTTAGGCAAAGCAAATAGGGTAAACCCAAAATGAAGGTCAGGGTCCTTACATATGGTATCTGGTTACAAGGAGCAACTAAATATATAGAAGTCTCCTCGGTGATAGAAGTAGAACTTTGATCTATTAGCCTGGTGTAACATACAAAGATTTTTCTATCCTGACTTTAGAAACTCTAATTCCATGAATAGGAAGGTAGTGTGCTTAGATAGTTATAATTGACCAAACAAGGTTACAGTTATACCCTAACATGCTTCTTTCTACCCCTAATGAAAATATCATGCACATAATATGAGTAACTCACATGTAAACCCTAATTATGGATACATATGTGTTGGTATGTATGCCCTGAGAGCCAATCATGGGATGATTGGTGGGATACATTAAGATTGATTTGATAAACATCAAAGGCAAGCTTCCAATTCTTTCTGGTTCAGTCATATGAGATAGTGATAGAACAGATTGAATGTCTAGAGAATGACAGTACTCAATGACGTATGCCTTCAGGTTCAGGACCTGAATGATGAGATCATACGGATGCTAAGAGTTTGTACATTCTTGTTATGTCCCTAGTCGGATGTCATTGTGGAAGGTAGATAGACAACAATGACACACAAGACTAGATTGTGGTGTTGGTTGATGACAAAATCTCATTAGTCATGATATAGATATATCAAACCAAACACATAGGTACTTGTTAGAGAACAAGTGTACCGGACAGACCCACCGTGAGTTTGGCACATGGAACCATGACATGGTAGTCTCAGTCAACACTCACAGTGAAGGTGGTGAATGTGATTCTTTGACCTGAAATCACTACACTCAACACATGTCGTTGGGCACACTTTGACATCATCAAACGCAGTCCTGAAACATGGGTTGTTATAAAGGTGATGATTGGGTGGCTTTGACACATGGGGCTTTTGAGGGGTGAGTGATAGATATGGGATTTGTCCCTCCTGAGGAAGTTTGATATCCAAGGCCACTTGATGAGTAGGATTGAGATAGGTGTGCGCACGCATGTGTGAATCAGTATGTGATATTGATGTCATACATATCTCGTTCAATCTACTCTGAGATCAAGAAAGTGAATGAATGTTGACAGGATGACTGTTCCATGCCTCGAGTTCATTTGGGATATTAGTGACAAAGGAATTATACATTCGATGTAACACCATTCATAGATTGTAGGATTGAAAGTTGTTCTCCAACTTTCTACTTTCACTTGGGTAGCACTGATGTGTGACTAGGCACCGCTCTTTGCTTGTGAAGTCATAAGTGTTATGGACTTTCACTGCCAACGTGAAGTGGACCTGCAGGGTCACACACATAGGATTTAACCTGGAAGAGGAGTTTTGTCCACAAACAATGTTTAGATTGATTACTAAAGGAGTTTAGTAGTTCAATTAAACACTCAATAAATTGATAGCTCAATTTCATATTGTTCAAGGTGTTGGACACATTGATTGGAGTATCGGATTGATTGAAATCGCAATTGACTGATTCTGGACAATCTGCACTCCCAACCGATCAACTCATGTGATGAACTGATCGGCTGAGCTTGGTGAACCGGTCGGCTCAAGTGTTGAGTCGATCGGCTCAAGGACAGGGTGAACGATTGCTTCAAGTGTTGAAACGATTGGTTCAACTGTTGCAACCGGGCAAGTTGGGAAAGTAGGATTGGTGAGAATTTTCCTTTCGTTTCACTTGCCCAATTTGATTGGAACAAGGATTGGTATTTGATACCAATTAGAAACAAAAAGTTGGAAAGTCAATCGGGAACTGGTCAGGACCACGAACCGACCGGTTTAGAAAGTGAACCGACCGGCTCATGGGTCCCAACCGATCGGTTGAGTGTCAACCGATCGGCTCAGATCCCCAACCGACCGTTTCATAAATGAAACGATCGGTTCAGGTTGCGAGTTGGTTGTTTTTGTGGAAAATCTCGAACCCTTCTACTCCTGCTTTAGTCCCATATTGCCCGGGATGGAGAACCCTGTCCCATGACCCTCCTATATATAGAGGTATTGGGGGCTTCTCAAAGTACAACTCAGTGCAAGCTAGTTGCTCTGCAAAGTTGTCGTTCTCTCTGGTTTTGGTAACCGAGAGAGAGCCTGAGCAAGTGCTACCCGTAAAGGGAGGCGCAGCAAGGGAAAGACAACTACAGTTGCAACTGGTAGCAGGAGAGTGTGCTGGCGACTAGTACGTCAACAGGAGGGTACGACTCCTTCCAACTCCTTGTGGGACAAGGAGTGTGGAGTTCTAGGTTGTCCGTGTGGACTACTTCAGAGGCGGGAGGTTTCTGCCATTCACGAGGACAACTGTCAACCCCGACAGTCCGGTGAGAGGAGGAGTCGTCAGTCCCGGTGCGACCAGGAGCTAAGCAGACACCATCCAAGACCGGAGGTGAAGACCGCGCAAGGCGTGAGGTATTGTCGTCGAGCAAGCCTCGGGACAAGGTATGATTCCACAAACCATCCTTTCCTATTATATAGACGTTGACGCATTTCCTTGTTCCGAGTTTGGGGGAGAAAATTTTTGTTTCCGCTGCTTTCTCTGCCTTCCCTAAAACCCAACAGTGGTATCAGAGCCACGTCAACTGCTCTATATTTTAGGAATATCGATATGATCGATTTTGGTTTGTCGCCTTTATTTATTGCATACGATGCAAATAATATTGGCTTTATGCATGTCCGATCCTAAATCCACAAATCCCAATTTACATATATGATATGTATTATCAATGCACTTGATACGTGTCACCCTTAAATGAGTTTTGTGGTGGAAGTATAGCATGGTTATGGCCAATAAACCCTATTTGTGTATGGTTGTTTGTGGTTGCTTGCATCTCGGTCTGCGCACTGACCTTCCTTCTCTTTTTTCTGATGTGACTCGAAATAATTTGAGATTTCTTTCCTACCTTTACTCCCCTCGAATGTAACTTGAGGTTTCTCTTTTTACAATGTAAAATAGGATAGAATTTTATTTCCTGTTATGTCAAAGAACGGCAGACATTCTGATGACAACTGAGATGATCGGTTCAAGGAGTGAACCGATCGGTTGACATTCCAGACGATCGGTTCAAGGAGTGAGCCGATCAGTTGATGACTGGTTTGAGGAGTGAGACAAGTGGGTGGCAGCCATGAAGAGATGCATGACGACCAGGTGAACCGATCAGTTGGAGGAGCCAACCGATCGGCTGGTGGCACCCAGACGACCGGGCCAGAACGAGCAAGTCATTCATGGGATGAGTTGATCTACTCGGAAGGCAAAGCATAGAGTTCATCTTATACTGGTTGCATGTGATGTAGACCTAGATGACCGTGATTCCTCTTGGCTCGAGGAATCACATTAGGATGGCCATAATCATTGCTTTTATTGTTTTGCATGTTTTCTGTGGGATATAGCATGTATATGATACGTACTATGTATTGTGGTGATTGGATATGTATATGTATATAAAAACCAAATCCCTCATTAAAATATTAAGTCTTATATGCCTTCCATTAGCGGCACACATGAAAAACTCGATCGACCAAGCGTAGGTTACGCCAAAGCATGGTGCATCGTCTATCTTGTGGAAGTGTGAAGGGTAGACATGTAGGTTCTACCAAAGCAGGGTGCATGTTTACCGTGTCGGCTTTTGGGTTAGACTTAACTGGTGATTCTTAGAGTGTCTAAGCCCAGAGGCAAGGAATGTTCATGGCAAGGTGTTGCGCATGTTCATTCATCAAGAGTTGCATATGATGCAATTGGCATGATGGCCTACCTAAATAGTCAAGATTGTGGGCGATCAGCCAAAGCTGACTCATGACTTGATGAAATATGGATCTTGCCCACTAGAAGGTTGTACGTTGCAATCTTCCAAATTGATGGTGAGGGCTATCAATTTGAAGTAAAATAGTGGGAGTGATAATTAATTAAAGGCCTAATTTTATCGTCAACTTTTCAAATCAATCAAACAAGTCAGAAGAGTTTTGGACTAAAATTGCATATATTTCCTTTTGTTAAAATAAATGGTTAATCAACAAATCACTTTATTTGTGATCGGTCTTTGAGACCAACAAATTAAATGGGAATAATTCCACGACTGGTTAGGATGATGAGAAGTGTTCTCAAAGAGCAAGAGCTCCAAGTCCTAGTTATACCAAGACCAGATGAACTCAATCCCACCACATCAATGGCTGAAAGTATGCTTATGGAAGCATACCGAGGATGACATTGATGAGGAGTGCTTGATGTTGTGTTCTCTGAACTGTGAGTTGCAGAGACAACATGAGAAATATGATGTCTCAAGGACACTGTCTTAGTATGTCATGACAGAAGGAGATCCAGTAAGGTATTCACGCACTCAATATGATTGGGTATGTGGAAAACCTGACTAAGAAGGATTCCCTCTGAGCCAAGAGTTGGCTATTGGTATGATACTGCAAATGTTGCGAGAATCATACAGTTCATGATAAACTACAACATGAACAACTTTGACAAGCGTTGACAAAGTTGTTGGACATGCTGAGGATAGTAGAGGCAAATATGAAGAAAGACTAACCCTAATCTTTGATGTGATCAAAGAAAAGGTAATTCTTAAGGGCAAGGACAAGGGCAAAGCAAAGAAGTGTTCTAATGCTAGCTAGCAATCCAAGCCGTCTTCAGCCTCAAGGCACATGGGGAAAGGGTGTATGAGGGAATTGCCCTCTATATCTGGAAGAACAAAAGAAGATGAAGGAGGGGATGGAGATCTCCACCTAAGGTATCATGAAATGAACCGCTTCTTTATCTGAGGTATATGATACCAAGATATGGATCTATCATATATGATATGCAAGATCCGCAAAGAAGTGATGGCCTTTGTGAAAGGACCAAGAAAGAAGTACCCATCATTGGAGCAAGTGTTGCTTTCATAGATAGGAGTATCTTTCAGTTTATTTCAGACCAAAAGGGCATGAAATAGAGTTGAGAACTGCTATTTCATATATTGCCAATTGATAGAAACACTTTATTTTTGCATATTGTATGACAATGATGGCAATTAATAAAGTTGATGTTTCAATCTTAAATATATGATCTTTATGGCAATGCCTTGTTTATCTTGTGATACATGGTATGCATAAGATAAAATGATACCTAAAGTTATTGATAACTCAAACAATCAAATTAGCATCAATCATGAGAAATTCATTTCTAGTTTCCATGTGATGGATAAATCTAGACTCTTTTGGTTAGAGAACCAGTAAGAGACATGAATCTCTTGTACATGATTAATCAATCTTCACTAATGGTAGTGGGAGAATGATTATCCAATTAGGTATAATACATGTGATGTATTTACATACTTATTGGAGCGAATGCTAATACTTCAAACGGTGTTTAGAGAAATACCAATATGAATATCTTGAAGTGTTCAAGATTATCATAGATGAAGTATGAGTTTGGTAAAGTGTTAATTCTTGATGAGATCAATGAATGAAATACTTAAACCAAAACGTTTGAGATCATTGTGAGTGATTATGATAGTGTATCATAGTGAGCTCATGATTAAGGCATAGTGATGTCTAAATCAAAAGGGAGTCATACTCTAAGGAGTTAGAGAATGATTATCAAATAACTAAATTCTTCTTAATAAAGAATACCCCACACTAATAAAGGACATTAAAAATCACAAGGAGTTGTGAGTTCTTATATCCTTAACAGATACACCTCGTTTATCTAAATGATGAGTTGGTCATGTGATGAGTCAACTATCTAGATGAATGAGAGGAACTAAATTTTGAGTTATGGTTTATGACCATTACATCCTAAATGACTTCCATCTGAACCATAAGGTATGACCTTGATGGTAGCACCCATTGGATGTAAATCCATAAGTGCAAATAAGTCTTAAGTGTTAAGACACATGGATAACATTTTGAGAAGGATGATGCTTGTTGATTGCAACTTAATGACTAAGACATTTGGCATATGGATACTAAAACCGCATTCCTATGAGGAATAAAACAAGGATGTGTATGTGACACTACCTATAAGGTTAATGAATCCACTAATGCAAATGAAGTCTATAAGTTACAATGAACTAATCAATGTGATTGATTGAGTACAAGCAACTCAAAATTGGATCTTTACTTTGATGATATAGTCAAAGGGTTTGACTGATATGTCAAAGATAAAGAAGGGATCTGTGATTTAGTGGGAGCGTGTTCACATTCCACATGTTGATGTGAAATGGAAATGTTCTAGAATGGAAATCCAAAAGTGGAAATTATCTTTAAGGAAGATAGAGATGTTTCCTATGTGATAGGAATAGAGATCTATAAAGATAGTTCTCGAAAACCTCTTGACCTGAAAAGAGAAAGCATACATTGGTAATCTGTACTGAAGAGTTCAGTATGCACAGATTCAGTGGGAGAAAACTTGTCCATGTTACATGGAGTTAGTATCCCAAGGCCAAGTGTCTAATTCTTATGAAGAATGGGAATACTAAGAATAGATATGGATCTATCATGTATGTAATCATCCCATTATCTTGCATGTATCGACATGGCAAGAACAAAATGCATTCATCATCTTGTATGTAGGACATGACAATATGATGTGCTAATCCTGATAACTCGTATGTGGGACATGACGAGTGGATGTTTGTCTACTTCCAGTAAGGGTTACTAGAAACCATAAGAACTTGATAAGTACTTGAGAAGTACTAGTTCTATGGAGATAAGGAAGAGTTCAATGTAAAGAGTTACATTGATGCGAACTTCCGAAAGGATAGAAAATTAATTGCAAAATATATATAGGATATATATAAAAGTGAAAGTTTGTTGATAATTGGAAGTGTTCCAATGAAACCATTTAAAAGGAAATGCCGAGTATCCGTGTGTTAGAGAACAGCAGTGGATACTATATGGATCTGGAATTTCATGAGATGAACTTATAGATATTCCGCTCATTGATGACAAGTATGGAATCCTTGATCATGCAATGTGGCTAAAGGTTAGCACAGGAATACAAGATCGCATATTACGGAAACTCCATCTCATACGTGTGACGTACAGCGAAGAGATGTGAGACATGTAACTTATACTGACTTTGGCAAGGTGTTGCCATAACTCACTATGTTGGCACAAGAGCACAGTAACATGTGGGACATGTTTGAAGATCACTATGAATATGATTCAAGGCTGATTGGCTCGCAGTGCAAGTGGGAGTCTGTTGGTATGTATGCCCTGAGAGCCAATCATGGGATGATTGGTGGGATACATTAAGATTGATTTGATAAACATCAAAGGCAAGCTTCCAATTCTTTCTGGTTTAGTCATATGAGATAGTCATCGAACAGATTGAATGTCTAGAGAATTACAGTACATAATGATGTATGCCTTCAGGTTCAGAACCTGAACGATGAGATCATACGGATGCTAAGAGTTTGTACATTCTTATTGTGTCCCTAGTCGGATGTCATTGTGGAAGGTAGATAGACAACAATGACACACAAGACTAGATTGTGGTGTTGGTTGATAACAGAATCTCATTAGTCATGATATAGAGATATCAAACCAAACACATAGGTACTTGTTAGAGAACAAGTGTACCGGACAGACCCACCATGAGTTTGGCACATGGAACCATGACATGGTAGTCACAGTCAGTACTCACAGTGATGGTGGTGAATGTGATTCTTTGACCTGAAATCACTACACTCAACACATGTCGTTGGGCACACTTTGACATCATCAAACGCAGTCCTGAAACATGGGTTGTTATAAAGTTGATGATTGGGTGGCTTTGACACATGGGGCTTTTGAGGGGTGAGTGATAGATATGGGATTTGTCCCTCCTGAGGGAGTTTGATATCCAAGGACACTTGATGAGTAGGATTGAGATAGGTGTGCGCACGCATGTGTGAATCAGTATGTGATATTGATGTCATACATATCTCGTTCAATCTACTCTGAGATCAAGAAAGTGAATGAGCGTTGACAGGATGACTGTTCCATGCCTCGAGTTCATTCGGGATATCAGTGACAAAGGAATTATACATTCGTTGTAACACCATTCACGGATTGTAGGATTAAAAGTTTTTCTCCAACTTTCTACTTTCACTTGGGTAGCACTGATGTGTGACTAGGCACCGCTCTTTGCTTGTGAAGTCATAAGTGTTATGGACTTTCACTGCCAACGTGAAATGGACATGTAGGGTCACACACATAGGATTTAACCTGGAAGAGGAGTTTTTTCCACAAATAATGTTTAGATTGATTACTAAAGGAGTTTAGTAGTTCAATTATACACTCAATCAATTGATAGCTCAATATCATATTGTTCAAGGTGTTGGACACATTGATTGGAGTATCAGATTGATTGAAATCGCAATTGACTGATTCTGTACAATCTGCACTCCCAACTGATCGGCTCATGTGATGAACCGATCGGCTGAGCTTGGTGAACCGGTCGGCTCAAGTGTTGAGTCGATCGGCTCAAGGACAGGGTGAACGATTGCTTCAAGTGTTGGAACGATCGGTTCAACTGTTGCAACCGGGCAAGTTGGGAAAGTAGGATTGGTGAGAATTTTCCTTTCGTTTCACTTGCCCAATTTGATTGGAACAAGGATTGGTATTTGATACCAATTAGAAACAAAAAGTTGGAAAGTCAATCGGGAACTGGTCAGGACCACGAACCGACCAGTTTAGAAAGTGAACCGACCGGCTCATGGGTCCCAACTGATCGGTTGAGTGTCAACCGACCGGCTCAGATCCCCAACCGACCGTTTCAGAAATGAAACGATCGGTTCAGGTTGCGAGTTGGTTGTTTTTGTGGAAAATCTCGAACCCTTCTACTCCTGCTTTAGTCCCATATTGCCCGGGATGGAGAACCCTGTCCCATGACCCTCCTATATATAGGGGTATTGGGGGCTTCTCAAAGTACAACTCAGTGCAAGCCAGTTGCTCTGCAAAGTTGTCGTTCTATCTAGTTTTGGTAACCGAGAGAGAGACCGAGCAAGTGCTACCCGCAAAGGGAGGTGCAGCAAGGGAAAGACAACTGTAGTTGCAACTGGCAGCAAGAGAGTGTGTTGGAGACTAGTACGTAAACAGGAAGGTGTGACTCCTTCCAACTCCTTGTGGGACAAGGAGTGTGGAGTTCCAGGTGGTCTGTGTGGACTACTTCAGAGGCGGGAGGTTTCTGCCGCTCAGGAGGACAACTATCAACCCCGACAGTCCAGTGAGAGGAGGAGTCGTCAGTCCCGGTGCGACCAGGAGCTGCACAGACACCGTCCAAGACCGGAGGTGAAGACCGCGCAAGGTGCGACGTATTGTCTCCGAGCAAGCCTCGGGACAAGGTATGATTCCACAAACCATCCTTTCCTATTATATAGACGTTGACGCGTTTCCTTTTTCCGGGTTTGGGGGAGAAAATTTTTGTTTCCGCTGCCTTCTCTGCCTCCCCTAAAATCCAACAATATGATCCCGGCCATTCCATGGACCAATAAACCCTAACGTGATGTTGAGATTATATATGGGACCTAACCTTGGTCTTTGTACATGTTGAGGGTGTTATCAGGTTGTATGGTGATCACATTGACCTAAACCCTAAGTTGTAATCATCTAACCCCAACATGTACATCTATGGTAACAATCATGATACATTAGTGATATCAGGTTCCCAAATCACATTACATGTCTCAATACACTTGAAGTTGATCTGTTAACCTAATCATGGCTTGGTAAGTAAATCCATTCATTAATTGTAATGTGTCACATTGTGCATTAACATACACATAAAATGACATAGTTGTGTTTGGATGTGTGTTAACGTACATAAATAGTTAGGATGGTACCTAATGTGACCAATAGGTGCAATTGAATAATAATTAGACATTGCATGTTAAATAAATTATTAATGTGCCACTATTTAAGTTAATATGGCATTAAAGGAATTATTGAGTAATTTCTTAAAATAACTAATTTCTTACATTATAATATAATATGACCTCATATGGTGATAATATGAGGATAATGAAGACTAGATCCTAAGTTTCAAGGATAATAGTAATATATAGTAATAGATAATGAGATAATTGACTTAAACCCTAATTGTATTAAACCTCATTAAAGATAATTTAAAAACCAAAATTTATGTGAAAAATCATATTTATTGGGTCCTAATTAGTCAAGGTGCAAATTTTTAACTTATTTTAGTAATATTTGTTATCCTAATTTGGTTAGAGAAGATATTTGTTAAAAATATAATCTCATTTGAAATCAGACTATATCTCAGTTTGACTTAATTCCAGATAGTTGATGTCATGGTTTACATTTTGCATTCGCCTAATGTTTTGACTATCACGTATGTTATATCCTTGTGTCACACATCCTTGGTTGTTTTGGCTTCTATTAGATTACTTTGATCATAATCAAACTGTGATTGTATTTTCTTCTACCTCGCGCCTTGACATCATAAGTGTAACATCCCTGACATGGGTTATGCTTAAACCTAGATGTTTTGCTTAATAAAGTTGATTATATGCTTTCTCTTATCTCTTGAAAAGTAATTAAGGCTCAAGAGGAACTTATATTCCAATTTTAGTCCTTTTTTAATAATGTTGAAATAATGTCTTACTTGTTTTGGGCTAAAGTGCAAATTACTCAAGTTAAGGGGTTAAATTGAAAATGTTACATGGTGAAATGTTCCTCTAGTATTGAAGCATCATAGGAATGATAATGATGCATAGTTATGTCTTGTAGGGGCCTGAATAACAAGAAAGAGCCTGTTGAGCAATGGTTGTGCATTAAAACCTAGTTTTGGTGTAATGTGCAATTTACCCAAAATCTAGGGTTCAATATGCAAAATACCACTTCAAGAGGGTCCCTCATGATTCTTGGCATCATGTAGAGAAAATAATTTGAGAGGGGTGCCTCATTTGAATCATTTCGGAAGAAAGAGAATCTTGATATTAAAATAATCAAGATTTAAGCATAATTGGAACTTTACTTCAAATTAATGCAAAAATAAATATGTTAATCGAAGTTCCCATCAACCAAAATGGTAATGGTTGAAATTAGATAAGGTTTGACGAGCATGTGCCTTGAAAAGGCACGAAAATATCTAAGTGAGTGGAGAACCCACTCACATTAGTTAAATCAAAAGTAATATCCACTAAAAATGGGATATTAGTATTATATGATTTAAGGTGCTTAATTTGCTTTTCCTTAATTTATGGATAATGAAGAGGAATTCGAAGGAGGGGAAGATGGATTTGCATGCAGGGAATTTATGGGGGAGAGGTGGCACCAATTTTGGAATTAAAAGGATTTTATAAAATATTTTCTCTCTCATTGAATTTCTTATAAAAACACCTTTTACAACTCAATTGAGAGGCTTTTTCGAAACCAATTCCACTCTTTACTTGCAAAACGACCAAGGGAGATTTGGAGGATCAGAAGGAAGACCCCCAACTTGTTGGTAAGCTCCATGACCTCTTTTCACCTTGATTCCATGGTGGAAATAAAAAATCAATGCATGATTTCTTCTTATCTCCATTTCATCTTCAATTCTAGCCATTCCTTTTCACTCAAAGCTTAAGGACGAGCTTGGGATAGTGGAATGTGTTGCTTTCACCATTAAAGACGTGGAGGTTGAAGCTTTCAAGCTCAATTGAAGGCAGGTTATATAACTTGAACCCTTGAATGTTATTATTGATTTCATACCTCTATCAATTGTTGATCCTTTCTTCATTCTCGAAATTTTATTTGATTGATTGATGCAATCACCATGAAAAACACAGCAAGCTTCGTGGGTTTATATCTTGATGATAATGACATCATCATAAGCACACACCTCCACAAATATCTATTGCAAACGGTTTCAAAGTTTGAGTCCATTCGGTTTCAATAAAGTTAGCCAAACGGTTTCATCAAATCGTTTGAAACCAAACGGTTTCAAAACTGTTTGGAATAGTTGACCACAATTGACCATTTGGAGTTCATATTCTAATGTTGATGGTTGATGACCCATTAAATCCAATTTATTGGTTTCAAATATTTCATCAGTTGAAGGTCCATCGAGTATCAGACCCTAATCGGGTTGAGTGCTGAAATTCTCAATTGATTGATTTAATTTTTGGGTTGACTAACCCAAACGGTCTCAAGACCATTTGGAGGTCACCCAAAGGTCTCAAGACCGTTTGGAGGTCAACCAAGACCGTTTGGAAGTCTATGATGAAGTATGATTAGATGGTTGAAGATCCAGTGATATCAAATTGAAATACAATCAATAGCTCAATTGATGATCGATTCTATGATTCAAACCCTAATTGAATTTCACAAATTTCAATGATGGAACTAGTCAAACGGTCTCAAGACCATTTGGAGGTTAACCAAACGACCTCAAGACTATTTGAGGTCAGGTCATGACATGGCTAAGTGGTGATTCAATGATTTCAATAGAATTAGTCCTATAATGTCAACAATTGAAGGTATCTCAATTTCAAACCCTAATTCAATTAGGTTAAAACCCTAATTGATGGTTTCTTAAATTTAAAACCCTAATTGATGGTTCAATTGAAGGGTGATTTAATGGTTCAATTGAGTTTAATTCAATGTTTCAATTGATAGGTGGATTCAACAGGTGAAACCCTGAAATCGATTTAGTTGATGGATATCTTTTTGATCCATTCAGTTTTGAGAGGGTTTGGAGCAAACGGTCTTAAGACAGTTTGAGTCCAAATGGTCTCAAGACCATTTAGGATCAAACGGTCTCAAGACCGTTTGGGACCAAACGATCTCAAAACTGTTTGGAGACCCAAGTTCATTCGGTTTCAAAATGTTTTGTCTAAATGGTTTTATATGTCCAATCGGTTTCAACTTGATTTGGCTAAATAGTTTCAAACCGATTGGATGGCCAATGTAATCAAGATCGTTTGGAGGTTATTTTAGTAAGACCGTTTGGAGTCTAATTGGTCAAGATCGTTTGGGGTCAAAGTAACCAAGACTATTTGGGATTTAATTAATCAAAACCGTTTAGATGTCTAAGGTGATTGAAGGTCAATCAACTACTTGATTATTTATGATGAAAATCAATGATGATTAAAATGGTTGTACCTTTAAGGTACTAGAGTGATTGGTACTCTTAGTGGGGTTAACCTTTGATGCATATTAATGCAATAGTCCAATACATTATGATAACCCTAATTACATGTATTGAATAAAGAATGGACTCGATTTGATTAAGATTGGAGTAGAGAACATCCTAGAGAGGATGAGAAAGAGAAATTCATACATGTATAATAATCATGTAGTAATCAAGCCCAACACATTCAAAATGAATGGGATTTATAATTAGGGTATGGTCCTTGATAAAGAGATCATAAAACCCTAATTGAGTTGACTGATGAACTTAAACCCTAATTCAGGGGGTAATACTGAGTGAAACCCTAATCTAGGGGAATGATGTGATCCTAATATAGGATAATGACATGAGAAAGCCTAATTCAGGGTATTTTATTGTAAACCCTAATTGGGATGAATAGTAAATCCTAATTTGGGGAATTATTATAAGAAACCCTAATGCAGGGTAATGTTATGTGAAACCCTAACACAAGGTAATGCTATGTGAAACCCTAATACAGGGTGATGCTATGTGAAATCCTAATACAGGGTGATGCTATGTGAAATCCTAACACAGAGTGATCCTATGTGAAGCTCAAATACAGAGTGATGAGTTTTGAAGGTAATAAGAAAACCCTTGTATTGCATGGTACTGATATATAACGGATATAATTGTTATCATGAGTACTAATCATGCAGGTATGTTGAGATGATGAACATAGCCATGTATGAGCTATGATGCTCTGTATATTGAAAATGTTTTATAGGCCTTATAAGCCTTCATATGCTTTGTTGCTTAGTGAGAGGCAACCTGAAATTAATGAGCCCTGTGTGTGATATGATGTTTTAATTATTGAAATTGTTTATGGGCTTCGTAAGCCATAATATGCCTTGTTGCCTATTAAGGGGTAACAAGAGGTGATATGAGATTTGTGAACTATGCGGAATGCTTGTGTAGCAAGAATCATGATTACCTTGGTCAGATGACCTGAAGGTATTAAGTTACCTGATAAGTGGTAACAAGTATTCTATGATGAATTGAGGGTCTGAATACCCATATTCTATAATCAAGATGATGAACTTGTTAAGAAATAAAAATGTACCTGATGAGATGAGGGATTAAGATCCCAATACTTCATTAAAAGGGTATGGCTACAGGACATGACTCCACAATAAAATACCAGGCATTAGTTGTGTGATCTAAGCCTGAAGTGAGTATATGTTATGGCTATAACTCTATATCAAAGGTATCAATTTACCCTGGCAAGCTAATTGTAGTTTGACACATGATGTCTCTACCATATAATCTCGTACTGACTGAGAAGGTTGATGTTACTCTACTTATCATATTCTATAAGGATAAATGTTATACATGTACTTTAATTCCTCATTAAATAAGAATCATGTTGCCTTATCAAGTTATAGCTGAAATGCTTTGAATAAGAATATTGTTCTAATCTATTTAGACATTGATCTATCTTTTGTTGAATAGATAATTCCTCTGCACAATTTTATTCAATTAAACTGCAATAATAATGTTTTGGCGGAGAGTTATATCTCTCGTTGGAGCAATTTACAATTGTCTCACCCCCATGGGATCCACATTTTTAGGTGGACGCGGACGAGGAGGCAGGAACTCTTCAGTAGGTGAAGGACAACAACAGCAGTAGTAGAAGGGAATAGCAATGAATTCTCAGGTGGAGACACTGGCTATCAAGTTTTGTATATGTGTGAATAGAGTTCTATGTGTCGTCTCTGTACTCTCAGGTCCTCAGGGTCCGTAGTTGGTATTAATAAATTGATCTGATATTTTGGCTTGATGCCTCAATGTTCTTATGCTATCTGAATACAGTTTAACAAAACAGTTGATGTTGTAATCTTTGAGATGAGATAATCCAAGATATGTACCTTTAAACTAGAATGTAAATGTATTACTTTGGTTCTTTGTGAGAGAGTTTTCCTTTGTTGGATCTCTTGGTAAAAAGGTTTTAATTTTTAGTGATTTTCTGTAATCCACTGCTAACGAATGCTTCCGCTTAGTTAATAACATTTTATTCAAACGATGCGTCACAGTAAGACTCTATAGTCCTTGGCATTTTCTTCCTCCCTTTGTCTATTTCTACTCTTCTCTAAGATCTCTTCTATCTTCCTTTTCACAATCCTCAAGGCCAGGAAAAGAGATTTAGTCCTAATTGAACTGGGTTTCATCTCCTTAGTATCCCAAACGATGAAAAAGTCCTCCCATCCCCTATTTCTAAATGTCGCCAAGTTTTCCCTCTCTTTTAGGACTACAAACCTATACTTAAAGCTTCTTTGACCTCCTCTCAACCCACAAAGATCTTTTCTCATCCTTATTGATCACCAATCGATCAATCATCATGCATCCCGATACCTCTACGTGCTTGGCTCATCTGGAACTCACTGACACCCCTAGAATGACACTAACTTGTCTTCAACCACCTCCATCGGTTCCTTGACCTTCATACAACCTTTCTGAATCCTTGATTTTGGTTATGAAGGTATATTCATATTTTCCATCTTTTTAATTCCTCAAGTTGTTATCCAGAATTGCTGGTGTGTTTTACTAGTCTAGTCATGTGTTGGTGTTGTCTTGCTCATTGTTGAACTCGGATGTAGCTACGGCTCTTCTCAGTTATTATGGTCTCTTGGTGTTTTCTTGCATTTTGTTTCCTAGTCTTCTCGGTCTCCTGACCGTCACTTATTATGGTCTCTTGGTGTTCTCTTGCCTTTTGTTTCCTAGTCTTCTTGGTCTCCTAACCATGGTGTACATGGCCTAGCAGGAGTACGGAGGCCCTCTCCTTAGGCTCGACAAGACTGACAAAGGTTAGCGAAGAGGGTGGCACCCTTTGACAGCTGCTCCTCATTAGAGCTTGGAATTGATGTTTGGTTTTCGAATGGTGTTGTCTAAATTTTTCATGGGAGAAGGAAGAATAGTCAAAGAAGATGGTAGAACAATGTTTTACTATTTTGCCCTTGTATTCATGTGATATTGTCATGTTGACCATGGGCCTTCAAGTCTGTCTCCTTGATTTTTGATTTCATTACTCACTTTTGTTTCAATTGTTTGATTTACTTATTTGCCCTGTCACGCATTAATTCTTTGATTTGTGATGGGAGGGTGTTTCTGTATTTTTTATTTTACTTATTTCTTGGTTATTTTAATAAATGTATTTATATTCAACTATTCATAACTAATTGAATAACTATCAGAAAATTATGCAAAAATAGGTTCTAAATTTGAAAAAATAAGCTCTATCTAATGGTGTAGTTTTCATCACAACTCATAATAAATGTTGATATATTAGGATGTATAGTACACATCTTAATTAATTATTTATATACCTAATGTGATATTAGGTGAAAGTTCATAATATGGATATAGGGTTTGAACCCTGACCTATAACATGCATCATTGAGGTATGTTGAATCCCCCATTCTCCATTGGATAGTGATTTATATTTCCTCTCTCTCTCTCTTGACTTGATTGCTACATATTATCTTAAATATCACATGTTTATATAGTTGAACCGATTAGTTCCAAACTATTGAAATTGGTCTTCTGGACTGTTATAATTTAAAATTGAATCATGTTCTTATACCTTGTTATTATTTCATTTAATTTTCATCTCGATGAGATTATTGAATCATATTCAATGGAAACCCTAATTTTCCAAGTGTTGGCCACGATTGTATATTTGATCATGTTTATACTTCTTTATGAGTCTATTTAATTTGTACAATATACTATGATATGAATAATCGATGTTTGCCTCTCTATTCATAATGCATGTTTGGTTTTAATAACTTGTATATGTACACACTAGGTGGTGTATCCTTATTGTGTGTATTACCAACTGAGTGTGCATATGGTGACTCATATCCCTGGGTAATTGTGTTGTGATGTCATTACTCCCCCGAAGATTATGGTGGTGATGCAATAATATGTGGTTATGCGGCGATGCCATATACCTTAAACGTTAATATTTTATTATTGTCATGTTAATCTGCATGCATAATTCTTATTGTTTATTTATTGTTCTCTATTTGAGATTTAATGGTGCAAATAGTTAATTGTAAATTTTGATATTTTATTCATATAATATTTTTGTCTTATTATATGAAGATTCTTTTTGATATTCAATTGGATGATTCTTTCTCTTTCTCTAGGAAGCCTTGTTACATTATTTGTTGTCTTTTTTTCCTAATGTTGTCCAATCACTATTATATGCACATACTGGATTTTATGATGACAACATTTGCTTTGTCTTCTCTTGTGCGGTATGCTTCCAATCCTCTGGTAGAGATCAAGGAGGTGTTGACCACATCTGACCAGGACTCATCCAGATGTAAATGATCTTTCTTGGGAGGTAGATTGAAGTAGTTGGTTTACCCTCTACAACTTATGTTCCTCTAGTTTTCTTTTATGTACACCAAGCATGGTGAAGAACAATGTCAGATATAAAAATTGTAATAGTTAGATTTTATCGTCCGCTGCTACACTTTTGGTATTTGATGCATCACATACTTGAATTATGGTTACCGTCCTTTGCTAGAAAAATACATGTGATATTTACATTGGATGGTTTTCTATTATTTCACAAAGAGTAGGTGAGTGGATCCCCTCTTAGGTCCCACTCCTTACACCTAGCCATAGACCTGGTCATTAGATTGGAGTATGACAAAGTAACCATTGACCGTGATAGCAAGTTAAGCCCTAGAAGCTATTGAGGTAGACAGGCACTCAATTCCTTCTTTTGAAGTCTGGATAAACTACATTGAGAAGACTATTAGGCACTGTCATAATGTGAAGTTCAGCAAAATCAATCACTTGTATAATGTCACCGTTTATGCTCTGTCCAGTCATCACCTACAAAAATCCAAAGAGGACTTGTTTTATAAGATCCTCCCCTCGACCCTGTGGGTCCCTTCCCTAACCCCCATCTATGTAATAGTTAAAATTGTACCAAATTTATTTATTCATCCCCTTAATTTTTATCCCTACAAGAGGATGTGAATAAAATGGCCTCTTGACTTACCCCCAAACAATAGAGAAGAAAATAGAAAGATTTGGAACTCTAGATTTCATTAAAGGAATAATGGCCAAAATTGTATGTTCCATATTTTTAATGTGCTTGAATTCTTTTGTATATGAATGTATTCTTGTATATGAATCATAGTAAAGAATTGTATATGAATCATAGTAAAGAATTGTATAACTTTGATTATTGCAATAATAAGGAATTGAAATTCTATGTAATAACAAATCCCAAAACATCTTTAATATGCCATTCATATACAACATCTCATTTTTAGGTTATTCTTTCTTTCTAAAACAAGAAAGTTCATTCCTCTTTTAAAATCCACATGCATCTTAATTTCATTTATACTCTCATTTTCTTTTCTTGTACTCGATTCTCTCTAATTGTTCTACTAGAGTATTATGACTTGTGATGTATCACCATGACTTTTACAAGAGATGTCTCTCATGATGTCTACAACCCAAGGCAAGTAGATAGAGAGTTGACGTTGAATGCCAAAGTGTTATAAGAGAAAACCTAAAAATAAACATAAAGAAGATGAAGTAACTTTTAATTAGTAATTTAAAGCATGAGAGATGAAATTAAAAAATGTGAGTGAATGTAATGAGGGGATTAAGAAAAGAAAATGAAAAATGAATTTCAAATATAAGAGACACAAATTAAATAAAAGTCAAGAATAAAAAAAAGTCAATGCTAAGTTTTGAGTATTTAAACATGTGTATGCAATCATATCTTCATAATGTAGTAAGAGGAATAAGAATGATAAGAAGAGACAAGTACTGATGGATAAAAAATGATCAATGATATAAGTTATTTTTAGTTATTTTAGTATATTTTTTTCCCAAAATATAGCTTGTGAAAGGTGTTGTAACACAAATAAACATTGTTCATATAGTTTTATTTGTTCATAAATGCATGCTAGTTAAGTGGAAGGAATATTTTATTATGATCCATGTTACTTAAGAATATAATTTCATCTTAGTAGTAGAATTGTGGTTATTCTAATCTTGTAGCGTAGGGGGCTTCAAGATTGAGATACCACTATATAAAGTAGATTCCTTAGCATTTTTATTTGTACTATAGGACTATAATAGTAACTCTATAACTTGGAATAGCAAAAAACAAGATACATGGGAAGGATAAACCTCAATAGCATGTACCAAGTTGAGAAAAACGCATCATTAGCAATTGATCTTGAAAATATATTTTCTTATTGACATTGAAATGCTTTATTATGGATGATTACAAAATTTGATTTAAAATTCTTTCTTCAAATAAGAGATACATGATTAGGTGATGTACCAGAACATATAATGTTGAAATAAATTTATGTATACATGTTGCATTACATTTTTTTATGACAAAACTTGTTAAAGGGGAGAGATTGTAATGACCCTACCCCTACTTAGTAGGTAATTAAGGATCATAAGACCCTAAGTTCACTTTTTGGTTGTTTAATGTGAATTTGGTATCAATCTAAATGTTTAATTTGAATTCAATATTAATCTAAATGTGATGTTATATTTTGTCCTTCTCTTGTATTTTGGGGTGAAATTTTTATTGGAGGGGTGTGTTATCGAACCATACATCCTCATTAACATTTAATCTATATTATTCTACTTAATAGTATTCTTTTGCCAAAATAGTGTAAAGTCGCATTTATCCTGTTTGTTTATTTAATAACATGTCATGTACCAATTTTTATGCCTAAATAGGATTTGGGTCAACAAAACCCTAGACAGACTGAGATTAGGGCTTTTATCTTGAATTTGCCCTAAAATTGAAAAAATGATGGAATTATGGTAAATAAATTCCATAAATTAAGTTTCACCACTTTAAGTGGTATTAGTTTACTATTATACTCTAGAATAAAAATGTAATCTATAGAATTTATAAGGATATTAATTTGGATGTTAAATTCTCAAGACATGTCACATTATTATTTTAAAAGCCAAGATTTGAAGGAAAACTTCATTTATGGACCTCTTTGCAAAATATCCAAGCACCTTAAAATGGCCTTATAAGACAAATACGACCTAAAACACCTCAAACCCCATTGTTCTTCTCTAAAATTTTGTGTTTGAGGGTAGAGAGGTGATTTTGAGGGGATTTGGGTGGATGTTGACCTAGGGTTATTCTAGCTCAAGTTCTTCCCAAAATTCAAGTTGAATTTAGTAAGTTCTTTGCATCTCTTATTCTTTCTTCCAACTTCACTTACTTATGTTGGTGTGATTGAAATCTTTCTAAAAGTGGAGCAAGAAATACTAATCGATCCATTTTCTCTCTCTTTTCTCATTCTATCATATAGGAATGATCCTAAGTTGGGAATTTTTAGTTTTAACTTTAGAGAAGATTTGTGGAACCTTGTGTAGAATTCAAGAATATACCTTCTTAGAATAGGGGAGGACAATTTTTACCTTCTTATTATAGTGAAGGTGAGTGTATCTACACCTATTTAGATATTTAAGTATGCAATAACCACAATTTGAGATTTATGATGATAATTTAGCCCTATTTAAGAGAATTTGGTTGATTTGGTATTAAAATGGGATCTGAATATAAACTCAGGATCTATGCTTATTTTATAGCAATATACTAACATGAAACCTATTTGAACACAACATTTGTGTTATGCAATCATTTATGATGAAGTCTCATATTTATGTTAGTTTTATCCTAATTTGGCAGTGTTTGGCAATTAAGGATGAAAATGGCTCAACACTTAATATTTTTAAATGAAATTTTATACAGCAGTCCAAAATGTCTTACATTACAGGAAATTACTATTTTTTACCGAAATTTATATGTACAAATTTGAAATCACTTTAGCTCGCTCAAGAAGAAGACGCTCCACCTCAGCACGGATGTAGTCAGCAGTCACACCCGAGGAGGTTGTTATTGCCAAGATTCTAGTGGGTTGAACTCAAAGTGAGAGGAAATTATCCTTCAGTCATGGTTTTCATATATCTAATCTACAACATAAAGAACACGATTGTATCGTGTTCTAGTTGATCCAATTTTTGCCGTAGTGAGCCTCAATTCAGATTTTAAGGCATATGTGATCGAAATAGCTAGAAAAATTAATGAAGAGTGAATGATTTTAGTTCTATAATGTGTGTACATGATTTGTATGAGTTCCAAACACAGTATACTATAGAGGCACCCATGTATCTGTGCTTTCCCTAAATCTTTAGTAGTGCAACATATGCTAGAGTGTGCTATTAGATACCTTGATTTCAATCTTATTTGTTCAATGATCAGTATATTTCAAGCTATTCAAAGAATTGCATACCAGTAGTTCAGTACAATCTAGTTAGTTTATATTAGCAACATTCAATACGAAAGATTAGTATTATTGTTATCGAATAGATTAATTGAGTAGATTCATGTATGTTTAGATTATTAGAAATGATTTGATTATAGTCTAAATCCAAGAAAAATATTAATACATTATTGTTTAGAAAAAAAATAAAGAATCAATTAGACTTTTAGATCCCTTAAACTCTATAGATTCATTGCGGATGTTTGCACCATAGTGGAGGAAATGAGTCACCTACTAGCAGTGACCAAGAGAGGAAGTTGGAGTGTTCCAATAAGGCACGAGAGGATAAGTCTAGTGTAGATAACCTCTTGAATAATAGTAGGGGTATCTATCATTAACTACAAAATTCTGGTAATACCCATTTTTACCCAAAAATAGGAGATCCCAGTGGAACCAAGTTTGGTGTAATTATATTAGGTACCTAATATTTACAGGAGATCCCACTGGCACCTAGTTCAGTTACTACTCACTGAGTTAGCCCTTAAGGAATCACTGATGTAGGAATTTTCAGCCAGAGTGCTTTGACTCTCCTTTTGAGTACCCAAGTTTAGAGGAGGAGTCAAGATTATTTGTCCAGCTGATATAGCCATCGAGGCTAGACGTTGTGAGGCCCATTGTAGACTGGGTAGCTAGTAGTAGACTAAGAGTCTCAGGTCTAATCTAAGACTTATATGGTGAGATCATAGATTCTTGTAACACTTCTACATGTTGTGGTACACCTCATATGGGGTCCATGTCATTAATAAATAGACTAAAAGATTAAGAAGTAAAATCTAAGAATTTCTTGTTTTGTATACAAGTGCATAAATGTATTCTTTGGTTATTCTAGTATTTAGTATGTTGACAAATTTACATCACTACTCATATCTTGCTTATGTATGCTGAAGTTCCTATCCACTTAAGAAAGAATATGCATATTATTCATCTATTTGGGTGAATTTCCATTCACTGAGCCAGTAGTTCATACTCTACAATAAATTTTTAGGTAGAAGTGTTGATATGGAGATACCAATAGTTTTTCAAGAAGAGTCCTGCCGTAAAGGATGTTAGTTGTGCTTTGAGGTAGAAATAATTTTCTTGGTCCCTATCTACACTAGCTACCTGTATATAAAGAGTAGTAATTGATATCGTAGAATATTGTGTCTTTACTGCAAGAACATGTATTTAGTAATCAATACTTTTGTACATATAAATAATTAGGATTGGTATGAATGTTTAATGTGTATATGTAATATTGATTTTATTTTATAGGAAATCAAATTGTATACCTATGATAAGTTAGTTCATGTGATTGAGTGTGTCATACATGAGAATTTTTTCTATAAATTGGAAAAATAATAATAAGAGTAATGTTTGGGTTTTATTTAGTCAATGATTTATGATCTAATATCATTAATAGTAGTTAATGTGAGATACAGGTGTAACACAACCCCTTTTCCCACTTCACTATTTTCCCCTCGAACTTCCCCCTCTTTGCCATCTGTTTTGTGCTTTGACACACCACCTCATGATTCCTTAGTCACCTCCGGCCCAACGATGTTGTTATCGACTGAGTTGAGGCTTTGGCCCCTCCACAAGACTCCTTTGACTCAATTCTATATGCAGTCGCATCTAAGAGGCTATTGACCACATTGGTTCGGGACTAGTAATGCCATCTTGATAGGGTCTCCACCGAGCAGCACAGGCAAACTCCCCCTGCACAGAATCTGCATGATGCAAGCGGGAGGGAGATAAGAGCCCTTGGTCCTTGATCCTAGATAGGTGTGGGTGTCTAGGATCACCATGGTGCTAAAGTACATCCTGATCACGCACCACCCAGTGTGAGTGAGGGAGAGAGAGCACGATCGTTGATCCCACCTCAAGTGGTTCACATGTGTGATGAGAGGGAGAGAGCGGCCCTGACCCATGCATAGATGCATGATGGGATGAGGAGAGGTGATTGTCAATCAACACAGGTCCATAGTGGATCATGGATCTGTGCCCCACATGCCCCAATGAATATGATGTAGCACTCTATCTTCTTGTCCCTACGGTTCTCAATGCATTTCTTTGAAAAAATCATAACTTCTATCCTTACCCAAAATGTATGATATTATACATCAAATTCATCAACTCAACAAGACCTACATGATGTGCTTGGTCCCAGACCCAAATTTCACTTCTTGTTCCATAATTTCATAAAAGTGCTAACTTTAGTTATAGTAAACACATTTAAGGCATTATTTTGGTAAAACTTGGACCTTTAATGATTATCCATACTCCTAATCATGAAATCAGTAGCTCTTGTGCAAGTATGGACCTATTGAAGATCGTAATCATTGCTATTGCTCATAAATTCCACTAATTGCACTTATGTTACATGTTTTGGGTAGTAAGGATGGTTTTTTCCCATCAAGTACTAATCTAGCTCCCAAATGACGCCAAATGTTTGATCACCTTTAAAATGAGTAGCCTACACCTCACATTCCTTGTGGACACTAATACCACCCTATGGATCCCATTTTTACTATGCTTGTGATATATGTCACCTAATACACGTGTGTACCCATTTATGTGATTGAATGGTTATACCTTATTCATATGGGATCTTGGTCCTAATTGATGCATGTAAGTATATTATATCTTGTAAATCAATAACCTTGTAATGTTTTGGTGATTGTTATGTTTATTATTAGTCCTTTTGCACTACAGTGGTGTTTATAACCATTTTCTTTAATAGAATGTATTAGTAATCCTAATTTACTCAATATGACCTATATGGCTCAAATTTTGGTTCCTTTTCCTTAATACTTATGTATACCCTTTTCTCTTTTCTCCCCTCTCAAATCATGGAATACTTTATACCTTATGATACCCTTGATGTGGATGTCCCACATAGTTCATATGTTGATGATATAATGAATTATGTTGATATTTGTATGTTAATGGAAATGTTGAAACGTAATCTTATAATGTGTAGACCTAGAGAAATTCAAGTAATCTTCATATATGCTTCCTATGTCCTACCTTACTAATCTAAGACATATTATATGTTTGGTTCTCATGTTTTGATGATCCATGACCTTTTTTGCCCTATTATGAGTCTTCTGAACCTAAAATGCAAGTAAGTGACTCAAACCTTGAGATGATCATAGAAAATGAGTGGACCATCAAAATGACTTGAAACTTGAACCGACATTAAACCTAACTTCATCTAAATTGTAAAATGGAACTAGTTAGGATTATTGATGAGAATCTAATGCATATATGTAATCTTGGTCTTAATCAGGTGTGCCTTGTGGCTAGATGATCAAGGATAAGTTAGATTATGAATCTCTGAATCAGGTACAAACTTTAGTAATTATGTGAATGTGCCTTTCTTTTTTGCAAATTGATATGTGTGTATACTTGCTTACTTGCTCAAATATTGCCATGTAGTATTGTACTATTATAGCCTATGCTTTGTGTCGCTGATTTTATAACTTGAAAACATAATGTAGAACTTCATTGTACAAAGCTAGTGCACCTTTTTGTATTTTTGAGGTAAGGACACAAGGTCAGGGTTCCTACTTGAGTTGTGAATATTGGGCATACAAAGTTGGTGCACCTTTTTGTATTTTTGAGGTAAGAACACAAGGTAAGGGTTTCGACTTAAGTTGTGAAGATTGGGCATACAAAGCTAGTGCACCTTTTTGTATTTTTGAGGTAAGGACACAAGGTCAGGCTTCCTATTTAAGTTGTGAAGATTCGAGGGACCATGTAGATAAAAAAAGTTGGCTAACCTTGAGCAGTCTTATGGATCCTTCCAATGGGAAGTTGGTCAAATGTCTTATGATACATGATATTGTTGGTATAATTGGAGTAAATGACATAAAATATGGGCTCTCATTTTCTATATACTTAACTATTTTACTCTTATTTGTTCACTTCTACAACTCTTTTTCATTTTATAGAAAGCTAATACAAATGTATCTTTCTGCCCTCTACTCATCACTTTGTGTGTTAACCCACTTGTTTCATGTATGTTTTAGGTTTATAGATGGATGGGGAGTTGATGACTTGGTGAGATGTGTTCAGGTGAGCACGTTGTAAGATCCTAGCTAGTATACATGAGTCGGCTTATATAATGTACTCTCAATTTGTAGTTGGAATCATGTAATAAAGTATGTTATTATTAATGTACTTATTCAATGTGGATATTATGTTGGTGCCCTTATCTTGTTATTTATTCATGTATGCTAAGATTTTATGCTCTTTCACTCATGCTTTGATAATATTATATTAGGGACAGATGTCTAGGTCCTATTATTGGTCAAATGTCTTATGATACATGATATTGTTGGTATAATTGGAGTAAAATGACATAAAATATGGGCTCTCATTTTCTAAATACTTAACTATTTTACTCTTATTTATTCACTTCTATAACTCTTTTTCATTTTATTGAAAGATAATACAAATGTATCTTTCTACCCTCTATTCAACACTTTGTGTGTTAACCCACTTATTTCATGTACTTGTTTCATGTATATTTTAGGTTTATAGATGGATAGGGAGTTGATGACTTGGTGAGATTTGTTCAGGTGTGCACATTGTAAGATCCTAGATAGTATATATGAGCTTACTTATATAATGTACTCTCAATTTGTAGTTGGAATCGTGTAATAAAGAATGTTATTATTAATGTTCTTGTTCAATGTGGATATTATGTTGGTGCCCTTATCTTATTATTTATTCATGTACGCTAAGCTTTTATGCTCTCTCACTCATGCTTTTATAATACTATATTAGGGACGGATGTCTGGGTCCTATTATTGGTCAAATGTCTTATGATACATGATATTGTTGGTATAATTGGAGTAAAATGACATAAAATATGGGCTTTCATTTTCTATATACTTAACTATTTTACTCTTATTTTTTCACTTCTATAACTCTTTTTCATTTTATTGAAAGCTAATACAAATGTATCTTTCTACCCTCTACTCAACACTTTGTGTGTTAACCCACTTGTTTCATGTATGTTTTAGGTTTATAGATGGATAGGGAGTGGATGAGTTGGTGAGATGTGTTCAGGTGAGCACGTTGTAAGATCCTAGCTAGTATACATGAGTCGGCTTATATAATGTACTCTCAATTTGTAGTTGGAATTGTGTAATAAAGAATGTTATTATTAATGTACTTATTCAAGGTGGATATTATGTTGGTGCCCTTATCTTGTTATTTATTCATGTATGCTAAGATTTTATGCTTATTCACTCATGCTTTGATAATATTATATTAGGGACAGATGTCTGGGTCCTATTATTGGTCAAATGTCTTATGATACATGATATTGTTGGTATAATTGGAGTAAAATGACATAAAATATGGGCTCTCATTTTCTAAATACTTAACTATTTTACTCTTATTTATTCACTTCTATAATTCTTTTTCATTTTATTGAAAGCTAATACAAATGTATCTTTCTGTCCTCTATTCAACACTTTGTGTGTTAACCCACTTGTTTCATGTACTTGTTTCATGTATATTTTAGGTTTATAGATGGATAGGGAATTGATGACTTGGTGAGATGTGTTTAGGTGTGCACATTGTAAGATCCTAGATAGTATATATGAGCTGACTTATATAATGTACTCTCAATTTGTAGTTGGAATCGTGTAATAAAGAATGTTATTATTAATGTACTTGTTCAATGTGGATATTATGTTGGTGCCCTTATCTTGTTATTTATTCATGTACGCTAAGCTTTTATGCTCTCTCGCTCATGCTTTTATAATACTATATTAGGGATGGATGTCTGGGTCCTATTATTGGTCAAATGTCTTGCGATACATGATATTGTTGGTATAATTGGAGTAAAATGACATAAAATATGGGCTTTCATTTTCTATATACTTAACTATTTTACTCTTATTTTTTCACTTCTATAACTCTTTTTCATTTTATTGAAAGCTAATACAAATGTATCTTTCTACCCTCTACTCAACACTTTGTGTGTTAACCCACTTGTTTCATGTATGTTTTAGGTTTATAGATTGATAGGGAGTGGATGAGTTGGTGAGATGTGTTTAGGTGTGCACATTGTAAGATCCTAGATAGTATATATGAGACAACTTATATAATGTACTCTCAATTTGTAGTTGGAATCGTGTAATAAAGAATGTTATTATTAATGCACTTGTTCAATGTGGATATTATGTTGGTGCCCTCATCTTGTTATTTATTCATGTACGCTAAGCTTTTATGCTCTCTCACTCATGCTTTGATAATACTATATTAGGGACAGATGTTTGGGTCCTATTATCGGTCAAATGTCTTATGATACATGATATTGTTGGTATAATTGGAGTAAAATGACATAAAATATGGGCTCTCATTTTCTAAATAATTAACTGTTTTACTCTTACTTGTTCACTTCTATAACTCTTTTTCATTTTATTGAAAGCTAATATAAATGTATCTTTCTGCCCTCTACTCAACACTTCGTGTGTTAACCCACTTGTTTCATGTACTTGTTTCATGTATGTTTTAGGTTTATAGATGGATAGGGAGTTGATGACTTGGTGAGATGTGTTCAGGTGCGCACGTTGTAAGATCCTAGATAGTATATATGAGCCGACTTATATAATGTACTCTCAATTTGTAATTGGAATCATGTAATAAATAATGTTATTATTAATGTACTTGTTCAATGTGGATATTACGTTGATGCCCTTATCTTGTTATTTATTCATGTATGCTAAGCTTTTATGCTCTCTCACTCGCGCTTTGATAATACTCTATTAGGGATGGGTGTGTGGGTCCTATTACCATTGGCTTTCTAGTCATTTAGAGTTCCAGTTTGGATAATAAATGGTTATGTGAGAACTAATTAGAAGCTTTAAATCTTGTGTGGTCATGTTATATTTGACCTGAGAAAGTGGGTTTGAAGTTAAATTTAAGGGAGGTGGCATGTCAAAATAGACATTAGTGATGAAGGTGCTTCGATCAGTGCATGAGGTTTGATGGTATGGTCCGACCTAGTTGATGTAAAGATAGGTCAGAGGGTTCTCTAGAGGTCTTGCTCTTTGGAGTAAGGTTTGCTTCAATGATGGGAACATATAAGAGGTAGGTTATATAATATGATTTGTGGGGTACATATAGATATACACAGATAGTTTAGCATTATACATTGATCTTGTAATCTTTTTTGAGGGCCTAAATTAATTCAGATGATATATAAGTATAAATTTAATAACTTGAAATGCTTGAAAAAAGAAAAAAAACATTATAGAATTTATTCATAAACAACTCGTGCTAATAATACACATTAGGACATGTCTGTTTCTTTTTTTTATCTTCCCTACTTTCCATCCTCCTTCCACGTATATACTACATGAGAAAGTCTGCATAGTGTTTCATATGCAATTTTTCATTCCTCTTACAAAATTATAAATCATTATTTGTTTTTGTGAAGCCTAAAGAGAAAATTTTGTCTCATTGCCATTGAGTTAGTTGAAGGCATATTAGCTTCTACATAAGGAGATAGAAAAGATACTTATAAAACAAAGTATACACTAAGGAAAAAAATGAAGTACCTATTTATTTATATAATTAATTTACAACCCTCCCGGGCGTTCGGCCTCCGCCACGGGCATGGGAGAGGGGGGGAGAAATCTTTCTCTCTTAATCCCATATAATTAATTTAAAGTTAACAAAACATTTTATTTATGTTATTTACTCCTTCTAAAAAAGTAGTATGTTATCTATGCGTAGACCTGACAATCCGACGTGCTGGGTTTGAGTTGTATCATTCCAAGTGTGGGTAAGAATAACTCAATTTTAAACAAGTAGAAGAAAAACATACCCAAACCGAATCCTTTGATGTATCTTCTGTCAAACATGTTTAGAATTTATGTTGTTAATGTTCAAAGATAAAATTGAAAATAGTTTGCAAGTATTCTTCAAATATAGAAAAAATAAAAAAAGATCAGCCAATTGTTATGATTGGCGTCAACCAGAATGTATTAATTGTGAATTTGTTTATGCAAGAAATTAGTACATGTTAGCTAACATGTTTTGGTGTCAAGTCCAAATACGATATAGCTACTATGACTAGGATGAAGGAGCACAAAGGAACACCATATTTTTAGTCTTTTAATATTAGATGTTCCTAATGTTATAAGTTCTTGTGGTTGTGTACTGCACAACGGACAACAAAGAACATACAATTGCTTCAATAAACTATGCAACATTTCTCAATATCATAAATAAATTATGTGTATAATAATTAATGAACTCTAGTTAAATGGGTAATTCGTGGGTGTCTACGGGTCAAACCGCAAGACCTGTTAATTATACTAGTGAGTATCGATTTCGATGATTTGAAGTGGATGCTCAGATTTATCAGCTAAATCCGACTTAAACGGTTCGACCCACATGTATTTATGAATTTTGAGCTAACCGATCTATGCATCACATCATGTTAACTATGCGAGCAATATTCATGATAAATCACGAGATTTGTGTCGTTATTTAAGAAACAAGGGCTAGTTGCTACTTGTTGTTGAACGGCATTGCATCTATCACATATCAAAAATAAGGGAAAACATATGGGACCTACATATCCGACCGAGGATACATCCTTAGAGATGAATCCTAATACAGTTCACCTTCCATTCAATGACGGAGCTCAAGTGACTTATAAATCTACACACATACCCTACCAAGGATGTAATAATCACTATAAGAATTGTGTTACTCAAGATGGGGCATATTTCTTTTCTGTTTCCCCCCACCACAATTGCACCTCTCCTATTAATAAGAAGGCATCTATATATCCAATCCAAAGATTTTGTACTCTTGTCGTGTGGTTAGATAGACGGATACCGGTTAGAAAATGGTCCACCACACGGACCACAGTCCAAACTGCATCCGGCAGCCCATGGTAGAGCAGTAGTAGAAGCAGCGGCATCGGCTGCAACTTCACATGGGGCGTTGAGAGTGACGCCAGTAAGTCCCTGCGCGTCTGATGAGACTGAGACCAAGCTGAGAGAGACTGATGTGAGAGAGATAGAGATAGAGAGAGAGAGCTGGTACAATGTTGCGCTTTCGGCCGGAATCTTCTCGGTTAATTACTGGCCCAGGTTCAGCCTTTTCATCCCTCATACCTTTTGATGCAAAGACCAAAGGACCACCTAGGTGGGAACACGTATGCACGGCTTAAGTAGCTAGGCAACAAACCTGTCTGCTGCGGTAATTATAACAGGGATTAAGATTCCGTGACGCTCACGCTCGGAGTGAAACTAGTCTTAATCCAGCCCCCAATCCGCACCACGTGACAGATGGTGAATGAGTGGTTTTTTTGAAATTATGCAATATATAAATAAATTTGTTTCACTTATAATTTCTGAACCGTAATGATTTTTTTAATGAAATAAAAAAAATTAGTTTCGTTACAAAAAATACAATCTAACAAGACATATTTTTGAGAAAAAAATAAAAAAAGATATATATAGGTTAATTGACAACCAACTATGGCATCCATAAATAGTTATTGACATCTAAAAATTGTTAGTTGACGCCCAAAATAGTTCATTGACACCCAGAATTATAAAGATGACGCTCAAATAAGGTACTGACAACTAAAATAACTATTTAACCATTTTTAGGTGCTATTTAGCCATTTTTTAATGCTATGGCGCCCATAAATGGTTATAGACATCCAAAAATAGTTAATTGATGCCTAAAATGGTGCATTGACACCCAAAAGTATAAAAATGATGCCCAAATAAGGTAATTGACATTCAAAATGGTTCATTGACACCCATAAGTTTAAAATGACGCCCAAATAAGGTATTTTTGGATGGTATGACGCCCATAAATGGTTATTGATACTCAAAAATGGTTATTTGATGCTCAAAACAGTTCATTGACACCTAAAGTATAAAGATAACGCCCAAATAAGGTAATTGACGTTCAAAATGGTTCATTGACGCCCAAAAGTTTAAAATGACACCCAAATAAGGTATTGACAACGTAATTGACATCCAAAATGGTTCATTGACACCCAGAAGTTTAAAATGACGCCCAAATAAGGTATGTTTGGATGCTATGACGCCCATAAATGGTTATTGACACCTAAAAATGGTTATTTGACGCTCAAAATAGTTCATTGACACCCAAAGTATAAAGATGACGCCCAAATAAGGTAATTGACGCTCAAAATGGTTCATTGACGCCCAGAAGTTTAAAATGACACCCAAATAAGGTATTGACAACCAAAACAACATAATGACACCCAAATAGGTTTGTTTGACATCTAAGAACCACTTAATGGCGCCCAAAATAGTTCACTGACACCTAGAATTATAACGACACCCATAAATGGCTAATGACACCCATAAATGGCTAATGACACACAAATATGATTAATTGACGCCCAAAATGGTTCATTGACATCTAAAATAACATATTCATATTATTTTTATTTTTTTGTTAAAAATATATCACTATTAGTTTTGTTGGAATGTATTTTTCATAACGAATCCAATGGTTTTTGTTTCGTCAAAAAATTCATCACAGTTCAAAAGTTATAAGCAAAATAAATTTATTTATCAATTACACAACCTCCATCTACCCTCCAATTAAATCATGCCACATCATCACTCCAAATCAGCTCTCCTCCAACAATACCACTTGTATCCCGTGCGTGAGTTGGGCTTGACACCCACCGCGTGTGACCCAATCATTTTCGTTATAACAGCGTTGCGTTGAGTGATAAGGGTAGAAGACAACACCAGTGTGAATGGATAAGAAGAGGTCGGTGGTGATTTTTGTGAAAAGTTGGAATTGGATGCATTAATCCCCACAAGATTGTTTTTGTAATATAGCCTGTGTTTGGCACGAGACTGGGATTCTAGAATCTGGACTGGGTTAGTCGGGGTTAGTCTGATGATCCGGGTTGGGGTAGTCAGGATGTAGTCTGATTTTGTTTGGCAACCCAGTCTGATTCTAGTCAGCTGGTCAGTTTTGAGTCAGGTTTTAGACTAATTATGTTTGGATGCCAGTCAGTATTCAGCCTAGTTCTGTTTGGCAAGTAGACAGGATCTGCTTAATCTGTCATATTCTTACAGAGTTGTTTTAACAATAACAGCTTATGTAAAGTTGTGATGCCACTACAATACAAGTATAAAATTAACAAAATAAATGTAATTTGATACATAATGTGGGTGATATTGTTTGTTGTTTAGTGAAACGAATAGTAATGAGTACGGTCATTTTATATGTTTATTTTAAATAAATTAAACTTTACAATTTTCTTGCATGGCATGTTCATTTTGTATGTATGTATACCGTTTTGCATATTTGATCTAGTAATTGGTAACTGACAAGATAATTGTAATTGGCATAATAGAATATAAATTACGCACAAGTAGACCAAACATCATTTGAAAGATAGTTTGATTAAAATGGCCATAATTGTTCCATAATAAAAGATATGATAAAGTAAAGATAATAATGTTTGCATCATAACTTAAACAACACCGAAGAAAAGTTGATAAGAACATAATGTGATTTGGGGCAAAAGCATCACGAACCAAGGGAGAACGGACAAAAAATGAGCTTCTTGCCCTGGGCCTAGACCTACACACCCATACACACATGCTAAGATAGTGTCTAGCCACTATGTTGGTCGGTTTTTGGGGTGGACAATGATTGTTCTTGTTCCCACGTAGGACCTTCCCAGTTGGCCCACTTTAGGGCCTCCTCGTACTCATTCCATAACACGGGAAAGTCCTCCTGCAATGGCTGAGGTTGTTGTTTGATTTCATCTTTCGGCCAATCAAACAACAACGGGAGATGAGGAACACGTTTATTGACCCCAACCTTTTCTTCTTCATGGCTGTCAAATTTGGACTCATGTTGTGCAGGCTCACCCTGGTGTCCAGGGTCACAATATTTTTTTTGCATACTATGTATTCCTCAACATATTTGTGTATCTTTGATGGGGACATCAATATATTTTCAAACTTTGATCGTGACTTTGAACGCGATGTCGACATCTAATAAATTTTTAAAATAAATATAAGTAAGACAAAATAATCATAATAATAAAGTACATATGACAATAGTTTGTACAAGTTAAAGTTGGCAAGAAAACTTAGATATGTAAGTTTTAATGCGATGTTAGACTTCCAAACAGAATATGTGAGTACACCTTTGATGAAATGATGGTAAAAACAAAGTAATGACGGGCATAAGTTTTATAAGAAAATATTGCCAAGCAATCATAAACAAATACAAGTTGGACCAACTTTTTTACAATTTCATTTGTCTGCCTGAGGCGGTAGTTTTGATGTTGGTGATTTCGTCAGCGGTAAGGTATTCGGAAATTAACTGATTATATTATATTGGTTATACAACACAAATTAACTTTAATAGTATTAAATTTAGACTTACTTAAGTCATGTTTAGTTTGTTATTATAATGCAAACGAAAAATATTATAACCACTCTACTAATACTATAAGGGATGAATGACATTAACTAAACATAAGTAAAATAACTGAAAGGAGAGAGACACTACTATACTAGATACACAACTGAAACAACATTATCATGGTCCAGAATCAGCAATTGTGAGGGCCCTTTCATTGTTGTGGTCTTCTCCTGAAGTTTTAACAACAAAAAATAGGTATGCAGTTTGATTACTTTAAGACCAAAAGTGGAAAAATAAAATAAGATTGGAATCAACAATTTGTTGATTGGACCTACTTTAGTTTTTTTGATGATGTTGCTGTGTCGCGGAGCTCGTTGTTGTCTTTAGACGAATCTGAACTAATTGTGATAGGAAAATCGACGATGCCAAAAGGAATAAAAGGGACTTAGTAGCAATTGTCGGGTGTGTTATCATCATCAGATTCGTCGTCATGTTTGCTATCCTCTATCAAATACTCAAATCATTTGATATGATCAAGCATCTTGTTGTTGATGTTGGTTATCCAAACCTTGATGGTATTATGGTCAACCAGACGAAGAAAAATTTTGTCAGTATGGCCCAATAGCATCTTCCTAACCCACTCGCGCCAACCTGATGTGGATACAAGATTTCTGACAACATCATAGTTAATCTCGATAATAGATGTTGAATTTCCATAATTTAGGTACACTTCCCTAGCCTTGTAGCGTCTTTCGTTTAGATAATGTCAATGTTTAGGTATAATGAGTTGTGCTAAGGAACAATTGTCTAGGATGATGTCCAACTATTCTTCAATAGGGAATAGTAACATTGGGGTAGAGGCCCAGGCCATGGTCCTAGGGTGTTGTGGTTGGAGAGAGTGTCAACAATTTAGATGTTATGTCTACAACAATATAAAATAATGTTGAGCACAAATACTATAAATACAAGTACTAACAACAGACAACAACATGGGTTATTTGATATTCATTACGGATAAATAATTTTTTCAAATGAATAGATAACATATTTTCTGTGTAGTTATCTCATTAAACTCTGCTATGGAATCACACCAACCCTGACGTGCAGAAGGTCCATGTAGTTTGCGCAAGTAATATTGTGACCTAACACTGTTCCTAGGGTTGCATCCCATACAAACTGATTCATTGTATTTGTTAAACTGAAAAATAAATGTGTAGTTGGTAAAGAAACAGTCATGATGGAGATAATTTAGAATGAGAAATTATATATCATTTAAAATTAAGTACCGTGTGAATAATCTTAGTACATGTTCACCATTCAAGATGTTAGTAGGAAACATACCTTCAATTTATACATTAGTTTGTACTAAATGTAGTACGTAGTCAAATAAACATGTGGTGCATTGACAAAAACTAATTCATATAGACTATTGTAGCAAGGGTATTAGATGACCATACGATGAGTGGTCATGCTTCAAGAGTTGTTGCGCTGGCCTAAAGAAGGCAATGTAAACAGCCGGTAGATAGAAGACTGTATTTTTGTCAACAAGGAAATGAAGTCCGATTTGGTATGGTATGATTTGTTCAGTTCAGTTTGGTCAAGCAATGAAAAACCTACACTTGTTACTAAATTCAGTTGGAATAGTCACATGATGTAGTCTGATTTAATTTGACAACTATAACAGTAGCCAAACTAAACCATACTGCATCTCGTGCCTATTCCAGCTAAATTTTGCAACCAAAAAAGGTGTTTCATTGAATGACCACTGTGAACCGTACAACTCCTACCATGCTAATTGGACTCCACTTCTTTGTCGACAAAAATGTAGTCTCTTTCTACCAGATGTATCAATTGCACTCTTTTAGTCGGCACAACATCTCGTGGTGCATGACTACATCTGCACACCCAATTATTCCCTTGTATAGTGGTTTTAAAACCATAACCCGAGTTTTCATCGATACATCATATATACTTTGACCAGTCAAGGGGTATCCCATCTACATCACATTCCATTTTGTGACCACTCTACTACAGCTTTCATCGACTTATCCTTGCTCTTTGTGTAGCGGATGTGCTTTGTATTGAATTTGTTGTTGTGCGACATCTACATGTTGTTCCAAAAGGAATGGTCAAAAACACATAGCTAAGTCGGTATCACATTTAATTATAGGTGCATGAAATGAGTATGCACAATTATGCATTCATTAAAATAGACCCAGACATGCAAATTATTGATCATAATGACAAATGTTCCCGAATTGAACATAATGACAAACATTTTTAAATGCATATAAAACAAAATATTTGAACGTCCCTAAGGTGGTCAACAATTGTTCGCAACTTCATTCATTTGCTTCACCACCTAATCCCGCAGTTGCGTCATTATTGTTGTCAACATTGCTTAGGTTTTCAACAACTCCTAGGGGGATCACATATTGCGCTAAGGGATGAGGAGGCAATAAATATCCCAAAAGTAAACGATTTTTTTTTTGATAAATTGTTTCATTAAGTTCTTCCAATGGGTTTTCATCCTGTTCAAATCAATGCTAAGCACCCCGATTATGTTATGAAAGTCAAGCAATGTCTCCCTCCAAGCCTATGTAGTATATGTTCCGTTGACACATCTCCCCAGGTCATACTGGTTTCTCATCGCATCAAGTAGGATTTGATCGTGCTCCGCACACCATATTAGACGATAAGCCATAGAACAAATTTTGTATGTAAGATGTTGAAATAGAATAAGAAGAACCATATTAGACGACAATGGTGGATGTAATGTTATATTTCAAATATTATGATTTTGTGTGCAAATAACATAGGGCATACAATCATATACATCCATAACCATGCAACAAAATGACAAAAAACGCATTATGGAGTCATCGGAGGTGAAGGAGTATCCAAAAGAAGAGAACAAATCTCCTCCAACTTATGAACAGAAGTTTGTAAAACTTCATAGTCGATCTTTTTGTAGGTGTAAACATGTCAGGAGTTGTGATGGATTTCAATAAAGTCCTTCATGTTCATCGCCTGGCCCCACACTGTATTGCACTCGCAAGTTAGTAATGTAATCTCAGCCTTCAACGAATCAGTTGTTGGGGGGATATAGACTACCCAATGAAAGTATTTGCATCGGTCTTTTCCCTAATTTTTTTCCCCAAATTCTAGTGAATAACAACAAATACACGATGTACTTAGCAAGTGCAACTGATTATTTTTGGTTTTACTAGGCACCTGACTAGAGAGACATATGTAATACATTTCTCTTGGCCTTTCGCTAAGAATGCCAAAGTCATATAATCGTGCATCTTCTGTGTTTAGCCACAATGATGTAACCAGACCACATTCAAACATCAGAACTTCAGTTGGATTCATCGACATCTAGAACAAGATTGAGGATTAGTAACATAAACTCGGGTTCAAAACATAGATTTCTACGTAACATACTTGGAGAGTATTTCGATACGACCAATTGAGTGTTCTAACATACAAGTGAAGCTTAGTTGCATAGATCCAAATATACTACAATGATGTATTGTATCTGTCTTCCTCTGTTGAAGAGTCATTATCACTCGGTAGGTGAAGCCGTTCACGAAGATATAGGTGCCTCTTCCACAGACTTTCAATTTCTTCTATTAGCCTATCAGTGTCTGCTCTTGTGGAGCAGACAAAATCGCATTGATCTGACCATTGCTTGTGTTCATTGCATGCATATGCAAGTTGTGTTACCAACGCATCCCTAATTGCAGTAAGTGTGGCCATTGTAGGTTGTACTCACTACGCGGGCAACATCATACGACATCTGGTATAAACAAGACTCATACCACATGTAAAATACGACCTGAAGGGGTTGTTGTCTTCAAACTGTCCATTTTCTGCATCTGTGGCATCCATGTACACAGTGCACTGGAGACCACATGGACATGACAACATTCCATTATCCATTTCTAGACAGATAACCCAATGAAACATAATGTGACATTTTTTAGAAGTAGGAAAAATTGTAGTCAACAATAGAGTTTGAGAATAAATGTTTGACCGTTAAGTTACAAAATGAAATTTGAAAAGGGAATAAGTGAAACATGTTGTAGAACATGTTTCAATGTCTGAAAGTTATAAAAAATATGAAAATCACTTATTTTCCCACATAGAATTGGCAAGTATTTTACGCAAAACATCTCCCTCCCTAGCATCAGCCTGGCTTATTTGTTAGAGAGAACTCAAACCATTCAAGATGTCAGGGGCATTATGAGGGTCATCTAAGTTTTCATCCATCAAAGGATCACCGTCATTCTGGAGTCAGATAAAATTGTGGATGATACAACAAGCCATTACAATGCGAGACTGTGAATGCACAGGAAAAGTCGCTCCTTTTTTAAAGTAGGAAAACCTCTTCTTCAACACACCAAAGGCTCGTTCAACAACGTTACATAGTTCATCATGTTGGTGGTTGAACATCTCCTTTTTTCTGGTGTATGCGTTTCTATTACCCCGATACTCTTCTATATGGTAAGCTACATTTCGGTATGGTGCATGAAATTGTCAGGTGTTGGCGTACCCTGCATCAACAAGATAATACTTTCCAACGGGTACTTTGAAATCGCCTGTGGTTGTAGCTGCGTGTAGTACCCTTTGGTCAGCCACAGAGCCCTCCCAACCAATCATGATAAATGTAAACTCCATTGAGAACTCTGCTACAACCATGACATTCATGGAAACATGCCCTTTTCTATTTCTATAACAGTTCTGCTTATCGCGCTTCACCAAAATGCAGATGTGTGTCCTGTCAATTGCCCCAATGGCATCCTATAACAATTATATATGAAATTCAGTGATGATGAAAGTGGTTATACTAACAACAGAATCCACATGGTCAAAAAAGTGATGGTCATACCTTGAAGTAAGGGTAAAATCTTAAACTCTCCAGTATGCGTCGGTGCGGAGTTGTGGATGTAGTTGGCATCACAACATATGCATTGCACAACGCACACACTGCATCCAATACCTCATTAAACTTTCTACTTATGGTCTTACCACTGTGAATGTAGTCCTCAGCCAGAACACGATTGGTATGGCCATGTCCAACCATTTGAAGGAAGTAGCAAACTGCCTCCATTGATGACACACCTCTGGTACTTTTCAACAAACCTCGGTCATCAAGTTTGTCCACAAAGGCTAAAACCGTGTTGGGTAGCATACGGTACAGATCATACGCCCTCCTTTCATGGTCGGTTATTATTTCTAAAACCTTTTTATGGCCTCTCCTAATACTAACAGATCTCGGTATTGGTTGTTGTGCGGTTGCTTCATTTGAATTGTCCATGCTATCATGTGATATTTGGTCTGCTATTTGGTAGCCTATTGTGTTAGCAATGTCATTAGCTGGACCGGACATAAGATTCAAAAGTTGTACAATGTCATCAGTTGTTTCTGGTTGTTCAATACCGGCCATGACGTCTAAAATTAAAAGAGATTACCCGCATAAGAAATATAGAGAGAGATTACATAAATGAAATGACCATGATAGTGACCAAATAGCAAATAACAAGATAAAACATTACAGAGTACCATAATTCAGAAATTGTTCCCAAAGGAATCAAATACTACAACATCAAATTTTGAAACAGTTCTTAAATTAAAGCTAGGCTATTGATATAGTTCTTAAATTAGACAACCTCAGAAGAACAACTACGAGGCAGGACCTCTATTGTAACCACTCGTGCTACTAAACGGTGACGGTGGTGATTGTGAATATGGTGGTGGCATGAAGGGTGTTTGTGATCCAGAAGCTCCATAAGCTCGATTCTTCATTTCCCAAAGGTCTTGCAACCAAATGGTAATTTTGTGTGGGGTATCCAGAAGGCTTAGGTAAATGTTACGATTTGCTGACTCCTTTATGGCATGCACAAGAGTGGTAAAAATAGGGAAAGGGGCGTTAGGGTAGGTTGCATAAAAATGGTGCAAAATGGTTTGATACTCATCTTTGTCATTACATCTACTGGCAATACCGCTGCTCATCTCATGTACCTTGGAAAACACCTTTGTGAATTCGTAAATGACATCATTAGATAGACCACAACTGTCCTATGTGATTGAGGCTTGCTTCCTGCGTCTATGCATGGTAGAAGTCCTTGCACCAACACCTTGGTTGTTTCTTCCGCCGTTGTTGTCCTCACTTTGCATCCCAGAATAACCCATATTTTCAGTAAGACCGTGTTATGACCCACATCAAAGTTAACTAATAAGTACAATGATAATAGCATCATCATGTTAATTAAGTTAAGTTAAGTGCTCAAGATGCAATTAGTGCTTTGATCTAGTGTTACAGCCTAATTATCTTGATTTCATGCCTTGAGAAGGTAGTGGATCTTGTGCTTGAAAATTTGCAAAATAAATCATGCAAATTGGACTTACGAGGCAAAAGTTATGGCATTTTTATATTCCTTGGACCGATTCTGCAATTTATCCATTAATTGGCTATAATTTCTTTTCCCTTTTCCCTTTCTCCCTTATCCTTTCTTCTTCCCCAATAGAACAGCAACCGCCTAAAGCGGCGCCCCAAACCAGGTCGATCAACCTGTAATAGAGGTGATGAGTGAGGGAGATTCTAGGGTTTGGTATCCTCATCTCCAGCAGCGCCCAACTCCCTCCATCCTCTTCTTCTTCTTTCTCTTCTTCCCTTCTTCTTCCCCCGCCCTAGCAGCAGTGCCCAACCTACTAGGGGCGGCACCCCAGCAAGCAGCAGTAGCAGCACGACAGCTGCAACAATGGCCAGGAGCCAGACTGGCATGAGCAACGTCAGCCCTACCTCTGCCCACCTTTCTTCTTCCTTTCCCTCCTCATCCTCACCCCAGACACACCCTAAGGCGGCACCCCTGTGGCTGCGTCCAAGCAGCAACAACTACTGTAAGAAAGCAATGTCCATGGGTGCTAGGATATGAGCTGCAGTAGAAAGCAACGCCATCAAGCTCGACCACGAGTCCAAAGCAAGAATTCATAGCCAATAGCCACAGTTAGCACCTTGCCCAGCCTCCTCTTCAACCTGTATGTGAGGTGAAGAAGCTGCTTCTTGCAGCAGCAGGTCTGGCCAGGGGAAGATCTACCCAGGAAACACCAAGATAATGGTGCCAATGAGATCGGGCGAGAGTCTAGAACTCGATTCTGTAGCCAACAAGCCATGAGCAGTGATGATTAGCTGAGCCCCTGCTTCCTATGTGTGAATGTGTGCATTTGCTGCATGAAGCAGGTTGTTCCATAACAGTTCCAAGGTAGAAGAAGACCTGCTGACACCTGAAACCTAGCCTATGGACGCGTTTTAGTCATATTCAGACGTCTCGAATTATTGTGAGTAGAATTTCACTCACTAAGCACGTATAACTCCGACAATCGGGTGTTTTTGGTTAAATCGGTGTTATTCACAGGTAACAACGCTTACCCAAGTGTCGTGCAGTGTCGGCGTTGCTAGATCTCTAATTTGCACGAATTTCTTAATTATGCTTGCATGACACTAATTGTTTGTTTGTATTGTGTGATTTGGATTATTGGAACTGCATGATTGATTAAAACCTAATTTGCTCAGTTTAAAGGTTAGAATCAGCATCACATGACCGGTAACAGTACAATTTAGGTATAAACCCAGGCTGTATATTTTTAGTAAGTTAATAGATGCTCGATTTCAAAGAAATGACAATGACATGAAAGGGTTCAATAGAAACCTAGTTGCACACTCCTAATCATATTTAATGTGAGTTTATTAATAATTATAAAAATCGACACGTTTCTCAAGGATATCACAAGAAATTCTCAGTTATTATCAATAATTTGTGTCATGATAAGTAATTAACTCTTAATTGGGTTAAGTAATGCACAACTCAGGATTAGGGTTGATGTGCACGTTTTTTTAGGAATTTTAGATAATTTACAAGTGCTACTGATGATTTCTCATATGTTGAGTAATCAACCCTTATCAATGTATTAAGATGTTTAATTACATGATTTCAGTATGTATGTGCCAAGTTGACAAGTATTCTATTTATTTAAATCTACCTACAAGTACAGTATGTTGATTTCTCAATAAATTACAGTGTTTGAGCATATTGCACTGCCAAGTTAGAAATGATATACATGTTTTATTTATAAGTTTCAGATAAATAGACTCAGTACCATAGAGATACCAAAGCCAAGAATAAGTAAGAGAGAGATGTAATGTAGTAAGATCTTCTCTAGAATAATAAAATAATAGATTTAAGGGCTCTGACACCATAGAATCCCTATGAGAGGTATGCGCCTTAGGGATGAAACGACCTACCCTGGAGGTGCGTCCAATATACGGGGGTCGGAACGTACCAACAGGTGGTACGGGGGACGAAGCCCTAGTGGAAGTTTCCTTAAATTATAGTTCATAGTGTCCAACATCAACCAAAAGTCCTGGTGGAACTAGAGTACAGAAAAGTGTGTCCAACGCCAACCAGAAGTCTTGGTGGCACGAGAGCACAGAAAAGAGAATATGTGGCTTGACTCTCCACCTGTGTGCTCAGGTTATAGGAGGAGTCCAGTTTGCGACACAATAGGAGTGTCGATGCCGGAGAGCCACTTTTTCTATTGTAGACTAGGAGAGTAGTCAGACTTAGCTATCTCGGGGTGTCGGCTAAGTCTTTTACGGTGGGATCGTGGTTCACTACGAGTCTTCATATGTAGGGTACACTACATATGATCAGGGCATAAGATAAAATATGTTCATATAGGTTCACAGATTTTCTTATAAGTTAAAGAGTTAAGAAAGATTTGAGTTAGTTTCACATCAGTTGTCCTTTAAATGAAATTTTAGTATTCTCTGTTATTTAATCGTATTTACAGCTTTGCAACAGTTGTTATCTTAATGAAATGTTGACATCTCCTGTCGCTTAAATTATATTTCTTAGATCTGCTCAGTATAGTATTATCCGGTATTTTATTCCAAATAAATAAACAAATTGAGTTATCTGTGATGGTTGGGTGAAATTCTATTCACTGAGCCAGTAGCTCACCAACCTACTGAAACATTTTTCAGGTCAGCGTCAGCATGAGGAAGCTGAAGGATCGTACCACCCAAGTTCTTAGAAGGTAGTTCGTAGTTAGATAGAGGTCTCTTAGTCCTTTCCCCTCGGTCCTTGGGCATGTGGTGTGGTAGAGAGAGAATGTAATATAATATGTAGTTTAGATTCTAGTTATCTGTTGTGTTTTACTTTCTACATGAACAATGTAATATGATGTGTAAATCTGCTTTATCTATCTAGTAATGTAAATAGTAGTTGCTTCCGCAGTTAGTAAGGTTTTAGTTTATTCTAAGTTAAAAGATTTTTCCTTTAAGCTAATTTTAAGTGATTAGGAAAAAGAAAAAGTTAAGGGTGATTTACCGAGGGTGACTCCCCGGTCTCCGAGATCATTAGAGATGGCACGGGGATCGGGGTGTCACAATTAATTTTGATATCAGATCATAGGTTTGAGTATGTAGATACTCAAAGTCAAGGCCAGGGGACGATAAGAGACCAATAGGATTAGGACTTAGGTGTATACCTTCCAACTGCAATTTTCTAACAGGAAGTGTTTTGTTATACTATTGCAGATGGCAGGAAGAGGGCGTGGTCATGAGGACCAAGCTGAGAGCCACATTGGACCTGACCCTCAGGTGATGGGTCTAGGTGGTGGAGATGATGCGGATGAGGCAACAAGATGTGTAGAGGAGTCCGTGAATGATCATAAGCGTTATGAGAATGGAAAGAGATCCAGAGACTTCAGAAGAGGACAAGCTAGTAGTGGACACTGAGGAGGTGGTGGTGGTTTCTTCTCGAAGCTTGGATGAGAATTTGGCTATTTTAGTAAACAAGGATCTGAAGATGTGATATCTTCTCAGAGTAGGGGAAGATCCAGTCCAGGGAGATGGAGCAACGTGTCTAGAGGAAGGTCTTCTGGATCATCAGTCTCAGTGACAGGTCCACTAAGGAAAGAGATATTGATGTGTGATATCTATGGAAGGTTGCACTCTGGTCAGTGTTGGGGTGGAAATTTTTAGGGTTGTTATATCTGCGGACATGTGGGACACTTTATAAGACAATGTCCCCAGTTACAGCAAGTGGCAACACAGAGTTCCCAGTCACAGTACCAGAATGTCTCGAGACAGGCTCTAGCTGGAGGACATGGTTCCTCTGTAGCTTCAAGTTCCCAAGGTGGTGCAACACCCAGTTCTAGGGAAGGACAATGAGGACATCTTAGGAGAGGAAGAGCTTTAGGACGCTTCTTCTCTTTGACACCCCAAGAAGGTATTGTTTCTTCTCGAGTAATTACAGGATAAATGCTTTTCTTTAACAGCATTTCAGTCACGGTTTTGATAGATCCGGGTGCTACTCACTCGTTTATATAGAGTTCTTTAGCTTGTGAGTTTAACCTGTTAACCCAGGAGTTACCGGTTGAGTTGTTGTTGAGGGTTCCGTTAGGTGAACCGACCGTGTTCACAGAGTTTTATCCCGGATGTTTGTTGACCTTTGGTGGTTACACCATCGCGGTTAATCTTATACCCCTAGATATTAACTCTTTTCAAGTTATCTTGGGTATGGATTGCCTAGAGACGTATCGAGTTCAACTTGACTGTTGGAAGAAGGAGGTTGTTTTTCAACAGGGTAGATTTTCTTGTGCCTTTACTGGAGACAGGAAAGTTTTGCCTACGTGTATCATATCAGCCGATGTAGCTGATAAGATGTTGCATAAAGGTTGTGAAGCGTTCTTGGAACATGAAGTAGATACTAGAGCTGAGAAGAGCACAGTTAGTCTATGGGATGTGCCAGTGGTCTGTGAGTTCCCAGATGAGTTGCCAGGTCTACCTCCTAAAAGAGAGATAGACTTTGAGATCTAGGTATTTCCAGGTAGTCAACCTATAGCGCTACTAGCCTACAAAATGGCACCTGCAGAGTTTAAGGAACTGAAGATCTAGTTACACGAGTTACTGGATAAGGGTTTCATTTGACCTAGTTCTTCACCATGGGGAGCTCCAGTCTTGTTTGTGAAAAAGAAAGATGGTACTATGAGGTTATGTATAGACTACAGGCAGTTGAATAAGATCACCATCAATAATAAGTATTCATTGCCAAGGATAGATGATTTATTTGATCAATTGCGTGGAGCGATGATCTTTTCTAAGATAGACTTGAGATCTGGATATCATCAGTTGAGGATAAAGGCTTCATATATTCCTAAGTCGGCTTTCAGAACAAGATATGGGCATTATGAGTTTCTAGTCATGTCGTTTGGACTGACTAATGCCCCAACAGCTTTCATGGATATGATGAACCAAATTTTCAAGCCATTTTTGGACTAGTTCATAGTAGTTTTCATAGATGACATTCTGATTTATTCTAGAGATGATGAGCAGCATCTGAGGATAGCATTATAGTTGTTGAGACTACACCAGTTATATGCTAAGTTCAGTAAGTGTGAGTTCTGGTTAGCTGAGGTGTCTTTTCTTGGACATGTCATCTCAGGAGATGGAGTAAGTGTTGACCCTAATAAGAAAGTCGAGTATGTCCTACAGTGGGAGTAGCCTAAGACTCCTACTGAGATTAGAAGCTTCTTTGGATTGGCAGGTTACTATAGGAGGTTCATCCAAAACTTCAGTGTTGCAGCGTCACCTCTGACACGCTTAATAAGAAAGGGTGCATCATTTGTCTGGTCAGACAACTGTGAGAAGAGTTTTTAGATCTTGAAGAAGAGATTGACTACAGCACCAGTGTTGATCCTGCCCGAGGTAGATAAAGGCTACACAGTGTTTTGTGAGGCTTCAAGGAGAGGTTTAGGCTGTGTGTTGATGCAGGATGGCAAAGTAGTAGCTTATGCATCTAGACAACTTAAGAAGAATGAGGAGAATTACCTAACACATGATCTAGAGTTAGCTGCAGTAGTTCATGCTCTTAAGACATGGCATCACTATCTTTATGGTGAGGCGTGCTAGTTTTTTATAGATCATAAGAGCTTGAAATATATCTTCACCCAGAAGGATCTAAATCTTAGACAACATAGATGGTTAGAATTGATCAAGGATTATGATGTGATGATAGATTATCATCCTGGTAAGGCGAATGTGGTAGAAGTTGCCCTCAGTAGGAAGTCAAGTTCAACAGCTGATGCATTCTCTATGGCATGTTTCAAGAGAGACCTGCTAGTAGAGATGCAGAAGTTGAACTTAGACTTAGGGGTGATAGAGTAGAGTGGTTTGATTGCACAAATTCAAGTCAAGCCTACTTTTTATGATCAGATCAAGGAACTTCAGCAGAGTGACACTGAGTTACAGCAGATCATGCATGATATGACAAGGGGAAAAAGACCAGAGTTTAGGTTTTCAGATGATGGTTTGTTGTATCAGCATGACAAGTTGTGTGTACCTAGAGATAGTGATTTGAAAGAAAGGATTCTTGAGGAAACACATGCATTGATGTACGCTATGCATCCAGGAAACACTAAGATGTACAGGAATCTCAAGGAGTTGTATTGGTGGTCAGGTATGAAGAAGGATGTAGCTGAGTACATGGCTAGGTGTAGTGTGTGCCAGCAGGTTAAGGCTGAGCATCAGAAACCTACAGGTACCTTATAATCTCTTCCTATACCAGAGTGGAAGTGGGAACATATCACAATGGATTTTGTGGTAGGGTTGCCCAGGATACCTGGAGTTTGTGACTCGATATGGGTGATTGTGGATAGACTAACTAAGTCTGCTCACTTTCTTCCTGTTAAGTCAAACTTTGATGTCCCAAAGTTGGCTAAGATATATGTGGATGAGATAGTCAGGATGCATGGTATCCCGATTTCAATTATATCGGATAGAGATCCTAAGTTCACATCCAGGTTTTGGAATCAGTTGCATCATGCTTCGGGCACAAAGTTGAGATTCAATACTATTTTTTACCCACAGAAGGATGGTCAGTTAGAGAGGATCATTCAGACTCTTGAGGACATGCTGAGAGCATGTGTCTTGCATTTCAGTGGAAGTTGGGAATAACACTTGAGCCTTATAGAGTTTGCATACATCAATAGTCACCATTCCAGTCTTGGTATGGCTCCATATGAAGCTCTATATGGTAGAAAGTGTAGATCACATGTATGTTGGTACGAGGTGGGTGAAAAAGAGATTCTTGGACCAGAGATAGTGGATTCGACCACAGAAAAGATTACAGTGATCAGAGAACAGTTGAAAGTTGCACAGGACAGGCAGAAGAGTTACGCTGAGAAGAGACGTAGACCTCTTGAGTTTAAGGTTGGTGATGAAGTGTATCTAAAAGTTTCACCATGGAAAGGAGTGTTGAGGTTTGGCAATAGAGGCAAACTGACTCCCAGGTTTATGGGCCCATATCCTGTCATTGAGAGGATTGGACCTATAACCTATAGGTTGGATTTGCCATCCGAGTTGGCTAATATACATAACATATTTCATGTATCAATGTTGAAGAAGTGTTACCCTGGTACAGAGAGGATAGTGGACCCAGAACCTGAACAGCTCAGAACAAATGTGTCCTATGTTGAAGGACAAGTACAGATAGTTGATCAGAGGATCAAGAAGCTTAAGAATCGCGAGATATCATTAGTAAAAGTTCTGTGGAGAAACCACAACCTAGAGAAATCCACGTGGGAGCTTGAGTCAGAGATGTGTAACAAGTTTCCTTTTCTCTTTTAGGAATTTCGGGACAAAATTCTTATAAGGGAGGGAGATTGTTATGACCCACATCAAAGTTAACTAATAAGTACAGTGATAATAGCATCATCATGTTAATTAAGTTAAGTTAAGTACTCAAGATGCAATTAGTGCTTTGATCTAGTGTTATAGTCTAATTAGCTTGATTTCTTGCCTTGATAAGGTAGTGGATCTCATGCTTGAAAATTTGCAAAAGAAATCATGCAAATTGGACTTACGAGGCAAAAGTTATGGTGTTTTTTTATTCCTTGGACCGATTCTGCAATTTATCCATTAATTGGCTATAATTTCTTTTCCCTTTTCCCTTTTCCCTTTCTCCCTTATCCTTTCTTCTTCCCCGATAGAACAACAACTGCCTAAAGTGGTGCCCCAAACCAGGTCAATCGACCTACATCAGAGGTGATGAGCAAGGGTGATTCTAGGGCTTGGTAGCCTCGTCTCTAGCAGTGCCCAACTCCCTCCGTCCTCTTCTTATTCTTTCTCTTCTTCCCTTCTTCTTCCCCTGCCCTACCAGCAATGCCCAACCTGCTAGGGGCGGCACCCCAGCAAGCAGCAGTAGCACGACAGCTACAACAATGGCTAGGAGTCTGATTGGCGCTGTAACAACGTCGATCGGAAAAACATTATTAACTAAGCGGAAGCAATCACTAACAAAGGATTATCAAAAATCACTAAAAATTAAAACTTTTTGCAAAGAGATCCACACATAGGAAATCTTTTTCTTCAAGAACCAAAGTATAACATTTACATTCTGTTTCAAAGTACATGTCTTGCACTATCTCTTCTCGAGATTACAACATCAGCTGTCTCAAGACATAATATATGCACAACATATAACTTCGAGGCATCAAGACAAAAATCTCAGATTGATTCGTTAAAACACTAACTTTAAACACCGAGGACCTGAGAGTACAGAGACGACACATAGGACTTCTATCTACATGACACGACAGACATTACACTCAATCTGAGCTGTCACTGCTGTCCCTGCTGTTGCTGATGTTCTTCCTCTGTAAGATATTCTCACTTTCCTCCTTGCTTGTCCACCTAAAAACATTGGATCCCACGGGGGTGAGACAATTGTAAATTGTCCCAGCAGGAGATATAACTCTCCGCCAAAACATTATTATTGCAGTTTAAAGATATGGAACTGAGCAGAGGATAAGCAGTTTAAAGCATTCTCGTCTTAAAGCATTGTAACTATTCATGATAGAATAATAGAACAACTATTCTCTTAATAAGGAATAGGAAAAACATGTATATCATTTATCCTCCATATTATACCATCATGTCAAACTTCTCTTGTGACACTCATTATCTTGATATGTCACCCATGAGACATTCTTGTTTCAACTTATTGGCCTTAGCCAATCTGCTAAACAGATTTTTGATTATTTTGGACATGAGAGTGTACATCATCATGTCTTATTCAGGCATTGGTCTATACCAATCCTATATAAATATTCTGGGCATTGGATTACACCAATCCTGTGCAACTAGTACAAGCATTAGACTTATATTATTCCTGTGTATCCATTCCAGGTATTGAACTATGTCAATCCTGTGTAACCATTCCAGGTATTGATCTATGTCAATCCTGTGCAACTATTCCAGGTATTGATCTATGTCAATCCTGTGCAACTATTCCAGGTATTGATCTATGTCAATCATGTGCAACTATTCCAGGTATTAGGATTTAGCCAATCCTGTACATTCCAGGTATTGGGAGTTAGCCAATCCTATGTTATTATTCCAGGTATTGGGATTTAACCAATCCTGTGCATTCCAAGTATTGGGAGTTAGCCAATCCTGTGTTATCATTCCAGGTATTGGGATTTAACCAATCCTGTGCATTCCAGGTATTGGGAGTTAGCCAATCCTGTGTTATCATTCCAGGTATTGGGATTTAACCAATCCTGTGCATTCCAGGTATTGGGAGTTAGCCAATCCTGTTTTATCATTCCAGGTATTGGGATTTAACCAATCCTGTGTTATTATTCCAGGTATTGGGATTTAACCAATCATGTGTTATCATTCCAGGTATTGGGAGTTAGCCAATCCTGTGTTATCATTCCAGGTATTGGGAGTTACCCAATCTTGTGTTATCATTCCAGGTATTGGGAGTTAGCCAATCCTGTGTTATCATTCCAGGTATTGGGAGTTAGCCAATCCTGTGACACTATTCCAGATGTTGGAGTTTAACCAATCATGTGCAGATGTTATTCCAGGTATTAGACTATGCTAATCTTGTGCAACTATTCCAGGTATTGAACTATATCAATCCTGTAATGCTAAAAGTGATATTTATCACATATTGATATATCACTTTCCTCATCACTTTCAACCTCCTTAAGTTATCAGCTTATCTTGGATTAAGGTATTTCCCATCTTAATCCTTTCATCCATTGCCTATCACCCTTACCATGAAGTGCATAGGCCACACATAAGAATGGTCCAACTATCTTTAATAATATAGACTCATCTCAAGTTAAAGCATTACTTGCTATAAGGATATCCACAATCAATCACTTTAGGCATTTCCCCCATCAATATATTAGTAACCATTCCATTATTAGGATTAGGGTTTCCCATGCTATCATACTTCATTAGGGTGAGGATTGCATATAACATCACCCTTCATTAGGCTTTCTCATCATATTGCCTAAAATTGGGGTTTACAATTCATCCCAACATGGGTTTCTCATGGCATCACCCTCAATTAGGGTTTACATGGAATCAACCTCAATTAGGGTTCACATGATCTCTTTATTAAGGATCATACCCTATTCATCACATGATCAATACTCATGTATGAATTCCTTTCCATCATCCTATCAACTTGATTAGGTTACATCAACCCTTCAATCAAGTATATACAACTATGGTTAACATAGTGTACTAAGACATTGTTCTTATAAGCAATTAGGGTTCATCCCTTAATTAGCACTAATCACTTAGGTACTATTAGGGTTTCAACCTTTGTACCTTCATTGATTATCACTACTAATCATCATTGGATCAATGGATGATTCATCATCTCTATTCTCAAGAGATTCAATCACATTGGACCTCCATTACTTAAGGCATCCAATTGAATTAGGGTTTACTATTCATCCTAATTAGTGATTTCACATGGAGACAACCTCTTAATAGGATTATACATGGAATCAGCCTCAATTAGGGTTTACATCATATATTGGATCCATGCATTTGTTATGCATTAATGATTAGTACCATTAAAGGTATCTCCCACCTAATCACATTAGGTTTACAAAAATGTTTGATCAATTGGACCTTCAATAACTTGAGGTATCCAAATAGATTGATCAATGGAACCTTCAACTACACTGGGTATCCATTTGGATTAGTCAATTGAGTCTTTAATATCATTGGGTACTCAATTGAATCAACCCATTGTTCCTTCAAATACATTAGGTACTCAATTGGGTTAACCAATTGATCCTTCAATTGTATTAGGCATCCGATTGGATTAACCAAATTGAACCACAAACGGTTTGAAATCGTTTAAGCAAAAAGCTTTAAAACTGCATGAACTTGAAACCGAATGAGTCTCAAACGGTTTGAGACCGTTTGGTCCAAACCTCTCAAAACCGCATGGACCAAAGAGTCAATCAAGACTTCAACAACACTCAATTTCAATCTATGGAATCTCAACCAATTGGATCATCAACTCAATCATCAATTGAGTCATGAACTCATCCCTTAATTAGAACTTCAATTAGGGTCTGATCTCAATGGAATTAGGGTTTATAAACACCAATTAGAGCTTTGAAGTTGATCATCAATCAAGCTACTAATTATGTTTCAATTGATTGCATTGGATCTTCAACCATTGAATTCATGGAACCAATCATCAATTGGACCTATGCTAATACTTCAATTGAGTTTAGTAGGTCAACCTTCAACTGATTTGACCCTCAATTGACCCTCACTTTATCATCAATTAGGGTTTGATTCAATTGGATTAGGGTTTAGAATTGATGATTCAACAACACTCATCAATGCAAGATTGTTTACTTTGAAACTTTTGAACCATCATCCAAATTGGGTATGACCTGACCCCAAACGGTCTTGAGGTCGTTTGGATGACCTCCAAACGGTCTTGAGACCGTTTTACCATCATATCACTCAAATCCAAGCCATCCAATTAAGGTTTGGATCATGGGATTGATCACCAAATCAGCATTGCATTGTATATCAGCTTGGTACCTTTAGACCTTCAAACACCTAACCATACTCAACCATAGACTTCCAAACGGTCTTGGTTGACCACAAAACGGTCTTGAGACCGTTTGGATGAGCTCCAAATGGTCTTGAGACCGTTTGGCTCATCCAACCTTTGGATTCTAGTGAAATTTCATCAAGGTTTGGTCTATCGAGTTGATCAACAATCATCACTTAATTGCAATATGATTTGTTACTTTTAGACCTTCAATTGGTCAACTATACTTGACCCCAGACCTCCAAATGGTCTTGGGGTGACCCCCAAACGGTATTGAGACCGTTTGGGTGATCCCCAAACGGTCTTGAAACCGTTTGGGCTAATCAACCCAAAATCTCTAATTAACTCATTGGAATTTCAGCACTGATTTCAATTAGGGTTTACCCAATTGATTAGCCTTCAACTCATGACTCGTTTGGAATTAATCTATCAAATTTGGTGAGTCATTAACCAACATCATTAGGAACAGTAATCCCAAACGGTCAATGCTTGGTCAACAATCTCAAATGGTATTCAGACCGTTTGCCCAAAAAGTTCAATTAGATCAGATTGATAATCAGCACTTAATCCAATTACGTTTCCCTAATTGATTAGCCTTCAACTCACGATTCCTTGGGAGTTAATCCATCAAATTTGGAGGTTCATCAACCAACATAATTATGAACAGGAATCCCAAACGTTCAACGCTTGGTCAGCTCACTCAAACGGTCTTGAAACCGTTTTCCCAAACAGGTCAAGTTAATCAGGTTGAAAATCAGCATTTAATTCAATTCAATTTTCCTAATTGATTGGCCTGCAACCTACGATTCCTTTGGATTTAACCCCTCAAATTTTGTAGGTCCTTAGCCTACATAATTAGGAACAAAATTCCCTAACGGTCAACGCTTGGTCAACCATCCCAAACGGTCTTGAAACCGTTTTCTCCCAAACGGTTTCAAACCGTTTGCCTTTAAACCGTTTGCTGAAACCGCATAGCCAATCAAATTAAAACGATTTGGAATAGCTATCAAAACCGTTTGGCTTGGTACTTTTCTTTGGATAAGCATCTAGGATGATTTCATCATCCCCTTCCTTCGAACAACCAAGAACAGCAACCGTTCTTGATGGAAATTGCAGCAAAGAAACAAGAGTGTAGCAATTTAAAGAAAACAATCAACAAAGTATAGAGAATTGATGCAATATCAATGATTAAGGGTTTGAGTTATAAAAACCGCCTCCAATTGAGCTCCAAAGCTCCAAGCTCACGCCATTAATGGTGTATGAAGCTCTTGCAACTCGCCCTAGGCTCGTCCTCAAGCTTTTGATTGTAAAAGTTGGCTAGGGTTGAAGAGGAGATCAAAATAAGAAGGAATCCATAATTTATTTTCGATTTCCACCATGGAATCAAGGAGAAATGGATCAAGAACCTTACCTACAGGTTGGGAGTCGTCCTCCTTCTCCTCCTTAGATCCTTGGACGGTTTTTCAAGCAAGGGGAAGAAAGAAATCCGAAAAGGCCTTGGTTTGGGCTTGGAAATGGCACTTTTATAAGGAAATTGATGAGAGAGAAAATGCCTTATTAAAATGCATTTAATCCCAAAAATAGTACCACCTCTTCCTCCTTGGTTTGCTTGTATGCAAAGGCAACTCAAAGCCACCGAACTCCCTTCCATTATCCATGGATTAAGGGAAAAGAAAATAAGCACCTTAATCCATTATAATACTAATATATCTTTTTGAGTGGGAATTCTTTTCCTTATAATAAGGTGAGTGGAATTTCACCTACTTAAGATATTTTCGTTCCTTATATTGGAAAATAAACGTCCATCCTTATTCAAAATCAACCAATAACATTTTGGTTGAAGGCCCTTTAATTAATACATTCACTTTTTCCCTAAATTGAATTAGGGTTTCACTTAAGATTAAATCTTGATTATTTTAATATCAAGATTCTCTCTCCTCCAAATTAATTCAAATGAGATGACCCTCTCATTTTCTTTGCTCTACATGAAGCCAAGAAACATTAAGTACCTTATTGAATTGGTAATTTACATATTGAACCCTAGGTTTTGGGTAAATTGCACATTATACCAAAACTAGGTTTTAATGCACAAGGATTGCTTTACAAGCTCTTTCTTGGTATTCATGCTTCCATAAGCCATACCTCAACATCATTTTAACTCTCATGATGCTTAAACACATGAGGAACATATTTTCATGCACAATTTGCACTTAAACCCCTCAACTTGGGTAATTTGCACATTAGTCCAAAATAAGCAAACATTGCTTCAACATTGTCCAAACAGGACCAAAATTGAAACATAAGATCCTCATGAGCCCTAATTACTTTTCACAAGATAGTATTAAGCATATAATCATCTTTCTTAATCAAAACACCTAGGGTTAGAGTATAACCCAGGTCAGGGATGTTACAAATTATAAACCCCTAACAAGGATTTCGTCCCCGAAATCCAGATAAAGGAAGACAGATGTATTTCATTCATCATACTATCTAATCTTCACATAACATCTCCTTGTTATGGAGACACCAAAAAGCTTTGTTCAACAGAATGTGTTTCCTTTCAGGATTCTTATAGAATCAACACACAAGACACATGCTCCACTATCCCCTTATCATAGAATGTGGAGTCAACTTTGAGTCACATAACACTTTTCTTGTTCATAGACACATCTTACATTCCTTATTAATATCATGTTTATGCAAAGCATAAACCCCTAACATATGATGTTCATATCATTTTATATAATCAGACTGATTTCATAGTTGACCACTCTAGGTAGCCATCCTAAACCATTTGATAACTCTTAGATACCAGAATCTCTTACCTTGGTATCAGTCACATGTGTTGGGAACACATCACATTCTCATATTCCTTTCATTATGAGGCATTACTTGTTACATATGTCTTTTTCTTGGAACCAAAGTCCAAGATAACTGATACTTTTCTAAGTATCCCTCACATGAACATATTTATCTTATGCACATCAAGTATCCTAAGACCCACTTAATTTCCATGCCCCTGAAAGGAAAGAAAACAAGGATTCATATTCATCTTATTATTTCATGTATTTTTAGCTATTCATAATCCATTTACTCTTTATCTCATCTTAGGTTCCTTGCCTTTAGCATTGGAATTTGTAAGGATGATTACATGTCATTATCCCTTTCTTTATTATTATCTAGCATGTTTATGATCATCTCATGATCTCATCACATTTCCCATGTCCTCATTATGGAAAAGATCTTTATTATGCTGGCAGCATTATTGAACAGGGTCCATCTCCCTCATTCTTATTCTTGTCTTATGAGGAGTACATTTTTAGTTCCTCATACAACATGCTCATCTGAGATTATCTCAAGCTTCTCTTTCTTATGCATGAGATATGACACATTTATTCATTCCAGATTTCTGATTTCATGATACTCATTAGATTGTCTCAAAATGACTACTTGATCAGAGCAATCAAAAAGACAACAATCTAAGAGTTTCCATACCCACTTTATCATCAATAGTTGTATACCTGGCCAGGGTTTACAAGTATTGTGATCAAGTAGTATGCACTTTGTCTAATATCATATTCCTTGCTTTTATTATAAGCATAAAATTTAACATCCCTGGATTTTATCCAGGCATCTCTTCTATAACTCTTCCTCTTTCATAGAGGTAAGACCAACATAGAGCAATTAAAAGAATACTGAACATAATTCAAATTCTAGTTCTCATCATTTCTTCCCTATATAGCAACCAATAGGGAAAACAAAATCAACAATCCTTTTTTTTCTATAACAAAAAGGGTTTAGTGTACTCAACATGTACACATTAATAGCATACCTTTTCCTCATATCATGGTCTTATTAGTCTTATTACTGATGCAAAAACTAAGCCATGTGATCTTATAGGTGAAAGGTTAAGACCTTTGCACTTACTTAATGGCTACTGCCCTAGTACACTAGGCGTTTGTTGCACTATTAGTACCAAAAACTTGGTTTTTTCAAAACCATTAAGCAAATGTCTCTAGAATTATAGAGACCATTCCCTACTTCTCAGCTTATTGCCCTTCCTTGAGCACTGCCATCATAGATTTATTATCTGACTATACTCATGGCAGAGTCTACTTTCTTGCCATAAATGAATCTTTTCCATATTTTCCCTTGTTCCAACATGACTAAGTCATTCATGAACTCTTTTAAAGCTCAAGCTTTCTATATTAAGGACTGATAACCTAGATCGTAAGGCTAGTATCCAGTCCACTTATATGCATTACTGTTGCCCCAATCTGCCCAACAAGAGCATGATCATAGGATTCTCTATCCTGATCAGGTCTTAATGGGGATTCTCAGGTACTCATTCTATTCTTGCCTGATCCCTTGCACCTCTTCTTGGTGCAACAAAATTGCTCCCAACAATGTGTTCCTTGTGTTCTCCAGTCATTTTAACTTTTACCCCTTCTCTGCACAAGCAGAAATCATTATAGGGTATACTGGAGGACACTATCACAGACTCGATAACTTAGTCCTATGTCTCTGTAGACTCAGCGAACCTACAGCTCTGATACCACAATTATAACAACGTCGATCGGACAAACGTTATTAACTAAGCGGAAGCAATCACTAACAACGGATTACCAAAAATCACTAAAAATTAAAACTTTTTGCAAAGAGATCCACACATAGGAAATCTTTTTCTTCAAGAACCAAAGTATAACATTTACATTATGTTTCAAAGTACATGTCTTGCACTATCTCTTCTCGAGATTACAACATCAGCTGTCTCAAGACATAATATATGCACAACATATAACTTCGAGGCATCAAGCCAAAAATCTCAGATCGATTCGTTAAAACACTAACTATAAACTCTGAGGACCTGAGAGTACAGATACGACACATAGGACTTCTATCTACATGACACGATAGACAGTACACTCAATCTGAGTTGTCACTGCTGTCCCTGCTGTTGTTGATGTTCTTCCTCTGCAAAATATTCTCACTTTCCTCCTTGCTTGTCCACCTAAAAACATTGGATCCCACGGGGGTGAGACAATTGTAAATTGTCCCAGCGGGAGATATAACTCTCCGCCAAAATATTATTATTGCAGTTTAAAGATATGGAACTGAGCAGAGGATAAGCAGTTTAAAGCATTCTCGTCTTAAAGCATTGTAACTATTCATGATAGAATAATAGAACAACTATTCTCTTAATAAGGAATAGGAAAAACATGTATATCATTTATCCTCCATATTATACCATCATGTCAAACTTCTCTTGTGACACTCATTATCTTGATATGTCACCCATGAGACATTCTTGTTTCAACTTATTGGCCTTAGCCAATATGCTAAACAGATTTTTGATTATTTTGGACATGAGAGTGTACATCATCATGTCTTATTCAGGCATTGGTCTATACCAATCCTATATAAATATTCCAGGCATTGGATTACACCAATCCTATGCAACTAGTACAAGCATTAGACTTATATTATTCCTGTGTATCCATTCCAGGTATTGAACTATGTCAATCCTGTGTAACCATTCCAGGTATTGATCTATGTCAATCCTGTGCAACTATTCCAGGTATTGATCTATGTCAATCATGTGCAACTATTCCAGGTATTGATCTATGTCAATCATGTGCAACTATTCCAGGTATTGGGATTTAGCCAATCCTGTACATTCCATGTATTGGGAGTTAGCCAATCCTGTGTTATTATTCCAGGTATTGGGATTTAACCAATCCTGTGCATTCCAGGTATTGGGAGTTAGCCAATCCTGTGTTATCATTCCAGGTATTGAGATTTAACCAATCCTGTGCATTCCAGGTATTGGGAGTTAGCCAATCCTGTGTTATCATTCCAGGTATTGGGATTTAACCAATCCTGTGCATTCCAGGTATTAGGAGTTAGCCAATCCTGTGTTATCATTCCAGGTATTGGGATTTAACCAATCATGTGCATTCCATGTATTGGGAGTTATCCAATCCTGTGTTATCATTCCAGGTATTGGGATTTAACCAATCCTGTGTTATTATTCTAGGTATTGAGATTTAACCAATCCTGTGTTATCATTCCAGGTATTGGGAGTTAGCCAATCCTGTGTTATCATTCCAGGTATTGGGAGTTACCCAATCTTGTGTTATCATTCCAGGTATTGGGAGTTAGCCAATATTGTGTTATCATTCCAGGTATTGGGAGTTAGCCAATCCTGTGACACTATTCCAGATATTGGAGTTTAACCAATCCTGTGCAGATGTTATTCCAGGTATTAGACTATGCTAATCATGTGCAACTATTCCAGGTATTGAACTATATCAATCTTGTAATGCTAAAAGTGATATTTATCACATATTGATATATCACTTTCCTCATCACTTTCAACCTCCTTAAGTTATCAACTTATCTTAGATTAAGGTATATACCATCTTAATCCTTTCATCCATTACCTATCACCCTTACCATGAAGTGCATAGGTCACACATAAGAATGGTCCAACTATATTTAATAATATAGACTCATCTCAAGTTAAAGCATTACTTGCTATAAGGATATCCACAATCAATCACTTTAGGCATTTCCCCCATCAATATATTAGTAACCATTCCATTATTAGGATTAGGGTTTCCCATGCTATCATACTTCATTAGGGTGAGGATTGCATATAAAATCACCCTTCATTAGGCTTTCTCATCATATTGCCTAAAATTGGGGTTTACAATTCATCCCAACACGGGTTTCTCATGGCATCACCCTCAATTAGGTTTTACATGGAATCAACCTCAATTAGGGTTCACATGATCTCTTTATTAAGGATCATACCCTATTCATCACAGGATCAATACTCAGGTATGAATTCCTTTCCATCATCCTATCAACTTGATTAGGTTACATCAACCCTACAATCAAGTATATACAACTATGGTTAACATAGTGTACTAAGACATTGTTCTTATAAGCAATTAGGGTTCATCCCTTAATTAGCACTAATCACTTAGGTACTATTAGGGTTTCAACCTTTGTACCTTCATTGATTATCACTACTAATCATCATTGGATCAATGGATGATTCATCATCTCTATTCTCAAGATATTCAATCACATTGGACCTCCATTACTTAAGGCATCCAATTGAATTAGGGTTTACTATTCATCCTAATTAGTGATTTCACATGGAGACAGCCTCTTAATAGTATTATACATGGAATCAGCCTCAATTAGGGTTTACATCATATATTGGATCCATGCATTTGTTATGCATTAATGATTAGTACCATTAAAGGTATCTCCCACCTAATCACATTAGGTTTACAAAAATGTTTGATCAATTGGACCTTCAATAACTTGAGGTATCCAAATAGATTGATCAATGGAACCTTCAACTACACTGGGTATCCATTTGGATTAGTCAATTGAGTCTTTAATATCATTGGGTACTCAATTGAATCAACCCATTGTTCCTTCAAATACATTAGGTACTCAATTGGGTTAACCAATTGATCCTTCAATTGTATTAGGCATCCGATTGGATTAACCAAATTGAACCACAAACGGTTTGAAATCGTTTAAGCAAAAAGCTTTAAAACCGCATGAACTTGAAACCGAATGAGTCTCAAACGGTTTGAGACCGTTTGGTCCAAACCTCTCAAAACCGCATGGACCAAAGAGTCAATCAAGACTTCAACAACACTCAATTCCAATCTATGGAATCTCAACCAATTGGATCATCAACTCAATCATCAATTGAGTCATGAACTCATCCCTTAATTAGAACTTCAATTAGGGTCTGATCTCAATGGAATTAGGGTTTATAAACACCAATTAGAGCTTTGAAGTTGATCATCAATCAAGCTACTAATTATGTTTCAATTGATTGCATTGGATCTTCAACCATTGAATTCATGGAACCAATCATCAATTGGACTTATGCTCATACTTCAATTGAGTTTAGTAGGTCAACCTTCAACTGATTTGACCCTCAATTGACCCTCACTTGGTCATCAATTAGGGTTTGATTCAATTGGATTAGGGTTTAGAATCGATGATTCAACAACACTCATCAATGCAAGATTGTTTACTTTGAAACTTTTGAACCATCATCCAAATTGGGTATGACCTGACCCCAAACGGTCTTGAGGTCGTTTGGATGACCTCCAAACGGTCTTGAGACCGTTTGCCCATCATATCACTCAAATCCAAGCCATCCAATTAAGGTTTGGATCATGGGATTGATCACCAAATCAGCATTGCATTGTATATCAGCTTGGTAGCTTTAGACCTTCAAACACCTAACCATACTCAACCCTAGACCTCCAAATGGTCTTGGTTGACCACCAAACGGTCTTGAGACCGTTTGTATGAGCTCCAAATGGTCTTGAGACAGTTTGGCTCATCCAACCTTTGGATTCTAGTGAAATTTCATCAAGGTTTGGTCTATCGAGTTGATCAACAATCAACACTTAATTGCAATATGATTTGGTACCTTTAGACCTTCAATTGGTCAACTATACTTGACCCCAGACCTCCAAACGGTCTTGGGGTGACCCCCAAACGGTATTGAGACCGTTTGGGTGATCGCCAAACGGTCTTGAAACCGTTTGGGCTAATCAACCCAAAATCTCTAATTAACTCATTGGAATTTCAGCACTGATTTCAATTAGGGTTTGCCCAATTGATTAGCCTTCAACTCATGACTCGTTTGGAATTAATCTATCAAATTTGGTGAGTCATTAACCAACATCATTAGTAACAGTAATACCAAACGGTCAATGCTTGGTCAACCATCTCAAATGGTATTCAGACCGTTTGCCCAAAAAGTTCAATTAGATCAGATTGATAATCAGCACTTAATCCAATTAGGTTTCCCTAATTGATTAGCCTTCAACTCACGATTACTTGGGAGTTAATCCCTCAAATATGGAGGGTCATCAACCAACATAATTATGAACAGGAATCCCAAACTTTCAATGCTTGGTCAGCTCACTCAAACGGTCTTGTAACCGTTTTCCCAAACAGGTCAAGTTAATCAGGTTGAAAATCAGCATTTAATTCAATTCAATTTTCCTAATTGATTGGCCTTCAACCTACGATTACTTTGGAGTTAACCCCTCAAATTTTGTAGGTCCTTAGCCTACATAATTAGGAACAAAATTCCCCAACGGTCAACGCTTGGTCAACCATCTCAAACGGTCTTGAAACCGTTTTCTCCCAAACGGTTTCAAACCGTTTGCCTTTAAACGGTTTGCTGAAACCACATAGCCAATCAAATTAAAACGATTTGGAATAGCTATCAAAACCGTTTGGCTTGGTACTTTTCTTTGGATAAGCATCTAGGATGATGTCATCATCCCCTTCCTTTGAACAACCAAGAACAGCAACCGTTCTTGATGGAAATTGCAGCAAAGAAACAAGAGTGTAGCAATTTAAAGAAAACAATCAACAAAGTATAGAGAATTGATGCAATATCAATGATTAAGGGTTTGAGTTATAAAACCCGCCTCCAATTGAGCTCCAAAGCTCCAAGATCACGCCATTAATGGTGTATGAAGCTCTTGCAACTCACCCTAGGCTCGTCCTCAAGCTTTTGATTGTAAAAGTTGGCTAGGGTTGAAGAGGAGATCAAAATAAGAAGGAATCCATAATTTATTTTCGATTTCCACCATGGAATCAAAGAGAAATGGATCAAGAACCTTACCTACAGGTTGGGAGTCGTCCTCCTGCTCCTCCTTAGATCCTTGGACGGTTTTGCAAGCAAGGGGAAGAAAGAAATCCGAAAAGGCCTTGGTTTGGGCTTGGAAATGGCACTTTTATAAGGAAATTGATGAGAGAGAAAATGCCTTATTAAAATGCATTTAATCCCAAAAATAGTACCACCTCTTCCTCCTTGGTTTGCTTGTATGCAAAGGAAACTCAAAGCCACCGAACTCCCTTCCATTATCCATGGATTAAGGGAAAAGAAAATAAGCACCTTAATCCATTATAATACTAATATATCTTTTTGAGTGGGAATTCTTTTCCTTATAATAAGGTGAGTGGAATTTCACCTACTTAAGATATTTTCGTTCCTTATATTGGCAAAGGAACGTCCATCCTTATTCAAAATCAACCAATAACATTTTGGTTGAAGGCCCTTTAATTAATACATTCACTTTTTCCCTAAATTGAATTAGGGTTTCACTTAAGATTAAATCTTGATTATTTTAATATCAAGATTCTCTCTCCTCCAACTTAATTCAAATGAGATGACCCTCTCATTTTATTTGCTCTACATGAAGCCAAGAAACATTAAGTACCTTATTGAAGTGGTAATTTACATATTGAACCCTAGGTTTTGGGTAAATTGCACATTATACCAAAACTAGGTTTTAATGCACAAGGATTGCTTTACAAGCTCTTTCTTAGTATTCATGCTTCCATAAGCCATACCTCAACATAATTTTCACTCTCATGATGCTTCAACACATGAGGAACATATTATCATGCACAATTTGCACTTAAACCCCTCAACTTGGGTAATTTGCACATTAGTCCAAAATAAGCAAACATTGCTTCAACATTGTCCAAACAGGACCAAAATTGAAACATAAGATCCTCATGAGCCCTAATTACTTTTCACAAGATAGTATTAAGCATATAATCATCTTTCTTAATCAAAACACCTAGGGTTAGAGTATAACCCAGGTCAGGGATGTTACAAATTATAAACCCCTAACAAGGATTTCGTCCCCGAAATCCAGATAAAGGAAGACAGATGTATTTCATTCATCATACTATCTAATCTTCACATAACATCTCCTTGTTATGGAGACACCAAAAAGCTTTGTTCAACAGAATGTGTTTCCTTTCAGGATTCTTATAGAATCAACACACAAGACACATGCTCCACTGTCCCCTTATCATAGAATGTGGAGTCAACTTTGTGTCACATAACACTTCTCTTGTTCATAGACACATCTTACATTCCTTATTAATATCATGTTTATGCAAAGCATAAACCCCTAACATATGATGTTCATATCATTTTATATAATCAGACTGATTTCATAGTTGACCACTCTAGGTAGCCATCCTAAACCATTTGATAACTCTTAGATACCAGAATCTCTTACCTTGGTATTAGTCACATGTGTTGGGAACACATCACATTCTCATATTCCTTTCATTATGAGGCATTACTTGTTACATATGTCTTTTTCTTGGAACCAAAGTTCAAGATAACTGATACTTTTCTAAGTATCCCTCACATGAACATATTTATCTTATGCACATCAAGTATCCTAAGACCCACTTAATTGCCATGCCCCTGAAAGGAAAGAAAACAAGGATTCATATTCCTCTTATTATTTCATGTATTTTCAGCTATTCATAATCCATTTACTCTTTATCTCATCTTAGGTTCCTTGCCTTTAGCATTGGAATTTGTAAGGAGGATTACATGTCATTATCCCTTTCTTTATTATTATCTAGCATGTTTATGATCATCTCATGATCTCATCACATTTCCCATGTCCTCATTATGGAAAAGATCTTTATTATGCTGGCAGCATTATTGAATAGGGCCCATCTCCCTCATTCTTATTCTTGTCTTATGAGGAGTACATTTTTAGTTCCTCATACAACATGCTCATCTGAGATTATCTCAAGCTTCTCTTTCTTATGCATGAGATATGACACATTTATTCATTCCAGATTTCTGATTTCATGATACTCATTAGATTGTCTCAGAATGACTACTTGATCAGAGCAATAAAAAAGACAACAATCTAAGAGTTTCCATACCCACTTTATCATCAATAGTTGTATACCTGGCCAGGGTTTACAAGTACTGTGATCAAGTAGTATGCACTTTGTCTAATATCATATTCCTTGCTTTTATTATAAGCATAAAATTTAACATCCCTGGATTTTATCTAGGCATCTCTTCTATACCTCTTCCTCTTTCATAGAGGTAAGACCAACATAGAGCATTTAAAAGAATACTGAACATAATTCAAATTCTAGTTCTCATCATTTCTTCCCTATATAGCAACCAATAGGGAAAACAAAATCAACAATCCTTTTTTTTCTATAACAAAAAGGGTTTAGTGTACTCAACATGTACACATTAATAGCATACCTTTTCCTCATATCATGGTCATATTAGTCTTATTACTGATGCAAAAACTAAGCCATGTGATCTTATAGGTGAAAGGTTAAGACCTTTGCACTTACTTAATGGCTACTGCCCTGGTACACTAGGCGTTTGTTGCACTATTAGTACCAAAAACTTGGTTTTTTCAAAACCATTAAGCAAATGTCTCTAGAATTATAGAGACCATTCCCTACTTCTCAGCTTATTGCCCTTCCTTGAGCACTGCCATCATAGATTTATTATCTGACTATACTCATGGCAGAGTCTACTTTCTTGCCATAAATGAATCTTTTCCATATTTTCCCTTGTTCCAACATGACTAAGTCATTCAGGAACTCTTTTAAATCTCAAGCTTTCTGTATTAAGGACTGATAACCTAGATCGTAAGGCTAGTATCCAGTCCACTTATATGCATTACTGTTGCCCCAATCTGCCCAACAAGAGCATGATCATAGGATTCTCTATCCTGATCAGGTCTTAATGGGGATTCTCAGGTACTCATTCTATTCTTTCCTGATCCCTTGCACCTCTTCTTGGTGCAACAAAATTGCTCCCAACAATGTGTTCCTTGTGTTCTCCAGTCATTTTAACTTTTACCCCTTCTCTGCACAAGCAGAAATCATTATAGGGTATACTGGAGGACACTATCACAGACTCGATAACTTAGTCCTATGTCTCTGTAGACTCAGCGAACCTACAGCTCTGATACCACAATTATAACAACATCGATCGGACAAACGTTATTAACTAAGCGGAAGCAATCACTAACAACGGATTACCAAAAATCACTAAAAATTAAAACTTTTTGCAAAGAGATCCACACATAGGAAATATTTTTCTTCAAGAACCAAAGTATAACATTTACATTCTGTTTCAAAGTACATGTCTTGCACTATCTCTTCTCGAGATTACAACATCAGCTGTCTCAAGACATAATATATGCACAACATATAACTTCGAGGCATCAAGCCAAAAATCTCAGATCGATTCGTTAAAACACTAACTATAAACTCCGAGGACCTGAGAGTACAGATACGACACATAGGACTTCTATCTACATGACACGACAGACAGTACACTCAATCTGAGCTGTCACTGCTGTCCCTACTGTTGTTGATGTTCTTCCTCTGCAAGATATTCTCACTTTCCTCCTTGCTTCTCCACCTAAAAATATTGGATCCCACGGGGGTGAGACAATTGTCAATCGTCCCAGCGGGAGATATAACTCTCCGCCAAAACATTATTATTGCAGTTTAAAGATATGGAACTGAGCAGAGGATAAGCAGTTTAAAGCATTCTCGTCTTAAAGCATTGTAACTATTCATGATAGAATAATAGAACAACTATTCTCTTAATAAGGAATAGGAAAAACATGTATATCATTTATCATCCATATTATACCATCATGTCAAACTTCTCTTGTGACACTCATTATCTTGATATGTCACCCATGAGACATTCTTGTTTCAACTTATTGGCCTTAGCCAATCTGCTAAACAGATTTTTGATTATTTTGGACATGAGAGTGTACATCATCATGTCTTATTCAGGCATTGGTCTATACCAATCCTATATAAATATTCCAGGCATTGGATTACACCAATCCTGTGCAACTAGTACAAGCATTAGACTTATATTATTCCTGTGTATCCATTCCAGGTATTGAACTATGTCAATCCTGTGTAACCATTCCAGGTATTGATCTATGTCAATCCTGTGCAACTATTCCAGGTATTGATCTATGTCAATCCTGTGCAACTATTCCAGGTATTGATCTATGTCAATCCTGTGCAACTATTCAGGGTATTGGGATTTAGCCAATCCTGTACATTCCAGGTATTGGGAGTTAGCCAATCCTGTGTTATTATTCCAGGTATTGGGATTTAACCAATCCTGTGCATTCCAGGTATTGGGAGTTAGCCAATCCTGTGTTATCATTCCAGGTATTGGGATTTAACTAATCCTGTGCATTCCAGGTATTGGGAGTTAGCCAATCTTGTGTTATCATTCCAGGTATTGGGATTTAACCAATCATGTGCATTCCAGGTATTGGGAGTTAGCCAATCCTGTGTTATCATTCCATGTATTGGGATTTAACCAATCCTGTGTTATTATTCCAGGTATTGAGATTTAACCAATCCTGTGTTATCATTCTAGGTATTGGGAGTTAGCCAATCCTGTTTTTTCATTCCAGGTATTGGGAGTTAGCCAATCCTGTGTTATCATTCCAGGTATTGGGAGTTAGCCAATCATGTGTTATCATTCCAGGTATTGGGAGTTAGCCAATCCTGTGACACTATTCCAGATATTGGAGTTTAACCAATCCTGTGCAGATGTTATTCCAGGTATTAGACTATGCTAATCATGTGCAACTATTGCAGGTATTGAACTATATCAATCCTGTAATGCTAAAAGTGATATTTATCGCATATTGATATATCACTTTCCTCATCACTTTCAACTTCCTTAAGTTATCAGCTTATCTTGGATTAAGGTATTTCCCATCTTAATCCTTTCATCCATTGCCTATCACCCTTACCATGAAGTGCATAAGTCACACATAAGAATGGTCCAACTATCTTTAATAATATTGACTCATCTCAAGTTAAAGCATTACTTGCTATAAGGATATCCATAATCAATCACTTTACGCATTTCCCCCATCAATATATTAGTAACCATTCCATTATTAGGATTAGGGTTTCCCATGCTATCATACTTCATTAGGGTGAGGATTGCATATAAAATCACCCTTCATTAGGCTTTCTCATCATATTGCCTAAAATTGGGGTTTACAATTCATCCCAACATGGGTTTCTCATGGCATCACCCTCAATTAGGGTTTACATGGAATCAACCTCAATTAGGGTTCACATGATCTCTTTATTAAGGATCATACCCTATTCATCACATGATCAATACTCAGGTATGAATTCCTTTCCATCATCCTATCAACTTGATTAGGTTACATCAACCCTTCAATCAAGTATATACAACTATGGTTAACATAGTGTACTAAGACATTGTTCTTATAAGCAATTAGGGTTCATCCCTTAATTAGCACTAATCACTTAGGTACTATTAGGGTTTCAACCTTTGTACCTTCATTGATTATCACTACTAATCACCATTGTATCAATGGATGATTCATCATCTCTATTCTTAAGAGATTCAATCACATTGGACCTCCATTACTTAAGGCATCCAATTGAATTAGGGTTTACTATTCATCCTAATTAGTGATTTCACATGGAGACAACCTCTTAATAGGATTATACATGGAATCAGCCTCAATTAGGGTTTTCATCATATATTGGATCCATGCATTTGTTATGCATTAATGATTAGTACCATTAAAGGTATCTCCCACCTAATCACATTAGGTTTACAAAAATGTTTGATCAATTGGACCTTCAATAACTTGAGGTATCCAAATAGATTGATCAATGGAACCTTCAACTACACTGGGTATCCATTTGGATTAGTCAATTGAGTCTTTAATATCATTGGGTACTCAATTGAATCAACCCATTGTTCCTTCAAATACATTAGGTACTCAATTGGGTTAACCAATTGATCCTTCAATTGTATTAGGCATCCGATTGGATTAACCAAATTGAACCACAAACGGTTTGAAATCGTTTATGAAAAAAGCTTTGAAACTGCATGAACTTGAAACCGCATGAGTCTCAAATGGTTTGAGACCGTTTGGTCTCAAATGGTCTTGAGACCGTTTGGTCCAAACCTCACAAAACCGCATGGACCAAAGAGTCAATCAAGACTTCAACAACACTCAATTCCAATCTATGGAATCTCAACCAATTGGATCATTAACTCAATCATCAATTGAGTCATGAACTCATCCCTTAATTAGAACTTCAATTAGTGTCTGATCTCAATGGAATTAGGGTTTATAAACACCAATTAGAGCTTTGAAGTTGATCATCAATCAAGCTACTAATTATGTTTCAATTGATTGCATTGGATCTTCAACCATTGAATTCATGGAACCAATCATCAATTGGACCTATGATCATACTTCAATTGAGTTTAGTAGGTCAACCTTCAACTGATTTGACCCTCAATTGACCCTCACTTGGTCATAAATTAGGGTTTGATTCAATTGGATTAGGGTTTAGAATCGATGATTCAACAACACTCATCAATGCAAGATTGTTTACTTTGAAACTTTTGAACCATAATCCAAATTGGGTATGACCTGACCCCAAACGGTCTTGAGGTCGTTTGGATGACCTCCAAACGGTCTTGAGACCGTATGCCCATCATATCACTCAAATCCAAGCCATCCAATTAAGGTTTGGATCATGGGATTGATCACCAAATCAGCATTGCATTGTATATCAGCTTGGTACCTTTAGACCTTCAAACACCTAACCATACTCAACCCTAGACCTCCAAACGGTCTTGGTTGACCACCAAACGGTCTTGAGACCGTTTGGATGAGCTCCAAATGGTCTTGAGACCGTTTGGCTCATCCAACCTTTGGATTCTAGTGAAATTTCATCAAGGTTTGGTCTATCGAGTTGATCAACAATCAGCACTTAATTACAATATGATTTGGTACCTTTAGACCTTCAATTGGTCAACTATACTTGACCCCAGACCTCCAAACGGTCTTGGGGTGACCCCCAAACGGTATTGAGACCGTTTGGGTGATCCCCAAACGGTCTTGAAACCGTTTGGGCTAATCAACCCAAAATCTCTAATTAACTCATTGGAATTTCAGCACTGATTTCAATTAGGGTTTGCCCATTTGATTAGCCTCAACTCATGACTCGTTTGGAATTAATACATCAAATTTGGTGAGTCATTAACCAACATCATTATAAACAGTAATCCCAAACGGTCAACGCTTGGTCAACCATCTCAAATGGTCTTGAGACCGTTTTCCCAAAAAGTTCAATTAGATCAGATTGATAATCAGCACTTAATCCAATTAGGTTTCCCTAATTGATTAACCTTCAACTCACGATTACTTGGGAGTTAATCCCTCAAATTTGGAGGGTCATAAACCAACATAATTATGAACAGGAATCCCAAACGGTCAACACTTGGTCAGCTCACTCAAATGGTCTTGAAACCGTTTGCCCAAACAGGTCAAGTTAATCAGGTTGAAAATCAGCATTTAATTCAATTCAATTTTCCTAATTGATTGGCCTTCAAACTACGATTCCTTTGGATTTAACCCCTCAAATTTGGTGGGTCATTAGCCTACATAATTAGGAACAAAATTCCCAAACGGTCAACGCTTGGTAAACCATCTCAAACTGTCTTGAAACCGTTTTCTCCCAAACGGTTTCCAACCGTTTGCCTTTAAACGGTTTGCTGAAACCGCATAGCCAATCAAATTAAAATGATTTGGAATAGCTATCAAAACCGTTTGGCTTGGTACTTTTCTTTGGATAAGCATATAGGATGATGTCATCATCCCCTTCCTTTGAACAACCAAGAACAGCAACTGTTCTTGATGGAAATTGCAGCAAAGAAACAAGAGTGTAGCAATTTAAAGAAAACAATCAACAAAGTATAGAGAATTGATGCAATATCAATGATTAAGGGTTTGAGTTATAAAACCCACCTCCAATTGAGATCCAAAGCTCCAAGCTCACGCCATTAATGGTGGATGAAGCTCTTGCAACTCCCCCTAGGCTCGTCCTCAAGCTTTTGATTGTAAAAGTTGGCTAGGGTTGAAGAGGAGATCAAAATAAGAAGGAATCCATAATTTATTTTCGATTTCCACCATGGAATCAAGGAGAAATGGATCAAGAACCTTACCTACAGGTTGGGAGTCGTCCTCCTGCTCCTCCTTAGATCCTTGGTCGTTTTTGCAAGCAAGGGGAAGAAAGAAATCCGAAAAGGCCTTGGTTTGGGCTTGGAAATGGCACTTTTATAAGGAAATTGATGAGAGAGAAAATGCCTTATTAAAATGCATTTAATCCCAAAAATAGTACCACCTCTTCCTCCTTGTTTTGCTTGTATGCAAAGGCAACTCAAAGCCACCGAACTCCCTTCCATTATCCATGGATTAAGGGAAAAGAAAATAAGCACCTTAATCCATTATAATACTAATATATCTTTTTGAGTGGGAATTCTTTTCCTTATAATAAGGTGAGCGGAATTTCACCTACTTAAGATATTTTCGTTCATTATATTGGCAAAGGAACGTCCATACTTATTCAAAATCAACCAATAACATTTTGGTTGAAGGCCCTTTAATTAATACATTCACTTTTGCCCTAAATTGAATTAGGGTTTCACTTAAGATTAAATCTTGATTATTTTAATATCAAGATTCTCTCTCCTCCAACTTAATTCAAATGAGATGCCCTCTCATTTTCTTTGTTGTACATGATGCCAAGAAACATTAAGTAACTTATTGAAGTGGTAATTTACATATTGAACCCTAGGTTTTGGGTAAATTCCACATTATACCAAAACTAGGTTTTAATGCACAAGGATTGCTTTACAAGCTCTTTCTTGGTATTCAGGCTTCCATAAGCCATACCTCAACATAATTTTCACTCTCATGATGCTTCAACACATGAGGAACATATTATCATGCACAATTTGCACTTAAACCCCTCAACTTGGGTAATTTGCACATTAGTCCAACATAAGCAAACATTGCTTCAACATTGTCCAAACATGACCAAAATTGAAACATAAGCTCCTCATGAGCCCTAATTACTTTTCACAAGATAGTATTAAGCATATAATCATCTTTCTTAATCAAAACACCTAGGGTTAGAGTATAACCCAGGCCAGGGATGTTACAGGCGCGAGCAATGACAGCCCTGCCTCCACCCACCTTTCTTCTTCCTTTCCCTCCTCATCCTCACCCTAGCCATGCCCTAGGGCGGAGCCCCTGTGGCTGCGGCCAAGCAGCAGTATCTGCTGCAAGAAAGCAACTTCTATGGGTGCTAGGGCGTGAGCTGCAGCAGAAAGCAACGCCATCGAGCTCGACCATGAGTCCAGAGCAAGAATTCACGGCCAATAGCCACAGTTAGCACCTTGCCCAACCTCCTCTTCAACATGTACGTGAGGTGAAGAAGTTGTTGCTTGCAATGGCAGGTCCTTCCAGGGGCAAATCTGCCCGGGAAACACCAAGATAACAACGCCAATGAGATCAAGCGAGAGTCTAGATCTTGATTCCGTAGCCAACAAGCCACGAGCAGTGATGATTAGCTGAGCCCTTGCTTCCTGTGTGTGAATGTGTGCATTTATTGTGTGAAGCAGGTTGTTCCAGAATAGTTCTAAGGTAGAAGAAGACCCGCTGACGCCCGAAAACTGGCCTCTGAATGCGTTTCAGTCGTATTCAAACGTCTCGAATCGTTGTGAGTAGAATTTTACTCACTAAGCACATATAAGTCCGACAATTGGGTGTTTTTGGTTAAATCGGTGTTATTCGTGGGTAACAACGCTTACCCAAGTGTCGTGTAGTGTCGGCGTCGCCATATTTCTAACTTGCACAAATTTCTCAATTATTCTTGCACGACACTAATTGTTTGTTTGATATGTGTGATTTGGATTATTGCAACTGCATGATTGATTAAAACCTAATTTTCTCAGTTTAAAGGTTGGAATCAGGAGCGCATGACCGGTAACGGTACAGTTTGGGTATAAACCCAGGTTGTACGTTTTTAGTAAGTTAATAGATGTTCGATTTCAAAGAAATGACAATGACATAAAAGGGTTCAATAGAAACCTAGTTGCACACTCCCAGTCATATTTAATGTGAGTTTATTAATAATTATATGAATCAACACATTTCTCAAGGATAACATAAGAAATTCTCATTTATTATCAATAATTCATGTCATGATAAGTAATTAACTCTTAATTGGGTTAAGTAATGTACAACTCAGGATTAGGGTTGATGTGCACGTTTTTCTAGGAATTTCAGATAATTTACAAGTGCTACTGATGATTTCTCATATGTTGAGTAATCAACCCTTATTAGTGTATTAAGATGTTTAATTGCATGATTTCAGTATGTATGTGCCAAGTTGACAAGTATTCTATTTATTTAAATCTACCTGCAAGTACAATATGTTGATTTCTTAATAAATTACAGTGTTTGAGCATATTGCACTGCTAAGTTAGAAATGATATAGATGTTGTATTTATAGGTTTCAGATAAATAGACTCAGTACCATACAGATACCAAAGCCAAGAATAAGTAAGAGAGAGATGCAATGTAGTAAGAGATTCTCTAGAATAATAAAATAATAGATTTAAGGGCACTGGCACCGTAGAATCCCTATGAGAGGTTTGCGCCTTAGGGATGAAACGACCTACCCTGGCGGTGCGTCCAGTATACGGGGGTTGGAATGTACCAATAGGTGGTATGGGGGACGAAGCCCTAGTGGAAGTCTCCTTAAATTATAGTTCGTAGTATCCAACATCAACTAGAAGTCCTAGTGGCACTAGAGTACAGAAAAGCATGTCCAACACCAACCAGAAGTCCTGGTGGCACGAGAGCACAGAAAAGCCAATAGGTGGCTTGACTCTCCTCTTGTGTGCTCAGGTTGGAGGAGGAGTCCATTTTACGGCACAATAGGAGTGACAAGGCCAGAGAGCCAGTTTTCCTATTGCAGACCAGGAGAGTAGTCAGACTTAGCTATCTCGGGGTGTCGACTAAGTCTTGTACGGTGGGATCGTAGTTCGCTACGAGTCTTCATATGTAGGGTACACTGCATATGATCAGGGCATAAGATAAAATATGTTCATATAGGTTCACAGAGTTTCTTATAAGTTAAAGAGTTAAGAAAGATTTGAGTTAGTATTACAACAGTTGTCCTTTAAATGAAATTTTAATATTCTCTGTTAGTTAATCGTATTTACAACTTTGCAGTAGTTGTTATCTTAATGAAATGTTGACATCTCCTGTCATTTAAATTATATTTCTTAGATCTGCTCAGTATAGTATTATCTAGTATTTTATTCCAAATAAATAAACATAAATTGAGTTATCTGCAATGGTTGGGTGAAATTCTATTCACTGAGCCAGTAGCTTACCAACCTACTAAAACATTTTTCAGGTCAACATGAGGAATCTGAAGGATCGTACCACTCAAGTTCTTAGAAGGTAGTTTGTAGTTAGATAGAGGTCTCTTAGTCCTTCCCCCTCAGTCCTTGGGCATGTGGTGTGGTAGAGAGAGAATGTAATATAATATGTAGTTTAGATTTCAGTTATCTGTTGTGTTTTACTTTCTGCATGAACAATGTAATATGATGTGTAAATCTGCTTTATCTATCTAGTAATGTAAATAGTAGTTGCTTCCGCAGTTATTAAGGTTTTAGTTTATTCTAAGTTAAAAGATTTTTACTTTAAGCTAATTTTAAGTGATTAGGAAAAGGAAAAAGTTAAGGGTGATTTACCGAGGGTGACTCCCCAGTCTCTGGGGTCATTAGAGATGGCACGGGGATCGGGGCATCACAGACCGGTTGGTTCTGGGCTGACAAATGAATCAGATGCATCTAAGTCGACAGCAACATCATCTTCAGATGCAACATCAGAAGGAAGTTGTCTATCCATTGAGGACATTGCATGATGGCCCCTAGCTATGTTCCTCCCCCCCATCATCTCGACATTGTAGTAGTGGTAGAATGGTCTAGTGATCAATCTCTCCAGTTCCTTGTTTCCCTGAAATGGTCAAGCACTACTGATTAGGTCAATATTAATAAATTTAAGTTAATATTTAATACTCATGGGATTGTATATCATTAGACATACCGCAAGTGCCTCCCTCCACTCTAGGGTGTCAGGAAATATTGGATTATGCCTGCTCTCATCCCATCCAACACCACTTTTGTTGGTCACCAGTTTTATCTTTGTAAAATCTCTCTTGAGGTTCTTCCACCGAGTTTTTAACTGCTCCATTGAACCCTCATTCCTCCCCATCCTGTTATGCCAACCGTGTAGCATCTCCCTCCATGCGTCCCTAGTAAAAATGTCATTGACGCACCTACCCATGTCATATTGTCTCCTCAATGCCGCAACCAGAGCCTCATCCAACTCTTTCGTCCATACAATACAGATCTTCGAGTCTGGTGTAGACATAGTAGCAATGACACTGCAATAGATCACTTTAGTCAGGGTGTTGAAACGAAACCTTTATACGAATCTAGTTTGGGTCTATGTACTTGACAGTAATAACTTGTATTAAAGTAGTCTTTTATAAGTTTGATGTTTTCTGATCGAATGGTGACAACTTAGGGATAACAAGCATTGATATTACAGCTGTAGGTGGTGTTTAATTTTTGTCTATTACAACTGTAGGTGGTGTATTGATATTTATAAGATGATTAACAGTAGCCGAATTTAGGTGTTGGTTAACATAATAGACCTAACTGAAGGGGTCAAACCTCATTAAGGGGATCAGATATATGTTCCAACTTAAATAAAACAATACATAATTGATTTTAAACTGAACAAATAATGACCTATTAAATTGATTGGTACTGAATCAATCTCAAGCACAAATTCAGACCTCAATGTAGGGCTTAGAGCACACTTAAGGGGATCAGATACTTGTTCCAACTTAAACAAAAATAATACATAATAGATTTTAAATTGAACAAATAATGACCTATTAAATTGATTGCCACAGAATCAAGCTCAAGCATGAATCAGACCTCATTCTAGGGCTCATGGCACATTAAACTGAACAATAATGGGTATTGTGGTCAATCAGTACAGTTGATCAGGCTATGTTTATGAGCATAGAGAATGTACACTACACAATAATAGGTTCCAAATTAAATAAAAATACTACGTAATAGGTGGATTCCAATTTTGGACCATCATAGTAGACCTAGGTCAAGGGGTCAAACCTCAGTCAAGGTTTGTGGACAAGGAGCCAAATTAAATTCAACATAAATCAAAGTACGTGGACTAGGGAAATATGACCCTGTTTATGAACATATATAAAATATTCAGTACACAATAGTAATCCACATCAGGCTCTGTTGGACAGAAAATAGTCAACCAACCATTGAGGGTAAATCATTCAGATTTATTCTAAATTATGTGGTATGTGGGATTTAGTGGTTAAATAATAGACCTATTAAACTGATTGCTATTGAATCAAGCTCAAGAATGAATTCAGACCTCATTCTAGGGATCAGGGCACATTAAACTGAACAATAATGGGTATTGTGGTCAATCAATATAGTTGATCGGGCTATGTTTATGAACATAGAGAATGTACACTACACAATAATAGTAGACCTTAAATAATGACATATTAATTTGATTGCTACTCAATGAATCTCAACCACAAAATCAGAGCTCATTCAAGGGATCAGACAAGGTTCCAACTTAAATAAACATAATACATAATAGGTGGACTAGGTAAATATTAACCTTTTTATGAACACAGAAAATATGCAATACACAATCGTAATGCTGAACAGGCTATGTTGGACATGAAATTCAACCAATCTGGACTAGGGTATATCATTTTAATTTTTTGGTATTATGGTATAATGGTTAAATAATGACATATTAATTTGATTGCTACTCAATGAAGCTCAACCACGAATTCAGAGCACATTAAACTGAACAAATATATATAGTTTGGTCAATCATTATAGTTGAACAGGAAATGTTAATGAGCATAGAAAATATACACTACACAATAATAGGTTCCAACTTAAGTAAACATAATACATAATAGGCGGAGTCGAATTTTGGTCCAACATAATAGACCTAGTTCAAGGGATCAGAGCTCATTCAAGGGATCAGACAAGGTTCCAATTTAAATAAACATAATACATAATAGGTGGACTAGGTAAATATTAACCTTTTTACGAACACAAAAAATATTCAATACACAATCGTAATGCTGAACAAGCTATGTTGGACATGAAATTCAACCAATATGAACTAGGGTATATCATTTTAATCTTCTTGGTATGATGATATAATGGTTAAATAATGACATATTAATTTTATTGCTACTCAATGAAGCTCAACCATGAATTCAGATTCATTCTAGGGATCAGACAAGGTTCCAACTTAAATAAACATAATACATAATAGGTGGACTAGGTAAATATTAACCTATTTATGAACACAAAAAATATTCAATACACAATCGTAATGCTGAACATGCTATGTTGGACATGAAATTCAACCAATCTGTAGAAGGGTATATCATTTTAATTTTTTTGGTATTATGGTATAATGGTTAAATAATGACATATTAATTTGATTGCTACTCAATGAAGCTCAACCACGAATTCAAAGCACATTAAACTGAACAAATATACATATTTTGGTCAATCATTACAGTTGAACATGCAATGTTAATGAGCACATAAAATATACACTACACAATAATAGGTTCCAACTTAAATAAACATAATACATATTAGGCAGAGTCAAATTTTGGTCCAACATAATAGACCTAGTTCAAGGGGTCAGATCTCATTCTAGGGATCAGACAAGGTTCCAACTTAAATAAACATAATACATAATAGGTGGACTAGGTAAATATTAACCTATTTATGAACACAAAAAATATTCAATACACAATCGTAATGCTGAACAGGCTATGTTGGACATGAAATTCAACCAATCTGTAGAAGGGTATATCATTTTAATTTTTTTGGTATTATGGTATAATGGTTAAATAATGACATATTAATTTGATTGCTACTCAATGAAGCTCAACCACGAATTCAAAGCACATTAAACTGAACAAATATACATATTTTGGTCAATCATTACAGTTGAACATGCAATGTTAATGAGCACATAAAATATACACTACACAATAATAGGTTCCAACTTAAATAAACATAATACATATTAGGCAGAGTCAAATTTTGGTCCAACATAATAGACCTAGTTCAAGGGGTCAGATCTCATTCTAGGGATCGGACAATGTTCCAACTTAAATAAACATAATACATAATAGGTGGACTAGGTAAATATTAACCTATTTATGAACACAAAAAATATTCAATACACAATCGTAATGCTGAACAGGCTATGTTGGACATGAAATTCAACCAATCTGTAGAAGGGTATATCATTTTAATTTTTTTGGTATTATGGTATAATGGTTAAATAATGACATATTAATTTGATTGCTACTCAATGAAGCTCAACCACGAATTCAAAGCACATTAAACTGAACAAATATACATATTTTGGTCAATCATTACAGTTGAACATGCAATGTTAATGAGCACATAAAATATACACTACACAATAATAGGTTCCAACTTAAATAAACATAATACATATTAGGCAGAGTCAAATTTTGGTCCAACATAATAGACCTAGTTCAAGGGGTCAGAGCTCATTCAAGGGATCGGACAAGGTTCCAACTTAAATAAACATAATACATAATAGGTGGACTAGGTAAATATTAACCTTTTTATGAACACAGAAAATATGCAATACACAATCGTAATGCTGAACAGGCTATGTTGGACATGAAATTCAACCAATCTGTAGAAGGGTATATCATTTTAATTTTTTTGGTATTATGGTATAATGGTTAAATAATGACATATTAATTTGATTGCTACTCAATGAAGCTCAACCACGAATTCAGAGCACATTAAACTGAACAAATATATATAGTTTGGTCAATCATTATAGTTGAACAGGAAATGTTAATGAGCATAGAAAATATACACTACACAATAATAGGTTCCAAATTAAATAAACATAATACATATTAGGCAGAGTCAAATTTTGGTCCAACATAATAGACCTAGTTCAAGGGATCAGATCTCATTCAAGGGATCAGACAATGTTCCGATTTAAAGAAACATAATACATAATAGGTGGACTAGGTAAATATTTACCTATTTATGAACACATAAAATATTCAATACACAATCGTAATGCTGAACAGGCTATGTTGGACATGAAATTCAACCAATCATTTAGGGTAAATCATTTTAATTTATTTGGTACGATGGGACATTAGTTAAACAATGACATATTAATTTTATTGCTACTCAATGATGCTCAACCACACATTCAGACCACATGCAAGAGATCATAGCACATTAAAGTGAACAAATATACATATTTTGGTCAATCATTATTGGTATGATTGTAGATGAGTTAGAGAATGACATATTTATTTATTTGGTAATCAATGAAGCTCAACGAAACATTCATACCTCATTCAAGGGATGAGAACAAGATCAAGTGAACAAATGTACATATTTGGGTCCATCACAGAGAATTAATCATGACCTAATCATTCATTACATATTAAAATGTGTCCTGTTATGAAATACTTGACACACAAGGTTCCAACTTAAATAAACATAATACACAATAGGTGTAGTAGTTATATATAATGACCTGTTTGTTAATAGATAAAAATATTCACTACACAATCGTAATGCAAAACAAGCTTTGTTGGACATGAAATTCAAACAAGCATTCAAGGTAAATCATTCTGATTTATTTGGTATGAAGGTAGATGAGTTAAATAGTGACATTTATTTTTTTGGTACTGAATGAATATGAATGAAGCAATCAGACCTCATTCAAGGGATCAGACCATATAATAAGTTTTTATCAAACAGATCATACATCCCTAGAACCAAGCACTTTTACATGAGGTTACAAAACATTGTCGTTCATTACAGTAAAAATTACATCAGTATCAAGCATTCAACATGGCCATGCTTACATAAAAAAAAATATTTTCGTATTGTTTATGAACAATAATGGTACTGAATGAATATGAATGAAGCAATCAGACCTCATTCAAGGGATCATACCATATAATAAGTTTTTATCAAACAGATCATACATCCCTAGAACCAAGCACTTTTATATGAGGTTACAAAACATTGTCGTTCATTACAGTAAAAATTACATCAGTATCAAGCATTCAACATGGCCATGCTTACAGAAAAAATAAAAAAAAATATTTTCGTATTGCTTAGGAGATATACCTGGTAAGCCAAAATCCAGGTAGAAGAGGAGATCACGGGAAGTCACAGAGGAAGGGTCGGTACATACATGAAGACAAGGTAAAAGGAATACATATTAGTCTACTGAAAGAAACTCTCTGTGTCGGGGGTTGGGCGAGGCGAAAATGAGGGTACTCGCGTTCTTAGTGGAAATCGGGTTATAAATTGGAATCTCCGCTGTCGCGGGATTGGCCTGGGCCGGTTTTTGGAGTTTGGTTATCCCGAAACGGGGCCAAAATCAGTTTACCAACCAAACACAACCCAGTCTCAACCGGTCACCTATTTGATGGGTTCTGTCCCCGTGCCAAGTTTGCCTAGGATGGGTGAGTTTTGGATGCATCGCCGCCGATGGCGCCGTAGTGGTGTGGCCTCCTCGTTTGGCCACTCCACTTAAATTACCGGTCACCACCAGCAGCCAAAATTCCGCCACTCCACTTAATTACCGGTTACCAGCAGCAGCCAAAATCCCCCCCCCATCCGTTGTTGTTCCATGCACGCACAAACTCAGCACCTCTGATTTGGATTCATTGTCCTAGTAAGTCGTAAACTAACGTGCTGAATGTCTTTACCAATATATTTCTCTTGAATCAACCATTCCATATTCCATTGACAACATGCAACTTCCGAGAAAGCCGTCATCAGCCCGGGCGTCTAGTCGAACTTATGAGCCGAGACAGCGGCGGCCACAGCCCACTGGAGGCACATAATTGAGGAGATGGGTGACAACCCCCTTAGCTGTGCCATGCTCAATAATGACTCTGATAATCCCCTGAGCTCCGCTGTCTGTAATCTCGTTGATGATACGGTTGGGCAAACTAAACAAAATAAGAATCGGTGGTGGACGCCGTGAACCAGCCAGCCAGCCAGCCAGCATATGGCACTTGGTACTGGCATATCGCGTTACACACAACCCATATTGAAATCAGATGCGCCTGTCCCAGTCCAGTCCCACTCGTCCATTCATTGGTGAGACTCACCCGTCCCTTTCTCTCTCTCGCAGACCGGAGTCCCCGGGTCGTCACATTCAGTCAAGTATCTATCTATATAAACGCCCAAGCCACAGACCCCATAGCTCCATCCTCATCTGGCCACTACTGACTGAGTGAGGAGCAAAAGGGCAGGCAACTTGAGACTCAAACAGCCAAAGCTAGATCGATGGCTACTCATACTACGGCAACACTGTGTTGCCTGTCCATCCTATTATTCCTCTCCGGCCTTGCCTCCGCCGCGCCACCTCGCCGCCCAATAGACGTCCCATTCGGCCACAACTACGTCCCCACATGGGCGTTCGACCACATCAAGTACTTCAACGGCGGCAACGAGGTGAACCTCGTCCTTGACAAATACACCGGCACTGGGTTCCAGTCCAAAGGATCCTACCTCTTTGGCCACTTCAGTATGCAGATGAAGCTGGTACCAGGGGACTCGGCTGGAACAGTCACGGCGTTCTATGTGAGTATCCCCGTTCTTTCACTAATTCGATCCTTGCTCATGTTATCTGCCTTGTCTCTAACTCTGACCTCCCATTCTTCCTTTCCCCTAAAAAAAAAAATGTTGCAGCTGTCTTCCCAGAATTCCGAGCACGACGAGATCGACTTCGAGTTCTTGGGCAACCGTTCCGGCCAGCCTTACATCCTCCAGACCAACGTGTTCACTGGCGGTAAAGGTGACCGTGAGCAGAGGATCTACCTCTGGTTCGACCCCACTAGGGACTACCACAGCTACTCCGTGCTATGGAACATGTACCAGATTGTGTAAGTGGCTTCTTCTTCTTCTTCTACAGTTTTTCCAAACACAGCTTGATCGTTTGGTGGTGCTCTTTCATCTTGCTTTGATTTGGGTTTCAAAGTTTGTTGTTTTTCTTTTTCTCTGTTCGGTCTTTTGGCCAGTTAACACATCAGTACTGGTAATACACACAACTCCAATGTGTTGTCTAGCTTTGGTGGTAGACGAGAATGAATGCACATTGTTGTTTATTGTGTCCATACATACGTACTTCCTTGAGAAACTAAAACAAGAATGGGAAGTCGGAAAGAAACATAGAGATATGTATCCCAATGGAGACCGCGGTCCACCCACTTCGTAATGACGGTTCATTCTTTCCCCCTCAAACACGGCAGGGCAGAGAGAGAGAGAGAGAGAGAGCCAATACCCAGTGCGCTCCCACCACCACCACACCACCTCCCATCTTTCCTTTCCTCCGCATAGCCAACCACCGGCCTGTAGGAATCATGTGACGATTTGTACCCTACCACTACTCCCACGTTCTCCATACCCACATACACACACATACCATCCCTCCCATCTTGTACACCTTGTCGTTCAATATTATATATAATTGGTTGGTTAGATCCCACCTTACATAATTACATTCCATGTATATATGTGACTACTTCCTTAAAAAGAAAAAGAAAGTGTGATTACTATCTGCCTAATCTCCTCTTTAAGTATATATATGTTACCCTAGCTAAGTTAGCGCCTACCACCTCCGCCTGACTGATACAGCCCACCACCACCTTCACATGGGCTCTGCTACTACTTTTATATAATAATCAATACTAACCGCGACGTTAAGAAAGGACATAGTTTCTCATGTTCGCATATTTACTCCAAAGCCACACCACACCGCGCCATAGCAGTGATGACTCCAGCAAATAGTGTTGTCAAAGAGCGTCAGGGGCAGTACGGGTAAGTTAATGGGGACGTGCATGCGCGGCCTTTTGTCTAGAAAGATCAAAAGAATGAGATGTGTGGATGAGATGAGAGTGTGTAGGTAGCAGCAGGCTACCTGTGTCATGGGCCGACTACTAGGTACGAGACAAACGTGCAGTCATCAGTCGCTACCCGTCGTCGGTAGGACAATGAGATAGACACGGAGAGAGCGACAACACGGAGGGGCATTCTCGACCAAACGGTTCGTCGTACCATGCGGCTCGACCGATGGTCGGTCAGCCTGCCCCACATGCTGCCTTGCCTGAATTAGTGGGTCGATCCCACTTTTGTGATTTTGACATGTGGGCTAGTTTGGTTGGGTGTACTAGGGTGTAGTTGTGTGAGTTTACAATGTAAAAATGTACATTAAACACACACTTTGTCATCCGGCTACACCCTACATAGGCCCGTTTATGAGTGTGGATTGGTCTGATCCTGCTGCATTCTGCATACATATACATACATGGGCTTGGGCTCCCGGTTTTTTTTCTTCTTTGGATTTCTCAATGATATATGTACATCGTCCATGTAAATAGTTTACTGCTCCGCATTGCATAAATTCATAATTTGCTTCTTATTTTCTTCTTCTTTAGATTTCTCGATGATATATTATAAATCGTCCATGTAAATAGTTACCGCTCCGCATTGCAATACATTCTTAATTTGCTACTTCATCGTCAGTTCCTTTGTTTCCCACTTATCAACTACCACAATAACGATACTGATTTAACGATCCTTTCCTCCCTCCATCTCTCTCTCTCCCCAACAGCTTCTTCGTCGACGACGTCCCCATCCGCGTCTTCAAGAACTGCAAGGACCTCGGAGTCCGCTTCCCATTCAACCAGCCCATGAAGATCTACTCCAGCCTCTGGAACGCCGACGACTGGGCCACAAGAGGTGGGCTCGAGAAGACCGACTGGGCCAAGGCACCCTTCGTCGCATCATACAAGTCCTTCCACATCGACGGCTGTGAGTCCTCCGTTGCGGCACAGTTCTGCGCCACTCAGGGGAAGAGGTGGTGGGACCAGAAGGACTTCCAAGACCTTGACGGGTACCAGTACAGGAAGCTCGCGTGGGTCATGCAGAAGTGGACCATATACAACTACTGCAACGACAGGAAGAGGTACCCAACCATGTCACCAGAGTGCGCGAGGGACAAGGATATTTGAGCAAGCAACAACATGCGTGACGATCATCACACTGATGATAATCGCAGATTGCTTCTTTGCTCGTAATATTATTCTTTTTGGTGCTCCTCATCCGGATCCGTAGTTACGTGGCTACTGCCTAATGTTGTTTCTACTTTCTTCCATCTACCGCTTCTACCTTAGGCTAGCCATTTACTGTTACTAGCACTACTAGTAACTCCAAAGCTACTAGCTACCTCGCTAAACCACTTCTACTGTATTTCTTTTCCCCACACGTATTATGAATCGTGTCATCATTTGTTAATCACTGTCAGTCTGGTAACTCGACGCCATCCATGCTTACGCCCTCCTCGTCTTTACTTCCGCGACCAAGCACGTCTACAGCCTTCTTGTTTATTCAATGATTACAAAACCAAACTAACTAAAAAATTTCTTCAAAACAACCCCAAACTATACGCCCCACCATACCCATATCTCATCCCCAGCAACAAAAAAATATATGTGAGTGGCACTCATTAGTTATACATGAAAATTAGTTATATAAAAATAACTTGAAACATGAGTGATCAACATGAACACATACATTTTATCTTGAGTTAATATAGTCACTCTCCTCAATGCATCACAATGCTCATAAGGCTCGATAAGGCTCACATAAGGTCGGTTAAAGCTCACAAAAGGCAAGATAAGGCTCACATAATGCTCCCATAGATCTCATAAGGCCGATTAAGGCTCACTTAAATACGATTGAGAGTACTATATCAACCTAACATCATTTCTTAATCTTAAACATAGTTTTCACAATTTCTCATGATTATCCTGATTTCTTAATTCATTAGCATGATAGTACTACATAATACTTCATTCGAAATAGTAAACATGAAAACTAAAAAAAAATGCAAATTCTTGTCATGAGCAAGATGGTCCATAAGAATATAATGAGTACTAATCAATGATTAGAAAACCAAACTAACTAAAAGATTTCTTCTTGTCAATAAAAAAAAAAATGCAAATTCTTATCCTATTTGTTTTGCTTAAGTATGTTGCTTAGTTCCTTACTCTAATCATCTGAGATGTAATTAGGGCATGTTGGAAGCTTGAGATCCTTGTTTGAGCTTTGTTTAGTTGATGCTTGTGTTTTGTGATGAGGTTTTGGGTATGAAAATATATCGTGGAATAGAATCATGCAGATGATAGAGAAGTAGGTCCTTTTCACCAGAATCAGTGCCTTTACAAAGATCGTTGACAAGATTAGGGCCAGACATATAGACATCATCAACATTTTGGGAGATAAGAGATTGCTAACCCACCATGAGGCGATGAGATAAACATTTTGGGTTATACTTGTGAAAGGAAAACAACAATATGGGCACCTTCCTGGCTGTCCAACAAAGTCAGGGAAAAATCCCCTTGATAGAAGGACGAAAAACTCCCCTTAAATCCACATGTAGGTCACAAGAAACAAAATGTATAGATCAAATGGGGAAACAAAGATACGACGATGAAGTATGGCATATACATATTACACTTCCTTTAGTGTGGAAAATCAAAGGTAAAGCACCAGTTTTCACAAAAACAACATCATTGAAGATGTAAGGACCCTGACCCACGTTTTGGGTTAGTCCTATTTTTTTGCTTAAGTATGTTGTTTAGCTCCTTGCTATAATCATATGAGATGTAATTAGGGCATGTTGGAAGCTTGAGTTTCTTGTTTGAGCTTGTTTGGTTGATGCGTGTGTTTTGTGATGAGGTTTTGGGTATGAAAATATATTGTGGAATAGAATCATGCAGATGATAAGAAATTGCTAAGCCACCATGAGGATATGAGATAAACATTTTGGGTGATACTTGTGAAAGGAAAACAACAATCTGGGCACTTTCCCGGCCGTCCAACAAAGTCAGGGAAAAATCCCCTTGATAGAAGGATAAAAAAACTCCCCTCAAATCCACATGTAGATCGTAAGAAAAAAATGTATAGATCAAATGGGGAAACAAAGATACGACGACGACGTATGGCATATACACATTACACTTCCTTTAGTGTGGAAAATCGAAGGTAAAGCACCCGTTTTCACAAAAACATCATTGAAGATGTGAGGACCCTGACCCACATTTTGGGATAACCCTATTTTTTTGCTTAAGTATGTTGCTTAGCTCCTTACTCTAATCACCTGAGATGTAATTAGGGCATGTTGGAAGCTTGAGTTCCTTGTTTGAGCTTGTTTGGTTGATGCTTTTGTTTTGTGATGAGGTTTTAGGTATGAAAATATATCGAGGAATAGGATCATGCAGATGATAGAGAAGTAGGTCCTTTTCACCAGAATTAGTGCCTTTACAAAGATCTTTGACAAGATTAGGGCTAGACATATAGACATCATCAACATTTTGAGAGATAAGAGATTGCTAAGCCACCATGAGGCTATGAGATAAACATTTTGGGTGATACTTGTGAAAGAAGAACAACAATCTGGGCACTTTCTTGGCCGTCCAACAAAGTCAAGGAAAAATCTTTTTGATAGAAGGATGAAAAACTCCCCTCAAATCCACATGTAGGTCACAATAAACAAAATCCATAGATCAAATGGGGAAACAATGATACGACGATGAAGTATGGCATATACGCATTACACTTCCTTTGGTGTGGAAAATCAAAGGCAAAGAACCAATTTTCACAAAGACAACACCATTGAAGATGTAAGGACCCTGATCCATGTTTTGGGATAATCATGTTTGTTTTTCTTAAGTATGTTGCTTAGCTCCTTGCTCTAATCATCTGAGATGTAATTAGGGCATGTTGGAAGCTTGAGATCCTTGTTTGATCTTGTTTGGTTGATGCGTGTGTTTTGTGATGAGGTTTTGGGTATGAAAATATATCGAGGAATAGAATCATGTAGATGACAGAGAAGTATGTCCTTTTCACCAAAATTAGTTCCTTTGCCAAGATCGTTGATAAGATTACGGCTAGCCATATAGACATCATCAATATTTTGGGAGGTAAGAGATTGCTAAGCCACCATGAGGCTATGAGATAAACATTTTGGGTGATACTTGTGAAAGGAAACAAACAATCTGGGCACTATCCTGGCCTCCCAACAAAGTCAGGGAAAAATCCTTTTGATAGAAGGACGAAAAACTCCCCTCAAATCCATTGTAGGTCGCAAGAAAAAAAAATTATAGATCAAATGGGGAGACAAAGATACGACGACGAAGTATGGCATATACACATTACACTTCCTTTAGTGTGGATATCGAAGGCAAAGCACCCGTTTTCACAAGGACAACACCATTGAAGATGTAAGGACCCTGACCCATGTTTTGGGATAATCCTGTTTGTTTTTCTTAAGTATGTTGCTTAGCTCCTTTCTCTAATCATCTGAGATGTAATTAGGGCATGTTGGAAGCTTGAGATCCTTGTTTGAGCTTGTTTGGTTGATGCACATGTTTTGTGATGAGATTTTAGGTATAAAAATATATCAAGGAATAGAATCATGCAGATGATAGAGAAGTCGGTCCTTTTCACTAAAATCAGTGCCTTTGCAAAGATCGTTGACAAGATTAGGGCCAACCATATAGACATCATCAATATTTTGAGAGATAAGAGATTGCTAAGCCACCATGAGGTTGTGAGATAAAGATCCTCTGGATTGAAGTATCTTTAGAAGGTCATCTTTCATGACCAGTTGATCATCTCGACTGAAAACCACATGATTGCCACTAGGTTGGAAATGCTTCAATAACATCACCAATTGAGGATATGTGAGTTCACTATTGGAGTTGTGATCAAAATTGTGAAAATTGGGCTCTATGGTTTTTTTGAAGTTAAACAGACAAATTTCATTATGGAGGGGCCATACAACATCTACATGAGGAGAAAAACAAACTAAAAGACCACACAAAGATCAAGAACAGATACAAACCACCACAAAAACTCATATCAGAATCTGATAAGGACAATGATGTATAGATTCCTCTTCTCCTTTGCTGGCTAAGGCAACTTTCTATGAGGAATACCTTCAACCTGAGTATGTATATGTGGTAGAGTACCTGCAACAAATCGGTGTTCCAAAAGGATATTTTTCCCACACTTGCTGCCATACAAACTCCACAACAAAATTGACCGAGAAAGAAAAATATACCATGAGAAGAGAAAGCAACGCTGATTCATAGCGAGATAGACAAAACAAGAGAACAATCTAAATAGAAAGTCAATAAAAGAGAAAGGGATAGGAAACTCGTCGCAGCCGGGCTCAACGACAGGGAGGAAGAAGACCACTGCCTCGAAAGACACTACGTCCACACACCTCTCGAAGAAGAGACCCTGCTGATGACGGGCGAGAAGAGGTCGAGGGGGAGCGGGGCACCGCTTTACGGCGGACAAACCCCCTCCCCCCAGCGAGCCGCCTATGCAAGGGGAAACTCTAGCGGCGCTAGGGTGAGAGCGGGGAGAGCAGCCGTTCACGGACTCCCATTGGGCTCTATGGTTGATACTTGCCCATAAACTGGAAAGGCTTAGGTTCATTTAAGAAGTCCAAAATTGAAGAAGTCTCCCTTTATTTTGTAGTAGTTGTTACTATGATAAGAGGATCAGTGACTAGAGTGATGGTTTTATCTATCCTTCTTCCGCTTCTTCTTTTTGTAGAACATTGCAGAAAAGCTCTTTGCAGGTTTTAGAATTAATGGGTATAGATCTTGTAAATTCTTAGGCTGTTTAGGATCCAGAAAGAAGTTTCTATCATAGATGACCTCCATTGCATAGAATCCACAAAGAGGAGTGAACCCATTTGTATCCAGACTAGAAATAGGTATTTCACAATTCAAAGATTCCATAAGTCTAAGGATTACGAAAACATTGTCATTTTTGTCTGGGTTGTGCTGGTAGGTGTATGGCGCAACCATGTAACTTGTCCAATTTGGTTGATAATAACTGACCTCACAGACAAGCCTTTGAAGACGAATAGGAATTTGAGGAAGTTTTTTAGTAGCATGGTCTTTGAATCGAATGTCAGAATTTGTTCAGTTCTTTGAGACAAGTGTTGAGTAAAGTAACTTGGCATTTATTCAGATCAGCGACACAAAGCAACCATAATCCCTTAAAATTAAAAGGTAAGAGGATAACTTTTGTTTTCTTAAAATCGAGCTTATCTTTAGGGGTTGAAATGGCTGGAGCGTTCATATGCTTCTTGAGTAAGCAATTTGCTAAGGAAGGTGTTGCATCGTAATATGGTCAATCCTTAAAACTGGGTACGACAACCTCCTATATAGTCAATGCTAGTACGGTAAACATACTTTTGGTAACTTTAATAGGATTGCAAAATAAATTCCAAAAACTTCCATGGGAATTCATGATAGAGCAGTTATTGTAAACAATATGAATCCCATCACGCTGATCATCAAGAATGTCCTGTAATGCAAAAATATGATGGACTGCTAATCCTTTCAGACAATTAGGATCAAGTCCACTCATCTTCAAAGGAATCTGAGGTGGAAGTGGAAGTAATGGTTCTGGAAATATTGGATCAGATAAGGATGGGAAGTTGACAAAATGATGGAGAGATCACCATCCTCCTCCTCAGAAGAAGCATCCTTATTGTCTAAAGTACTGTTAGCATCCGCTTCTAGATCCAGATTGGTGGTATACTTTCCAACAGATATATCCTCCTCTGAGGTGTGGCGACTAGGGAGAGAATGGATTGGGCTAAGATTGAGCACTGCCCCATCCAATTTCTTCATCATGTCTTTTTTTTAAAAGAATCAAGTGAGGATGGTGGGGATGGAGGCATAATGTTTTTTGATGGGTGGGCATGTATATCGCCAGAAGGACTGACAATAGGTGCAATGTTAGGAGGAAGTCCACCTGGTTGTTGAGGGATGGATGGAATGTTGTCTGATGGAAGAGTTTTAGTTGCACCCAGAAATGATTCAGACACATGGGATACATATTCCCAAATTTAACTAGCTGGTTGATCTGGTGAGCAGTAGATAGTAGCATCACTCATAGTGTTAGGAACATACGTGTTACCTTGATAAGAGTGAGAAGACGGGGAAGATGATGCTTCAATAGAATGAGCATGAAATTCATGAGGTTATTCAAATTGGAGAGTGTGTTGTTCTTCTTTATGCTTTCAAGCATTTTCCTGTCCTGTGATATGCAACAATATATGATGTTGAACAATCAGTATTTCATCAAGTTGGCGTTGAAGAGTTGTCATGTGGAAAGGGATGTTCCTAAGTGCGCTGACTTGCTTATTTAGGGATTGAACTTGGTTAGCTATGTCCTGCACATCTTGATGAAGTTTAGGCATATCAGTCATAGTTGCGGCAATTGCCTTACTGATGATATTTAACTCTCGTCCAAAGACGCCCCCATAGTCTTAGGATATCTGTGATCAGATGGGGGTGAAGAATGACTCTCAGATCGGTGAGAAGTAGAAGGGTGATCTCTATAATGACGACGTCATGGTGGACTATTAATATCATCATTTATATTCTATTGTGATCGAGAAATAGGTCATCTTTTGGCAGAAACATGGACATGGATGATGGTGGAAGATGATGGATTAGTAGTCTTTCATGCATCTTTTAAAATTTGTGGAGAATCTGGGCCATGTTTGGTGATACTTGGAGTTCCTCCAAATTGTAACCGACTATTCTGTCTCGTTCACTTTCCTCTAATATCTTAGATAAAGGCTTCTTTGATGTTTTTGTCATGATGGGCTTCAGGCACACTCTACTGCTTGATGTGCCCGACTAACATCCCTGACCTGGGTTATGGCTTAAACCTAGAAGTTTTGCTTAAGTAAGTTGTTTACAAACTTTTTTGAATCTTTTGAAAAGTAATTAAGACTCTTGTAGAGTTTAAATTTCAAATTTGAGCTTGATTGCAAACTATATGTGCATTATATGATAGTTTGAGCATAAAGTGCAATTTACCCAAGATGATGGGCTATATTGCAAAATGTTACATGTTTAATGTACCTAATATGTTTTAGCATCATAAGAGAGAGAATTATGTTAAAGGATGTCTTGTGGGAAGTCTAAATTTCAAGTTGCAACCAGTTTGAATAATGTTAGTGCATTGTGCACCAATTTTGGTACAAATTGTAATTTACCCAAATTGTAGGGTTAATATGTAAAATACCACCTCTAAAGTGTCCCTACTCCCTCCTAGTATCATATATAGGAGATAAAAATGAGGATACACCATGTTTGAATCAATTATGAGTGATGGTACTCTTGGTGATAAAATGACCAAGAAAGGGATTAATTGTGAAACCCTAACTTGAGTTGTATCTAGTTGAAAAGCTTATATATGAGTGCCTATCGGCCAAGGAGCCATAGGAGGAGTCCCATATCATTTTGTGGACTCTTGGAAAACCCCATGATGTGAAAAGAACCTCAAGGAGGTGAGGTGTATCGAGTTACAACTTTCTTAGAAAAGTTGTATCAGGTTGTGGATAAAGTGATGATTTAATTGATATATCTTATTCAAAGGGATATGTAATGGACAAATCTTCATCCCTAGATTATCCTCAACTGTTTTTCATGTCAAGATAAATGTTAATGCATGCATGTATATGTGTCAACCATGCATGGACACGTGGCACCTAATAGCTCAAATTGATGACACCTCATTTTCACACCTTCATGAACAATAAGTATATATACCCATTCTTTCACCCCTTAGTGAAATTTTTTGAATCTTACCACCCTCCTTCCCTAAGGTTTTATGCATAGGGTCCTTTAATTGTTCAGGATTGAAGTGGTATCGTGCATAGGGCCTTGGGTATCATCCATATAAAGTTCATATCGGCCAAGTAAGGTGGTATCAGCCAAGTAGGGTGATATCGGCCATAGTAAAGTGTTTTGATCACAAGTGAGGGGGATATCCGCCAAGGGTGGTGGAATATCGTGCATGGGTGGTGGAATATCGTGCAAGAGTAGTAGGGTATCATGCAAAGGTACTAAGGAGCAAGAAGGATCTCATACTTAACCCTAAGGTGAGGCCATGATCATCTTCAACCTTGGAACGGAGTATGATTTTAGGGTTATGATCTTCCTTTCTTTTCTTCTTCACCAATTGCTTATCCATGATAGTTCTTTGCATATAGAGGAGTTTTGAAGTTCATCTTAAACCTTAGGAATGTGAAGCTTTGGATCTTGGAGCTTTGAAGTTGTTCTTGAGGCAGGTTATATAACTTGAACCCAATTATATAATTATGCACCTTCAATTGTAATACTTGTTGATCTACTTGAAATTTCGATTTCTCTTGAATGATTGATGATCCTTTGAGTTCTAAAAGCTTCATGGGACTGTTGTCCATGACTTATAATAGTAAGAACAAAGGTATAGAGGTTGATGGTGATGACATCATCAAAGGTAAAGTGATATCGGGTTCAAGCACACAAGCAAGCACCTCTAACTTGATATGGTGATGCACCTACTCCACTAAAATGATATGGATATGATTTTATACCTTCTTGCATGATATGGTGGTGTAGTATACACCTCTTGAATGATAGGAGGTCAAGCATACACCTCAAAAATGATATTGGGTTAAGCACACACCTCAAACCCGATATGGTGATGTAACCCTATATGTTAGGAAAATCGATATACCTTGTAACCCCACACCCTTATTGATTTGTATAATGGGTTGACAAAGGTTCAACCAATTATCTATCATGTCAATTAACCCATGGTGAAGGGTAGGTCTAAGCCATGAAGGTTTGAAGAAGCATGAGTATAAGGGTATTTCCTGATATGGTGTGGCAAGCACACATACACCTTAAAACCGATATGGTGTGGTAAGCACACATACACCTTAAAGCCGATATGGTGTGGCAAGCATACATACTCCTTAAAATGGATATGGTGTGGCAAGCAAACATACACCTTAAAATTGATATGGAGTGGCAAGCACACATACACCTTAAAACCGATATGGTGTGGCAAGCACACATACACCTTAAAACCGAAATGGTGTGGCAAGCACACATACACCTTAAAACCGATATGGTGTGGCAAGCACACATACACCTTAAAACCAATATGGTGTGGCAAGCACACATACACCTTAAAACCGATATGGTGTGGCAAGCACACATACACCTTAAAACCGATATGGTGAAAGCACCTTAAATGCAATGTACTTGATGGAGTAACACATGAAGTATTTTATATCAAGTCATACATTAAGAGGTATGGAGTTTAATGAATAATGATTAAAGTAGGCTAATATACCTTGAAGGAAAGGTTGAGCCAACTTAATAAAGTATGGAGCAATCAATATCCTAGTAAGGATGAGAGAGAGACTCCTACTTTTGTGATAAACATGCAATGGGCATACATTAATACTCCTAATATGTGTAGGGTATGAGTTAGGGTTTGATTCTTGATAATGTGATCTTGAAACCCTAAATGGTTAATAAGGGAAACCATAACCCTAATGTAGGGTGATGGTATGATTTTGAAACCCTAATCGATAAGGAAGGGAAACCCTAACCCTAATGAGGGAATAGTGGTATTACCCTTGTATTGAATGGTGTTGATATGTATTTGATATGACTGTTATCATGTATACTAACCATGCAGGTATCATGAGACGATGAGCATAGCCAGGTATGAGCTATGATGTTTTATATGATAAAGATTTTAATGGGCCTTATGAGCCATGTGAGATGCTTGTGTAACAAGTATCATGTATACCTTGGTCTGAGGACCTAGAGGTAATAGTTACCTGAAAAGTGGTAACAGTATTCAATGATGAACTAAGGGTTGAATACCCAGATCTAGTAATCATGATGATAATAATGTTGAGGGATGATAATTCCCAGTAATGAGATAAGGGATTGGGATCCTAAATGTTATATGTGTTTTAAATATTTGAAAAGTACTTGATACATGTATTACACCTTTCTTTGTAGCATTTGTCATAATAATTCATGTTTGAAAATTTGACTCGTGCTAAAAGAATACGGTAATGTACTTAATTAATCAAGTGGAATCTTATCATGTAGTGCCCTGACCATAGATCCATCATCATCAGGAGTTGGTGATGGTGAAATAGGTTTTCCCACGAGATCTCCTGGAGAGCGCACATTTTTGAATATGCGGGGGTGATGGGTGCGAATATACTTACGCCCTAATGTGGGATTGACGTGAGATAAACATGAGATCTCTCAATCCTTCATTATATGTGCCAAGATGGATGTATCATGAATCTCCCGATGAGGATTAATGTCGGGATTGATGGTAGATAAACACAAGATCTCTCAATCGCCGAAGAGAGTGCAATGACCGCTGTAGCTCTATAGTGAAGTTTCCAGTATACCCTGGAAAGCTATTTAAGCAGTTGATGTAGTCCTACTTGTGATCTCACACTGACCGAGACGACAGAGGTCATGGCAGCCGACTCTTCCATTGACCTTGTATGGTACCTATTTTGACTTCGCAGTGGTCGGTTGGAGTATGAGCGGTATACCTCATCTCCTCAGGGCATAAGTGTGATTGTAAAATGTAATCATCCGTGTAGCGTATTTGTTTAAGGATGGAATACATAAATCATTGGTTGATGTTACATTTGTTATTGCATCTTAAATGGATATAGGTTATACTTGTTCTTCATAATCCTTATAAAATGAATAGATGAATTACTTCTTTATCATATATAGATGCAATGTTTTAGAAGATGATATTTCTCTATTATGCTTCAATAGTGATTAAATCCTGCTTATTAATATAAAAGAATCCTCTTATTAGTTTTATTACTATTTACCTACAATAATAATATTGTTGGCGGAGAGTTATATCTCTCACTGGGACATGGGTCTCACTCTATTGGTCACCAATACTTTTAGGTGGACGCAGACGAGGAGGTAGGAACCATACAATAGAGGGAGGACAACAACATTAGGGGCAGTAGTAGCATCTCAGGTTGAGTGTACTGTCTGTCGTGTCTTGTAGATATACGTCATATGTGTCGTCTCTGTACTCTCAGGTCCTTGGAATTAGTACGTAAAAATTTTTATGAACAATATGAGATTTTGGCTTGTATGCCTTGAGGTTTTATGTAGCTTATGTATAGTTTGGCAAAGCAACTGTTATATGTTATCCTCGAGATGAGATGGTACATGGTATGTACAATGTGAACCATGATGTATGTAATATTTTGGTTCTCTTCTTAAGAGTTTCTTGGAAATGGATCTCCTTGCAAATGGTTTTAATTTTTAGTGATTTTTGTTAATCCGCTGCTTATGGTTATTCCACAATTATTTACTGGTGACAGTTTGATTTGTTATCAGATTGTCACAAAGTTTTGATATTAGAGCCTAAGGTTCGCTGAGTCTACAGAGACATAGGATTAAGGTTGTTGAGTCTGTTCTAAGTGTCATCCAATTTATCTGATAGTGACTTCTTCTCCTATAGGAGAAGAAGTAAAGCTTGAAGATGACTGAATCACATGAAGAATATGCTGCTGAAAGCAGTGTTGCTGCACCAGGAGGAGGTGCAAGGGATCAAGCTAGAGAGGAACTAGAACCTGAGAATCCCCAACTTGACCAAGCTTCGATAGAAAACCTAGATTTTCATGCTCTGTTTGGATAGTTCATGAATATAATGACACATATGGTAGATCGGATGCCAGCACCAACACCTAGGGCACCAGCTTCTAATGAGGGGCATGGATCTGGTAAGACCTTTGAGCGGTTATTCCAGGTAGGATCCACCAAATATGGCAATACATCTGACCCAGTAGACGTAGATTCATGGCTTACTGAGTTGGAGAAAGCCTTTAGAATCCTCAGTATTCCAGAAACTGAGAAAGTTAAGCATGTTGTGTACCTGTTGAAAGGAAGTGCTGTCCACTGGTAGGCCATTGAGGAGGAGAAATGACCAGGTGTTGAGGTCGAATAGAGAGAGTTCCGACGTGAGTTTGTCAGTAGATACTTTCCCAAGACTTATCTGGATGAGAAAATCTCGCAGTTGGAGCGGATTAAGCAAAGACCAATGAACATTAACGAGTATGAAGCTAAATTTATGGAGCTTATATGATTTTGTCCACACATGACTACTATAAATGAGGAGAGAATTCATCATTTTGAGAAGGGTTTGAACACTGATCTAACCACACCTGCATCTGCTCTAGAGAATAGAGAGAGGTTTTCCACCTTTGTAGAGTCAGTTAGGCAGATAGAAAGGTCCATGACTGAGAAACGTGAAGCCAACAGTAGGAAAATGCATGCATATTCCCAAGGATAGAGGTCTGAAATTTTTAAGAAACCAAAGTTTTCTGCACCAATAGCACCACAGAGGTTCAATGCTCAGACACAGTGGACATCCATCAAGGGTAGAGGTCGTAGTCTACCGCCAAGTAGAGCCCAAAGTTCAGCATCAATGTCAGTAATAGAACCATCTAGGACAAAATGGGAAAACCTAAGCTGTTATAAGTGTTGGAAGCCAGGACATCTAATGAGGGATTGTCCATTTGGAGACGGGAATGTAACCCAACCACCGAGGCAGAGTCAGCAAGGCTCTCAGAGACAATAGTTTAGTAGTGACACATGAGGACGTGGACAAGTGTCCCAAGCTAGTTCATCTGCACCCAATAACAAGACGCATGATCAGCAACCACCAACGTGAGATTCTATGCTATGAATCAGCCGGAGGCAGTGGTCAACCCACGAGTCGTGATAGGTCAGATGGAATTATTTCTTTTTGATATGTTTTCATCCTGCTTCGTATATGTTTTGATTGATCTGGGTGCTACACATTCCTTTATCAATCAAGAAGTGATTCATGACTGAAATATGACTGTCAGTCGTAGAGTAAACAATATGTTATTAGAAACTTTGTTAGTCAGATCTGCGGTGTTGCGGGAGGTATGTTCTCCCTGTGTTCTTTCCTTTTCTGAACACAACATTCAAGTGGATCTTATACCACTTGAGATGCACGGGTTTGACATAATTCTTGGGATGGACACCCTTGAAAAGTATAAGGTTGTCTTGGATTGTGGTTCCAAGCAAGCTATGTTTACATACAATGGTGAGACATGGGTCTTTCAGGGGGACAGACAGATTCTTCCAACCTGTCTAGTGTCATCTATGGTAGCAGAAAAGTTGATGAGACAAGGATGCTTCACATTCTTAGCACATGTGGTAGATACCCGAGCAGAGAGTTTTAGTCTTTCTGAAGTTCCTGTCATCAGGGAATTTGAGGATGTGTTTCCTGAAGAACCTCCAGACATTCCTCCATCTCAAGAGATTGATTTTGAGATTAATCTAATTCTGAGTACGCAACCTATAGCTCAAACACCCTATAGGATGGCGCCATCTGAGATGGAAGAACTTAAGAAACAGTTACAGGAGTTGCTTCAGAAAGATTTGATTCAACCGAGTACTTCCCCATGGGGTGCTCCAATTCTTTTTGTTAAAAAGAAGGATGGGTCTATGAGATTATGCATAGACTATAGACAACTTAACAAGGTGACTATTAAGAACAAATATCCTCTTCCAAGGATAGATGATCTGTTTGACCAGTTGCGTGGTGCAACTATATTCTCTAAGATAGATCTAAGGTCAGGATATCATTAGTTACATATCAAGGAGAGTGACATACCTAAATTAGCCTTTAGGACAAGGTATGGTCATTATGAGTTTGTAGTTATGTCATTTGGACTAACTAATGTACAACATGTAAATACATTATTTATCATGATTAAACCAAGGGTTTTAGGGTTTTCAGTAAGCCATGGAAGGTAGGTTGGGAATTTGGATCTAAAACCAAGGCCATACGATAGATCTTGAAAAACTGATCAAAATCCATACATGGTTCATAGTCATTCGAGATCCGTAGCTATAGGTATGAATTATTGGGTAAAATTTGACCAATCAGAGACGAGATAATTTGATAACCTGAATACTGGAATTTTGACTAAAGGGGGTGTAGAAAGACTAACATGCCCTTGGCTTAATTTTTCATGCATAGGCGTGATAGGGACTGACTTAGTCAATAGCTTATCTAAAGAAAATGTGGTTGTATATAAAAAAAATGCCAAATAACTTAAATGCCCATATCAATGTGATAAATCGATATTCAGAGTAAGGATAGAGAAGTAACATCAATGCATGGCTTCTTTCATCTTGATCCATGGTGCAAGGAGCACCCTTGTGGAGTTCCAAACTCTGATCAGAACTAGAATAAGTCAAGACCATTGTGAAGGTTGAGGTCTCAACTGCCTTCTTAATGTCCTTGCGATCCCAACAAGCCATTACAGAAGCTCTGGGAAGGCAAGAGGCAGCAAACTATACACTACTGGCTTCATGGCACGAGCTAAGAAAGGAAACCAGGAAGATGCCTTGTGAAAGGAAAACAACAGTCTGGGCACTTTCTTGGCCGTCCAACAAAGTCAGGGAAAAATCCCCTTGATAGAAGAATGAAAAACTCCCCTCAAATCCACATGTAGGTCGCAAGAAACAAAATCCATAGATCAAATGGGGAAACAAAGATACGACGACGAAGTATGGCATATACACATTACACTTTCCTTTAGTGTGGAAAATCGAAGGCAAAGCACCGATTTTCATAAAGATAACACCATTGAAGATGTAAGGACCCTGACCCATGTTTTGGGATAATCCTATTTGTTTTTCTTAAGTATGTTGCTTAGTGTTATGACCCCACCTCCCGATAACCCCCAATTAAGGGAGACCGAGAGTTCGAAGCTGCACCCATGACTTCCGGATCAAAGGTTCGGCAATTAACCAAGAATAATTATCAAATTTTAACATACTAAACTGAAAAGCTGTAAGAAAATAAACTTTGCATACCTTTTGAAATTTTGGATTTTATAACTTCTATCCACTTAATGATTCTACGCTAACTAATCCTCCTTGTATCTTTCTTCATGTATTTCACAATGTGACGATTTACTGTTTGTCCTTTTGGCTTGTACCTAAAATGCCGACAAACAAAACATCGGTCAGCCGAAGCTGGTATGTGGGGGAAACAATAATCATGCAATTATATACAACAAAGTATCACATTCAATTAACATTTAACAAACAAGATTACATTTTAAATATAACTCCGCGATCCATGAGTACCCTATCCTCTGTGCTGTCCCTGCAGTGAACTTGGATACTACCTTCCTTGTAGTAGATCCCCATTAAACCCCTCAAGATCCACCTATCTGGTGTACCAGTTTCTAGGGTTGAGTCACATGGCACTACCCGTGGGTAGTCCACTCCTTAACTCATGGAATGCTGAAGAGTCTCATGAACTACACGTGGTAGCCCAGTTTCTAACTCACGGTAACCCAGACCTTGCTCTAGGATTACCCCTTATTCAGCCTTTTTAAAGCAACAGAGGTGGACTCGGATCTAGCCAGTTATATGTACATTTATGGTGATAATCATAGTCACTTTATAGTTGCTTGAAATAGATAGACATCCAACAGTTATTTTCAAGCAACCGACAAAACTTTGGGAATCGCCGTGAAACTAGAGCGATTATTCATAAGCGTAACCACATACCTGTTTTGATGAGTCATGCAGATTATTCAACATTTACTTCATGTATATACAATCAAGCCAATCAACAGATCCAAGCAAGTAATTCAATCATCACATAATTTCTGTAAAAAATATGTACTCTATTGTTACACACACCATCAAGAATCTACTTTATTGACTTGGATTCACCTTCTAGGGTTTTTGTGTCCATTTTAGGGTTTCATTTTGCAATTAGGGTTTCCCTTCCTCTTTTACCATATTAAACCCTAATTATCTCATCTATCCTTCAATATTAAAGTTATCTTAACAACATATAACTCTATTTCCATATTAAAGGCACATTAATCATTAATTAATTTCATCAAGCTTCTTTTTATTAAAGCTATTATTTTTATCCTTTTAATCCATGATAAGATCATTGTACGCATCTATCATTAATTTAAAGTTCATTAGGGTCGAATTAACACATGAACTCATTTTACCATTAATCTACCTTTTATTCATGAGAAAACCCCAATCACTACGTATAGGGTATTTATCCAGAATTAGGGACTTTTATGTGCAAATAACATAGAATCAACATGTTATCATATTTTCGATTTAAATATGATTTTGTCCTCTTTTACCATAAATTAGGGTTTCTAAGTGCTTAATCATTCATAATTGATGTAAAACCCTAAATTAAGTGATAATAAATGTTACGACCCCACCTCCCGATAACCCCCAATTAAGGGAGACCGAGAGGTCGAAGCCGCACCCATGACTTCCGGATCAAAGGTTCGGCAATTAACCATGAATAATTATCAAATTTTAACATACTAAACTGAAAAGCTGTAAGAAAATAAACTTTGCATACCTTTTGAAATTTTGGATTTCTAACTTCTATCCACTTAATGATTCTACGCTAACTAATCCTCCTTGTATCTTTCTTCATGTATTTCACAATGTGACGATTTACTATTTGTCCTTTTGGACTTGTACCTAAAATGCCGACAAACAAAACGTCGGTCAGCCGAAGTTGGTATGTGGGGGAAACAATAATCATGCAATTATATATAACAAAGTATCACATTCAATTAACATTTAACAAATAAGATTACATTTTAAATATAACTCCGCGATCCATGAGTACCCTATCCTCTGTGTTGTCCCTGCAGTGAACTTGGATACTACCTTCCTTATGGTAGATCCCCATTAAACCCCTCATGATCCACCTATCTGGTGTACCAGTTTCTAGGGTTGAGTCACATGGTACTACCCGTGGGTAGTCCACTCCTTAACTCATGGAATGCTGAAGAGTCTCATGAACTACACGTGGTAGCCCAGTTTCTAACTCACGGTAACCCAGACCTTGCTCTAGGATTACCCCTTTTTCAACCTTTTTAAAGCAACAGAGGTGGACTCGGATCTAGCCAGTTATATGTACATTTATGGTGATAATCATAGTCACTTTATAGTTGCTTGAAATAAATTGAAATCCAACAGTTATTTTCAAACAACCGACAAAACTTCAGGAATCGCCGTGAAACTAGAGCGATTATTCATAAGCGTAACCACATACCTGTTTCGATGAGTCATGCAGATTATTCAACATTTACTTCATGTATATACAATCAAGCCAATCAACTGATCCAAGCAAGTAATTCAATCATCACATAATTCCTGTAAAAATATGTACTCTATTGTTACACACTTCATCAAGAATCTACTTTATTGACTTGGATTCACCTTCTAGGGTTTTTGTGTCCATTTTAGGGTTTCATTTTGCAATTAGGGTTTCCCTTCCTCTTTTACCATATTAAACCCTAACTATCTCATCTATCCTTCAATATTAAAGTTATCTTAACAACATATAACTCTATTTCTATATTAAAGGCACATTAATAATTAATTAATTTCATCAAGCTTCTTTTTATTAAAGCTATTATTTTTATCCTTTTAATCCATGACAAGATCATTGTACGCATCTATCATTAATTTAAAGTTCATTAGGGTCGAATTAACACATGAACTCATTTTACCATTAATCTACCTTTTATTCATGAGAAAACCCCAATCACTACGTATAAGGTATTTATCCAGAATTAGGGAGTTTTATGTGCAAATAACTTAGAATCAACATGTTATCGTATTTTCGATTTAAATATGATTTTGTCCTCTTTTACCATAAATTAGGGTTTCTAAGTGCTTAATCATTCATAATTGATGTAAAACCCTAAATTAAGTAATAATAAATGTTACGACCCCACCTCCCGATAACCCCCAATTAAGGGAGACCGAGAGGTCGAAGCCGCACCCATGACTTTCGGATCAAAGGTTCAGCAATTAACCAAGAATAATTATCAAATTTTAACATACTAAACTGAAAAGCTGTAAGAAAATAAACTTTGCATACCTTTTGAAATTTTGGATTTCTAACATCTATCCACTTAATGATTCTATGCTAACTAATACTTCTTGTATCTTTCTTCATGTATTTCATAATGTGACGATTTACTATTTGTCCTTTTGGCTTGTACCTAAAATGCTGACAAACAAAACGTCGGTCAGCCGAAGCTGGTATGTCAGGGAAACAATAATCATGCAATTATATATAACAAAGTATCACATTCAATTAACATTTAACAAATAAGATTACATTTTAAATATAACTCCGCGATCCATGAGTACCCTATCCTCTGTGTTGTCCCTGCAGTGAACTTGGATACTACCTTCCTTATGGTAGATCCCCATTAAACCCCTCATGATCCACCTATCTGGTGTACCAGTTTCTAGGGTTGAGTCACATGGCACTACCCGTGGGTAGTCCACTCCTTAACTCATGGAATGCTGAAGAGTCTCATGAACTACATGTGGTAGCCCAGTTTCTAACTCACGGTAACCCAGACCTTGCTCTAGGATTACCCCTTTTTCAGCCTTTTCAAAGCAACAGAGGTGGACTCGGATCTAGCCAGTTATATGTACATTTATGGTGATAATCATAGTCACTTTATAGTTGTTTGAAATAAATAGACATCCAACAGTTATTTTCAAGCAACCAACAAAACTTCGGGAATCTCCGTGAAACTAGAGCGATTATTCATAAGCGTAACCACATACCTATTTTGATGAGTCATGCAGATTATTCAACATTTACTTCATGTATATACAATCAAGCCAATCAACTAATCCAAGCAAGTAATTCCATCATCACATAATTCCTGTAAAAAATATGTACTCTATTGTTACACACTTCATCAAGAATCTACTTTATTGACTTGGATTCACCTTCTAGGGTTTTTGTGTCCATTTTAGGGTTTCATTTTGCAATTAGGGTTTCCCTTCCTCTTTTACCATATTAAACCCTAATTATCTCATCTATCCTTCAATATTAAAGTTATCTTAACAACATATAACTCTATTTCCATATTAAAGGCATATTAATCATTAATTAATTTCATCAAGCTTCTTTTTATAAAAGTTTTTATTTTTTTACCATATTTCAGTATAGTTGGTAGAATTTAGTAATTGTTATTGATTATTTGTCGAACCTTTGATCCTTTTAATTGGGATAACGACTCTGACCTTTTGGTCTCCTTTAATTGAGGGTTACCGGGAGGCGGGGTCGTTACACTTAGCTCCTTGCTCTAATCATCTGAGATGTAATTAGGGCATGTTGGAAGCTTGAGACCCATGTTTGAGCTTGTTTGGTTGATTCTTGTGTTTTGTGATGAGGTTTTGGGTATGAAAATATATCGTGGAATAGAATCATGCAGATGATAGAGAAGTAGGCCCTTTTCACCAGAAGTAGTGCCTTTGCAAAGATCGTTGACAAGATTAGGGCCAGACATATAGATATCATCAACATTTTGGGAGATAAGAGATTGCTAAGCCACCATGAGGCGATGAGATAAACATTTTGGGTGATACTTGTGAAAGGAAAACAACATTTTGGGCACTTTCCTGGATGTCCAACAAAGTCAGGGAAAAATCCCCTTGATAGAAGGACGAAAAACTCCCCTTAAATCCACATGTAGGTTGCAAGAAACAAAATGTATAGATCAAATGGGGAAACAAAAATACGATGACGAAGTATGGAATATACACATTACACTTTCTTTAGTGTGGAAAACCAAAGGTAAAGCACCAATTTTCACAAAAACAACATCATTGAAGATGTAAGGACCCTGACCCACATTTTGGGATAATCCTATTTTTTTGCTTAAGTATGTTGCTTAACTCGTTGCTCTAATCATCTGAGATGTAATTAGGACATGTTGGAAGCTTGAGTTTCATGTTTGAGCTTGTATGGTTGATGCGTGTGTTTTGTGATGAGGTTTTGGGTATGAAAATATATTGTGGAATAGAATCATGCAGATGATAGAGAAGTAGGTCCTTTTCACCAGAATCAGTGTCTTTGCAAAGATCGTTGACAAGATTAGGGCCATACATATAGACATCATCAACATTTTGGGAGATAAGAAATTGCTAAGCCACCATGAGGCTATGAGATAAACATTTTGGGTGATACTTATGAAAGGAAAACAACAATCTGGGCACTTTTCTGGCCGTTCAACAAAGTCAGGGAAAAATTCCCTTGATAGAAGGACAAAAAAACTCCCCTCAAATCCACATGTAGGTCACAAGAAAAACAATTGTATAGATCAAATGGGGAAACAAAGATACGACGACGAAGTATGGCATATACACATTACACTTCCTTTAGTGTGGAAAATCGAAGGTAAAGCACCAGTTTTCACAAAAACAACATCATTGAAGATGTGAGGACCCTGGCCCACGTTTTGGAATAACCCTATTTTTTTGGTTAAGTATGTTGCTTAGCTCCTTGCTCTAATCATATGAGATGTAATTAGGGCATGTTGGAAGCTTGAGTTCCTTGTTTGAGCTTGTTTGGTTGATGCTTGTGTTTTGTGATGAGGTTTTGGGTATGAAAATATATCGAGGAATAGGATCATGCAAATGATAGAGAAGTAGGTCCTTTTCACCAGAATCAGTGCCTTTACAAAGATCATTGACAAGATTAGGGCCAGGCATATAGACATCATCAACATTTTGGGAGATACGATATTGCTAAGCCACCATGAGGCTATGAGATAAACATTTTGGGTGATACTTGTGAAAGAAAAACAACAATCTGGGCACTGTCCTAGCCGTCCAACTAAGTCAAGGAAAAATCTTTTTGATAGAAGGATGAAAAACTCCCCTCAAATCCACATGTGGGTCTTAAGAAACAAAATCCATAGATAAAATGAGAAAACAATGATACGACGATGAAGTATGTCATATACGCGTTACACTTCCTTTAGTGTGGAAAATCGAAGGCAAAACACCAATTTTCACAAAGACAACACCACTGAAGATGTAAGGACCATGATCCATGTTTTGGGATAATCCTATTTGTTTTGCTTAAGTATGTTGCTTAGCTCCTTGCTCTAATCATCTGAGATGTAATTAGGGCATGTTGGAAGCTTGAGATCCTTGTTTGAGCTTGTTTGGTTGATGTGTGTGTTTTGTGATGAGGTTTCAGGTATGAAAATATATCGAGGAATAGAATCATGTAGATGACAGAGAAGTAGGTCCTTTTGACCAAAATTAGTGCATTTTCCAAGATCGTTGACAAGATTACGCCCAACCATATAGACAACATCAATATTTTGGGAGATAAGAGATTGCTAAGCCACCATGAGGCTATGAGATAAACATTTTGGGTGATACTTATAAAAGGAAAACAACAATCTGGGCACTTTCCTGGCAATCCAACAAAGTCAGGGAAAAATCCTTTTGATAGAAGGACGAAAAACTCCCCTCAAATCCATATGTAGGTCGCGAGAAATTTTTTTTATAGATCAAATGGGGTGACAATGATACGACGATGAAGTATGTCATATACACATTACAGTTCCTTTAGTGTGGAAAATCGAAGGCAAAGAACCAATTTTCACAAAGACAACACCATTGAAGATGTAAGGACCCTGACCCATGTTTTGGGATAATCCTGTTTGGTTTGCTCAAGTATGTTGCTTAGCTCGTTGCTCTAATCATCTGAGATGTAACTATGGCATGTTGGAAGCTTGAGATCCTTGTTTGAGCTTGTTTGGTTGATGCGTGTGTCTTGTGATGAGGTTTTGGGTATGAAAATATATCAAGGAATAGAATCATGCAGATGATAGAGAAGTAGGTCCTTTTCACCAAAATTAGTGCCTTTGCAAAGATCGTTGACAAGATTAGGGCCAACCATATAGACATCATCAATATATTGAGAGATAAGAGATTGCTAACCCACCATGAGGTTGTGAGATAAACATCCTCTGGATTGAAGTGTCTTTAGAAGGTCATCTTTCATGACTAGCAGATCATCTCGAATGAAAAACACATGATTGCCACTAGGTTGGAAATGTTTCATTAACATCACCAATTGAGGTTACGTAAGATCATTATTGGAGTTGCGGTCAAAATTGTGAAAACTGGGCTCTATGGTTGATACTTGCCCATAAACTGGAAAGGCTTAGGTTCATTTAAGAAGTCCAAAATTGAAGAAGCCTCCCTTTATTTCGTAGTAGTTGTTACTATGATAAGAGGATCAATGACTAGAGTGATGGTTTTATCTGTCCTTCTTCCGCTTCTTCTTTTTGTAGAACATTGTAGAAAATCTCTTTGCAGGTCTTGGAATTAATGGGTATAGATCTTGTAAATTCTTAGGCAGTTCAAGATCCAAAAATAAGTGTTTATGATAGATGACCTCCATTACATAGCATCCATGAAGAGGAGTGAACCCATTTGTATCTAGACTAGAAATAGGTATTTCACAATTCAAAGATTCCATAAGTTTAAGGATTATGAAAGCATTATCATTTTTGTCGGGGTTGTGCTGGTAGGTGTATGGCACAATCGTGTAACTTGTCCAGTTTGGTTGATAATAACTGACCTCACAGACAAGTCTTTGAAGATGAATATGAATTTGAGGAAGTTTTTTAGTAGCATGGTCTTTGAATCGAATGTCAGAATTTTTTCAGTTCTTTGAGACAAGTGTTGAGTAAAGTAACTTGGCATTTATTCAGATCAGCGACGCAAAACAACCATAATCCCTTGAAATTAAAAAGTAAAATGATAACTCTTGTTTTCTTAAACTCGAGCTTATATTTAAGGGTTGAAATGGGTGGAGCGTTCATATGCTTCTTGAGTAAGAAATTAGATAAGGAAGGTGTTGCATCGTAATATGGTCAATCCTTAATACTGGGCACAATGACCTCCAATATAGTCAATGCTAGTACGGAAAATCTGGTGAGCGGCAGACAGTAGCATCACTCATAGTGTTAGTGTGGCAACACATCCCATTATCACACAGATAACGAGGTGTTACGCGAAAACGTGTGGAAAACACCATAACCACAAATTATGAAAACACAGGTTAATTAAAACCGATTGTGAAAAATAGATAAACTATGAAACTATTACTTTCCAGTCCTCATTCTGCAAGGAAACATGTCATATATATATATATATATATATATATATATATATATATATATATACACGAGATCTGATACGTGTCTACAGCTTACAGAAACAGCTGTTCATCCATCATATGAGTTCACCACCTGTTCACATACATAAAGGCCCACATTCGACCAATAACAGGATATACAAACGTCATCGATCGTTCATCGTAAAACATCGTCAAAACACTGCCAAGGACCTGAGAGTACAGGGATGACTCTAGACTCTACTACAAAACATCCAAAACAGCAGCATATCTATCGCTTGCCTTCTACTGCTCCTCAAGCTGCTCGGCCGCAACACCACGACCACGACCACGTCTACCTCGACCACCTAAAAAGGGGTTAAACCAGTGGGGTGAGACACTTGAACAATTGTCCCAGCGGGTAACATAACTCCCCACCGCAACTACAGAACCTCAGCAAGATATACTATAACAACATATATCTAATAACAGGTATAACAAGAGCAGTCTATATAAAACAGATTATTCTTACTGACAAGCTTACCCGCTATACAAAAGCATATAACCAGATATATCTCAAGGAATATGATTAGCAAGATAATATGTATCCCTATGTAACATGATTATCAGAACAAGATATAATGTCACATAACCTGCTTATCAAGATAAGACATATTGTCACATAACCTGCAAGATATAACAAAGATATTACACAAACAAGGCCTCAACCAATGTTACATGTTTATCTTAAGCAGTAAATACTAAACGGATGTGTTACGTATTATTATGCCATGAGGATTTGAACCGTACCGTTCAAATTCAACCTTCGGTTACGAAACCCAAGCCAGTGCCATACAAGGTCAATGGAAGAGCCGGAATCAACGACCTCCCACCTCGTGGTCAGTACAAGAGTACAACACATGCAGGACCATAGTCACATGCTGAAGTGGTCTAAGCCACAGGGTCAGCTCCATAGGCTACCCTCACTCTAGCCCGCCTTAGTACAGGTCTCGACGCTAATAAATTGAGCCACGGGCCTGTTCACCGTGCTCTGAGCCATAAACGCATTCATGCTCCTCACATCACATATCCTAAGCCATGGGCCTGTTCACCATGCTCTTTACACGTATCTGAGTCTGCAACCGGAGTTACACTCTTACATCCTCATTTTTAGGCTAGGAGCAACCTAAACATATTCAACAATATGTGCTTCCAGGGTAACCCGTAGGAGAACCTGTTTCACCATCACCAAGTCTTGACGATGATGGATCTATGACCAATGCAAACTACATGATATATTTCACTGTGATTAATTAATATCTTTTAGATGGGTTGCAAGATTCAACCAAGTTGTATAACATGCAAGATATAACGGAAAGTAAACAACATTATATTATTATTTAATCACATCAACCTGATCCATCTCAAGGATCCAACATCACATGTTACCACTTGGCCTCTTGCCAACCATCCAGATCCAACTCGAGGATCATCACATACCATGGGATCTCAATCCCTCATCATGTATTGTCAATGCCTCTCAAGGCTCACATCATCATCATGGAACTTAACACATTATACATATCATTTTATTAACCAGAGTAATTACCAAGTGATGTTACTCATCACATGTGTCTCATAGCCCTTTTCAAGGCTAATCATCACCTGCATGGTTAGAGTCCACAATAATCGTAGATTCAATCATAAGGAATATGCTACCATCATGAAATGCTATTCAAGATACTCTACTTGCCATTCTTACATTATTTGGTGATCAAGTCACATCATTAACAAGCCATATACATGCTTACTCTTATCTCAAGATTATACAAGTAATCAAGGTGTCCAAACATACAGAACAAGTACTATTGTTACCACTACCATTATGTCACCATTCACTATCATCATTATTATCATTATTATCAGTATTATCATTATTTTCATCATTATTATGATCAACATTATTACTATCATCTTATTTATTATTAACAAATAAGCATAAGGATCACATCATGCATCTTATTACCATTACCTTCCTCATTACCATCCCTACTACCATTATCATCATTATGATCAGCATTATTACTATCATTATCATCATGCAACTACCATTATCATCATTGTTACTATCATTAGCATTATTATTGTTTGCAAGGCATCACATTCATTGTTGTTATCACTGACAAGACACCACCATTGTTTATTAGTGCATAACTAATCACTTTCATAACACAAAGGACCGTTACTATATGATTACAAGACTCTCACCATAACTCATCACCGCCCTCACTAAAACATATCAAGGCCTGTCGGCCGACACTTACCCAACCCTAGGCTGTCGCCCACCATGGCTATCGACACATACCCCTTTTTCAGCCTTTTTAAAGCAACAGAGGTGGACTCGGATCTAGCCAGTTATATGTACATTTATGGTGATAATCATAGTCACTTTATAGTTGCTTGAAATAAATAGACATCCAACAGTTATTTTCAAGCAACCGACAAAACTTTGGGAATCGCCGTGAAACTAGAGCGATTATTCATAAGCGTAACCACATACCTGTTTTGATGAGTCATGTAGATTATTCAACATTTACTTCATGTATATACAATCAAGCCAATCAACAGATCCAAGCAAGTAATTCAATCATCACATAATTCCTGTAAAAATATGTACTCTATTGTTACACACTTCATCAAGAATCTACTTTATTGACTTGGATTCACCTTCTAGGGTTTTTGTGTCCATTTTAGGGTTTCATTTTGCAATTAGGGTTTCCCTTCCTCTTTTACCATATTAAACCCTAATTATCTCATCTATCCTTCAATATTAAAGTTATCTTAACAACATATAACTCTATTTCCATATTAAAGGCACACTAATCATTAATTAATTTCATCAAGCTTCTTTTTATTAAAGCTATTATTTTTATCCTTTTAATCCATGACAAGATCATTGTACGCATCTATCATTAATTTAAAGTTCATTAGGGTCGAATTAACACATGAACTCATTTTACCATTAATCTACCTTTTATTCATGAGAAAACCCCAATCACTACGTATAGGGTATTTATCCAGAATTAGGGTCTTTTATGTGCAAATAACTTAGAATCAACATGTTATCATATTTTTGATTTAAATATGATTTTGTCCTCTTTTACCATAAATTAGGGTTTCTAAGTGCTTAATCATTCATAATTGATGTAAAACCCTAAATTAAGTGATAATAAATGTTACGACCTCACCTCATGATAACCCCCAATTAAGGGAGACCGAGAGGTCGAAGCCGCACCCGTGACTTCCGGATCAAAGGTTCGGTAATTAACCATGAATAATTATCAAATTTTAACATACTAAACTAAAAAGCTGTAAGAAAATAAACTTTGCATACCTTTTGAAATTTTGGATTTCTAACTTCTATCCACTTAATGATTCTATGCTAACTAATCCTCCTTGTATCTTTCTTCATGTATTTCACAATGTGACGATTTACTATTTGTCCTTTTGGACTTGTACCTAAAATGCCGACAAACAAAACGTCGGTCAGCCGAAGCTGGTATGTGGGGGAAACAATAATCATGCAATTATATATAACAAAGTATCGCATTCAATTAACATTTAACAAATAAGATTACATTTTAAATATAACTCTGCAATCCATGAGTACCCTATCCTCTGTGTTGTCCCTACAGTGAACTTGGATACTACCTTCCTTATGGTAGATCCCCATTAAACCCCTCATGATCCACCTATCTGGTGTACCAGTTTCTAGGGTTGAGTCACATGGCACTACCCGTGGGTAGTCCACTCCTTAACTCATGGAATGGTGAAGAGTCTCATGAACTACACGTGGTAGCCCAGTTTCTAACTCACGGTAACCCAGACCTTGCTCTAGGATTGCCCCTTTTTCAGCCTTTTTAAAGCAACAGAGGTGGACTCGGATCTAGCCAGTTATATGTACATTTATGGTGATAATCATAGTCACTTTATAGTTGCTTGAAATAAATAGACATCCAACAGTTATTTTCAAGCAACCGACAAACTTCAGGAATCGCCGTGAAACTAGAGCGATTATTCATAAGCGTAACCACATACCTGTTTTGATGAGTCATGCAGATTATTCAACATTTACTTCATGTATATACAATCAAGCCAATCAAAAGATCCAAGTAAGTAATTCAATCATCACATAATTCCTGTAAAAAATATGTACTCTATTGTTACACACTTCATCAAGAATCTACTTTATTGACTTGGATTCACTTTCTAGGGTTTTTGTGTCCATTTTAGGGTTTCATTTTGCAATTAGGGTTTCCCTTCCTCTTTTACCATACTAAACCCTAAATATCTCATCTATCCTTCAATATTAAAGTTATCTTAACAACATATAACTCTATTTCCATATTAAAGGCACATTAATCATTAATTAATTTCATCAAGCTTCTTTTTATTAAAGCTATTATTTTTATCCTTTTAATCCATGACAAGATCATTGTACGCATCTATCATTAATTTAAAGTTCATTAGGGTCAAATTAACACATGAACTCATTTTACCATTAATCTACCTTTTATTCATGAGAAAACCCCAATCACTACGTATAGGGTATTAATCCAGAATTAGGGACTTTTATGTGCAAATAACTTAGAATCAACATGTTATCGTATTTTCGATTTAAATATGATTTTGTCCTCTTTTACCATAAATTAGGGTTTCTAAGTGCTTAATCATTCATAATTGATGTAAAACCCTAAATTAAGTGATAATAAATGTTACGACCCCACCTCCCGATAACCCCCAATTAAGGGAGACCGAGAGGTCGAAGCCGCACCCATGACTTTCGGATCAAAGGTTCGGCAATTAACCAAGAATAATTATCAAATTTTAACATACTAAACTGAAAAGCTGTAAGAAAATAAACTTTGCATACCTTTTGAAATTTTGGATTTCTAACTTCTATCCACTTAATGATTCTACGCTAACTAATCCTCCTTGTATCTTTCTTCATGTATTTCACAATGTGACGATTTACTGTTTTTCCTTTTGGCTTGTACCTAAAACGCCGACAAACAAAACGTCGGTCAGCCGAAGCTGGTATGTGGGGGAAACAATAATCATGCAATTATATATAACAAAGTATCGCATTCAATTAACATTTAACAAATAAGATTACATTTTAAATATAACTCCGCGATCCATGAGTACCCTATCCTCTGTGTTGTCCCTGCAGTGAACTTGGATACTACCTTCCTTATGGTAGATCCCCATTAAACCCCTCATGATCCACCTATCTGGTGTACCAGTTTCTAGGGTTGAGTCACATGGCACTACCCGTGGGTAGTCCACTCCTTAACTCATGGAATGCTGAAGAGTCTCATGAACTACACGTGGTAGCCCAGTTTCTAACTCACGGTAACCCAGACCTTGCTCTAGGATTACCCCTTTTTTAGCCTTTTTAAAGCAACAGAGGTGGACTCAGATCTATCCAGTTATATGTACATTTATGGTGATAATCATAGTCACTTTATAGTTGCTTGAAATAAATAGACATCCAACAGTTATTTTCAAGCAACCGACAAAACTTCGGGAATCGCCGTGAAACTAGAGCGCTTATTCATAAGCGTAACCACATACCTATTTTGATGAGTCATGCAGATTATTCAACATTTACTTCATGTATATACAATCAAGCCATTCAACAGATCCAAGCAAGTAATTCAATCATCACATAATTCCTGTAAAAAATATGTACTCTATTGTTACACACTTCATCAAGAATCTACTTTATTGACTTGGATTCACCTTCTAGGGTTTTTGTTTCCATTTTAGGGTTTCATTTTGCAATTAGGGTTTCCCTTCCTCTTTTACCATATTAAACCCTAGTTATCTCATCTATCCTTCAATATAAAGTTATCTTAACAACATATAACTCTATTTCCATATTAAAGGCATATTAATCATTAATTAATTTCATCAAGCTTCTTTTTATAAAAGTTTTTATTTTTTTACCATATTTCAGTATAGTTGGTAGAATTTAGTAATTGTTATTGATTATTTGTCGAACCTTTGATCCTTTTAATTGGGATAACGGCTCTGACCTTCTGGTCTCCTTTAATTGAGGGTTACCAGGAGGCGGGGTCGTTACACTTAGCTCCTTGCTCTAATCATCTGAGATGTAATTAGGGCATGTTGGAAGCTTGAGACCCATGTTTGAGCTTGTTTGGTTGATTCTTGTGTTTTGTGATGAGGTTTTGGGTATGAAAATATATCGTGGAATAGAATCATGCAGATGATAGAGAAGTAGGCCCTTTTCACCAGAAGTAGTGCCTTTGCAAAGATCGTTGACAAGATTAGGACCAGACATATAGAGATCATCAACATTTTGGGAGATAAGAGATTGCTAAGCCACCATGAGGCGATGAGATAAACATTTTGGGTGATACTTGTGAAAGGAAAACAACATTTTGGGCACTTTTCTGGATGTCCAACAAAGTCAGGGAAAAATCCCCTTGATAGAAGGACGAAAAACTCCCCTTAAATCCACATGTAGGTTGCAAGAAACAAAATGTATAGATCAAATGGGGAAACAAAAATACGACGAAGAAGTATGGAATATACACATTACACTTTCTTTAGTGTGGAAAATCAAAGGTAAAGCACCAATTTTCAAAAAAACAACATCATTGAAGATGTAAGGACCCTAACCCACATTTTGGGATAATCCTATTTTTTTGCTTAAGTATGTTGCTCAACTCCTTGCTCTAATCATCTGAGATGTAATTAGGACATGTTGTAAGCTTGAGTTTCATGTTTGAGCTTGTATGGTTGATGCGTGTGTTTTGTGATGAGGTTTTGGGTATGAAAATATATTGTGGAATAGAATCATGCAGATGATAGAGAAGTAGGTCCTTTTCACCAGAATCAATGTCTTTGCAAAGATCGTTGACAAGATTAGGGCCATACATATAGACATCATCAACATTTTGGGAGATAAGAAATTGCTAAGCCACCATGAGGCTATGAGATAAACATTTTGGGTGATACTTATGAAAGGAAAACAACAATCTGGGCACTTTTCTGGCCGTTCAACAAAGTCAGGGAAAAATCCCCTTGATAGAAGGACAAAAAAACTCCCCTCAAATCCACATGTAGGTCACTAGAAAAACAATTGTATAGATCAAATGGGGAAACAAAGATACGACGATGAAGTATGGCATATACACATTACACTTCCTTTAGTGTGGAAAATCGAAGGTAAAGCACCAGTTTTCACAAAGACAACATCATTGAAGATGTGAGGACCCTGGCCCACGTTTTGGAATAACCCTATTTTTTTGGTTAAGTATGTTGCTTAGCTCCTTGCTCTAATCATATGAGATGTAATTAGGGCATGTTGGAAGCTTGAGTTCCTTGTTTGAGCTTGTTTGGTTGATGCTTGTGTTTTGTGATGAGGTTTTGGGTATGAAAATATATCGAGGAATAGGATCATGCAGATGATAGAGAAGTAGGTCCTTTTCACCAGAATCAGTGCCTTTACAAAGATCATTGACAAGATTAGGGCCAGACATATAGACATCATCAACATTTTGGGAGATAAGATATTGCTAAGCCACCATGAGGCTATGAGATAAACATTTTGGGTGATACTTGTGAAAGAAAAACAACAATCTGGGCACTTTCCTAGCCGTCCAACTAAGTCAAGGAAAAATCTTTTTGATAGAAGGATGAAAAACTCCCCTCAAATCCACATGTGGGTCTTAAGAAACAAAATCCATAGATAAAATGAGAAAACAATGATACGACGATGAAGTATGTCATATACGCATTACACTTCCTTTAGTGTGGAAAATCGAAGGCAAAACACCAATTTTCACAAAGACAACACCATTGAAGACGTAAGGACCCTGATCCATGTTTTGGGATAATCCTATTTGTTTTGCTTAAGTATGTTGCTTAGCTCCTTGCTCTAATCATCTGAGATGTAATTAGGGCATGTTGGAAGCTTGAGATCCTTGTTTGAGCTTGTTTGGTTGATGTGTGTGTTTTGTGATGAGGTTTCAGGTATGAAAATATATCGAGGAATAGAATCATGTAGATGATAGAGAAGTAGGTCCTTTTGACCAAAATTAGTGCATTTGCCAAGATCGTTGACAAGATTACGCCCAACCATATAGACAACATCAATATTTTGGGAGATAAGAGATTGCTAAGCCACCATGAGGCTATGAGATAAACATTTTGGGTGATACTTATAAAAGGAAAACAACAATATGGGCACTTTCCTGGCAATCCAACAAAGTCAGGGAAAAATCCTTTTGATAGAAGGACGAAAAACTCCCCTCAAATCCATAAGTAGGTCGCGAGAAATTTTTTTATAGATCAAATGGGGTGACAACGATACGACGATGAAGTATGTCATATACACATTACAGTTCCTTTAGTGTGGAAAATCGAAGGCAAAGCACCCGTTTTTACAAAGACAACACCATTGAAGATGTAAAGACCCTGACCCATGTTTTGGGATAATCTTGTTTGGTTTGCTCAAGTATGTTGCTTAGCTCCTTGCTCTAATCATCTGAGATGTAACTAGGGCATGTTGGAAGCTTGAGATCCTTGTTTGAGCTTGTTTGGTTGATGCGTGTGTCTTGTGATGAGGTTTTGGGTATGAAAATATATCGAGGAATAGAATCATGCAGATGATAGAGAAGTAGGTCCTTTTCACCAAAATTAGTGCCTTTGCAAAGATCGTTGACAAGATTAGGGCCAACCATATAGACATCATCAATATATTGAGAGATAAGAGATTACTAAGCCACCATGAGGTTGTGAGATAAACATCCTCTGGATTGAAGTGTCTTTAGAAGGTCATCTTTCATGACTAGTAGATCATCTCGACTGAAAAACACATGATTGCCACTAGGTTGGAAATGTTTCATTAACATCACCAATTGAGGTTACGTTAGATCATTATTGGAGTTGCGGTCAAAATTGTGAAAACTGGGCTCTATGGTTGATACTTGCCCATAAACTGGAAAGGCTTAGGTTCATTTAAGAAGTCCAAAATTGAAGAAGCCTCCCTTTATTTTGTAGTAGTTGTTACTATGATTAGAGGATCAATGACTAGAGTGATGGTTTTATCTGTCCTTCTTCCGCTTCTTCTTTTTGTAAAACATTGTAGAAAATCTCTTTGCAGGTCTTGGAATTAATGGGTATAGATCTTGTAAATTCTTAGGCAGTTCAAGATCCAAAAATAAGTGTTTATGATAGATGACCTCCATTACATAGCATCCATGAAGAGGAGTGAACCCATTTGTATCTAGACTAGAAATAGGTATTTCACAATTCAAAGATTCCATAAGTCTAAGGATTATGAAAGCATTATCATTTTTGTTGGGGTTGTGCTGGTAGGTGTATGGCGCAATCGTGTAACTTGTCCAGCTTGGTTGATAATAACTGACCTCACAGACAAGTCTTTGAAGATGAATATGAATTTGAGGAAGTTTTTTAGTAGCATGGTCTTTGAATCGAATGTCAGAATTTTTTCAGTTCTTTGAGACAAGTGTTGAGTAAAGTAACTTGGCATTTATTCAGATCAGCGACGCAAAGCAACCATAATCCCTTGAAATTAAAAGGTAAAATGATAACTCTTGTTTTCTTAAACTCGAGCTTATATTTAAGGGTTGAAATGGGTGGAGCGTTCATATGCTTCTTGAGTAAGAAATTAGATAAGGATGGTGTTGCATCGTAATATGGTCAATCCTTAATACTGGGCACAATGACCTCCAATATAGTCAATGCTAGTAACAGAAAATCTGGTGAGCGGCAGACAGTAGCATCACTCATTGTGTTAGTGTGGCAACACATCCCATTATTACACAGATAACGAGGTGTTACGCGAAAACGTGCGGAAAACACCATAACCACAAATTATGAAAACACGGGCTAATTAAAACCGATTGTGAAAAATAGATAAACTGTGAAACTATTACTTTCCAGTCCTCATTCTGCAAGGAAACATGCCATATATATATACATGAGATCTTATACGTGTCTACATCTTACAGAAATAGCTGTTCATCCATCACATGAGTTCACCACCTGTTCACATACATAAAGGCCCACATCCGGCCAACAACAGGATATACAAACGTCATCGATCGTTCATCGTAAAACATCGTCAAAACACTGCCAAGGACCTGAGAGTACAGGGATGACTCTAGACTCTACTACAAAACATCCAAAATAGCAGCATATCCATCGCTTGCCTTCTACTGCTCCTCAAGCTGCTCGGCCGCAACACCACGACCACGACCACGTCTACCTCGACCACCTAAAAAGGGGTAAAACCAGTGGGGTGAGACAATTGAACAATTATCCCAGCGGGAAACATAACTCCCCACCGCAACTACAGAACCTCAGCAAGATATACTATAACGGCAAATATCTAATAAAAGGTATAACAAGAGCAGTGTATATAAAATAGATTATTCTTACCGACAAGCTTAACGGCTATACAAAAGCATATAACCAGATATATCTCAAGGAATATGATTAGCAAGATAATATGTATCCCTATGTAACATGATTATCAGAACAAGATATAATGTCACATAACCTGCTTATCAAGATAAGACATATTGTCTCATAACCTGCAAGATATAACAAAGATATTACACAAACAAGGCCTCAACCAATGTTACGTGTTTATCTTAAGCAGTAAATACTAAACGACTGTGTTACATATTATTATGCCCTGAGGATTTGAACCGTACCATTCAAATCCAACCTTCAGTTACGAAACCCAAGCCGGTGCCATACAAGGTCAATGGAAGAGCCAGACTCCACGACCTCCCACCTCGTGGTCAGTACACAAGTACAACACAAGCAGGACCATAGTTACATGCTGAAGTGGTCTAAGCCACAGGGTCAGCTCCATAGGCTACCCTCACTCTAGCCCGCCTTGGTACAGGTCTCGATGCTAATAAAATTGAGCCACGGGCCTGTTCACCGTGCTTTGAGCCATGAACGCATTCATGCTCCTCACATCACATATCCTGATCCATGGGCCTGTTCACCATGCTCTTTACACGTATCTGAGTCTGCAACCGGAGTTACACTCTTACCTCTTCATTTTCAGGCTAGGAGCAACCTACACATATTCAACAATATGTGCTTCCAGGTTAACCCGTAGGAGAACCTGTTTCACCATCACCAAGTCCTGACGATGATGGATCTATGACCAGTGCAAACTACATGATATATTTCACTGTGATTAATTAATATCTTTTAGATGGGTTGCAAGATTCAACCAAGTTGTATAACATGCAAGATATAACGGAAAGTAAACAACATTATATTATTATTTAATCACATCAACCTGATCCATCACAAGGATCCAACATCACATGTTACCACTTGGCCTCTTTCCAACCATCCAGATCCATCTCGACGATCATCACATACCATGGGATCTCAATCCCTCATCATGTATTGTCAATGCCTCTCAAGGCTCACATCATCATCATGGAACTTAACACATTATACATATCATTTTATTAACCAGATTAATTACCAAGTGATGTTACTCATCACATGTGTCTCATAGCCCTTTTCAAGGCTAATCATCACCTGCATGGTTAGAGTACACAATAATCGTAGATTCAATCATAAGGAATATGCTACCATCATGAAATGCTATTCAAGATACTCTACTTGACATTCTTACATTATTTGGTGATCAAGTCACATCATTAAGAAGCCATATACATGCTTACTCTTATCTCAAGATTATACAAGTAATCAAGGTGTCCAAACATACAGAACAAGTACTATTGTTACCACTACCATTATGTCACCATTCACTATCATCATTATTATCATTATTATCAGTATTATCATTATTTTCATCATTATTATGATCAACATTATTACTATCATCTTATTTATTATTAACAAATAAGCATAAGGATCACATCATGCATCTTATTACCATTACCTTCCTCATTACCATCCCTACTACCATTATCATCATTATGATCAACATTATTACTATCATTATCATCATGCAACTACCATTATCATCATTGTTACTATCATTAGAATTATTATTGTTTGCAAGGCATCACATTCATTGTTGTTATCACTAACAAGACACCACCATTGTTTATTGGTGCATAACTAATCACTTTCATAACACAAAGGACCGTTACCATATGATTACAAGACTCTCACCATAACTCATCACCGCCCTCACTAAAACCTATCAAGGCCTGTCGGCCGACACATACCCAACCCTAGGCTGTCGCCCACCATGGCTATCGGCCATCATGGGTGTCGGTCAGCATGGTTATCGGCCACCATGGCATGCATGGCCTATCGGTCAACATGGCTATCGGCCAACATGCATGGTCTATCGTTCAAGACAAGGAAACAAGCCACACATGGTCATGTCGTCCGACACCAACAACCATCAAGCTTGACAAGGCTATATCGGCCAACACCTCAAGATGTATCGCCCAACAACATCCAATGGCCAACTCAACCATATCGGCCAACTCAACCATATCGGCCAACTCCTCACTAGCTTGACCTATCACCCAACACAAGAGCACTCACCATGTCACCCATCACCAAGAATAAAGGGATTGCTTATCACAAGGACCATGTCGTTCAACAAGGGTCACCATCATATCGGCCACCATGACCCTAGATCACCCTATCGCCCAACACATGGACAAGGGTATCGGCCAACCTCAAGAACACATCATGTCATCCACCAAAGGCATACATATCATCCATCAAAGGGAATACCATATCGTCCAACTCAAAGACAAAGGTGCCATGTCGTACAACTCAAAAGGATATCGTCTAACACCAACAAAGAAGGGATATCTCCCAACACTAGGTCACCATCAACCTCCAACTCAAAGGAGCACAAACCCTAGATCACAAGGTACACTAGAAACCCTAAACCTTAAGGGGATATCGGCCACCAAAGGAAACTCAAGCAAGGTACAATTCTAAGCTACTAATCTATGAACAAAAACAAAAACAAGAGGTAAAGAAGTTAGGGTTAGAAGTTATGCAACCCGCCTTAAGCTCTAAGCTCTAAGGAAGAAGATGCACTTCAAGATTCAAGGGATGTCGTCCACCAAACCTGATCCAAGAGAGGGTATCGGCCACCACTGCAACTCTAGGAGAGTGTCTCAACTGACACAAGCAAGAGAGGGAGGAGTGTCGTGCACTCAAGGTGGAGGAGAGACCAAAAGAGCAAAGGAAGCTAAGGCAAGGGAAAGAGCTACCTATATAGAAAGAAGGGGAGGAGAAACCAAGGTAGATCCATGCTAAGTGTCATCCACCCAAGGGACGCTTGTCCTAGGGTTCAAGCCAACACACTAGCACACCAAGAGACACTTGTCAAAGATATACACCAAGTGTCCACCAAACATGGTCAAGGTTGGACCAAGCAACATGGGCGACACAACTAGCAGCTCCTCTGGGCGACACACACTACTCCAGGTCAACACACCACCTCTAGGTCGACACACACTCTTCCTTGGGTGACACAAGCTGGTCTTGGCCGACACAAGGCTCAAGCAAGCCCAAACAAAGCACCTCAAGGCCCAAACAAGCTTAAGCAAGGCCCAAGAAACTCAAACAACAAGCCCAAGCCTTCCTCTCAACCCTAGAGGAAGCAAAGAGGGGAAAACATCTCACAAGATTGCAAACTTGCACACAAAACCCTAGACTTGGGTTATTTTCAAGTAGCCCCTCGAACTCTCAACAAAGCACAACAAAAACCCTAATCACCACTCAAAGGTGATTAGAAAGCATCAAACCACCAAGGCTAAGCTAAACAAATAGGGTAAACCCTAAACGTAGGTTAGGGTCCTTACAGTTAGGAACATATGTGTTACCTTGATAAGAGTGAGAAGACAAGGAAGATGATGCTTCAACAGAACGAGCATGAAATTCATGAGGTTGTTCACATTGGAGAGTGTGTTGTTCTTCTTTATGCTTTCAAGCATTTTCTTGTCCTGTGATATGCAACAATATATGATGTTGAACAGTCAGTATTTCGTCAAGTTGGTGTTGAAGAGTTGTCATGTGGCAAGGGATGTTCCTAAGCATGTTGACTTGCTTATCTAGGGATTGAACTTGGTTAGCTATGTCCTGCACATCTTGATGAAGTTTAGGAATATCAGTCATAGTTGCAGCAATTGCCTTATTGATGATATTGAACTCTCATCCGAAGACGCCCCCATGGTCTTGGGATATCTGTGATTAGATGGGGGTGAAGAATGACTCTCAGATCGGCGAGAAGTAGAAGGGTGATATCTATAATGACGATGTCATGGTGGACTATTAATATCATCATTTATCTTCTGTTGTGACTGAGAAATAGGTCTTCTTTTGGCAGAAACCTAGACATGGATGATGGTGGAAGATGATGGATCAATAGTCTTTCATGCATCTTTTAAAATTTGTGGAGGATATGAGCCATGTTTTGGTGATACTTGGAGTTTCTCCAAATTGTAACCGACCATTCTGTCTTGTTCACTTTCCTCTGATATCTTAGATAAAGGCTTCTTTGATGTTTTTGTCATGATGGGCTTCGGGCACACTCTACTCCTTGGTGTGCCCGACTAACATCCCTGACCTGTAACATCCCTGACTTGGGTTATGGATTCACCCTAGAAGTTTTACTTAAGTAAGTTGTTTACAAACTTGTTTTAATCTTTTAAAAAGTAATTAAGACTCTTTTAGAGTTTAAATTTCAAGTTTGAGCTTAATTGCAAACTATTTGTGCATTCTATGATAGTTTGAGCATAAAGTGCAATTTACCCAAGATGAGGGGCTATATTGCAAAATGTCACATGTTTAATGTACCTCATATGTTTTATCATCATAAGAGAGAGAATGATGTTAAAGGATGTCTTGTGGAAAGCCTAAATTTCAAGTTGCAACATGTTTGAATAATGTTAGTGCATTGTGCACCAATTTTGGTACAAATTGTAATTTACCCAAATTGTAGGGTTAATATGTAAAATTACACCTCTAGAGTGTCCATACTCCCTCCTAGTATCATATAGAGGATAAATAAAGGAGTATACACCATGTTTGAATCAATTATGAGTGATGGTGCTCTTGGTGATAAAATGACCAAGAAAGGGGTTAATTGTAAAACCCTAACTTGAGTTGTATCTAGTTGAAAAGCTTATATATGAGTGTCTATCGGCCAATGAGCCATAGGAGGAGTCTCATATAATTTTGTGGACTCTTGGAAAAGCCCATGATGTGCAAATCACCTCAAGGAAGTGAAGTGTATAGGGTTACAACTTCCTTAGAAAAGTTGTATCAGGTTGTAGATAAAGTGATGATTTAATTGATATATCTTATTCAAAGGGATATGTAATGGACGAATTTTCATCCCTAGATTATCCTCAACTATTTTTCATGTCAAGATAAATGTTAATGCATGCATGTACACGTGTCAACCATGCATGGACACGTGGCACCTAGTAGCTCAAATTGATGACACCTAATTTTCAAACTTCTTCATGAACAACAAGTATATATACCCCTTCTTTCACCCCTTAGTGAAATTATTCGAATCTGACCACCCTACTTCCCTAAGGTATCATGCATAGGGTCCTTGTATCATGCAGGAGTGAAGTGGTATCGTGCATAGGGCCTTGGGTATCATCCATAGCAAGTTCATATCGGCCAAGTAAGGTGGTATCGACCAAGTAGGGTGATATCGACCATAGTAAAGTGTTTTGATCACAAGTGAGGGGAATATCGGCCAAGGGTGGTGGCATATCATGCATGGGTGGTGGCATATCGTGAAAGAGTAGTAGGGTATCATGAAAACGTTATAAGGAGCAAGAAGGAGCTCATACTTAACCCTAAGGTGAGGCCATGATCATCTTCAACCTTGGAATGAAGTATGATTTTAGGGTTATGATCTTCCTTTCTTTTCTTCTTCACCAATTGCTTATCTGTGATGATTCTTTGCATATAGAGGAGTTTTGAAGTTCATATTCAACCTTAGGAATGTTAAGCTTTGGAGCTTGTAGCTTTGAAGTTGTTCTTGAGGAAGGTTATATAACTTGAACCCAATTATATTATTATGCACCTTCAATTGTGTCATACTTGTTGATCTACTTGAAATTTCAATTTCTCTTGAATAATTGATGATCCTTTGAGTTCTAAAAGCTTCATGGGACTGTTGTCCATGACTTAGAACAGTAAGAAAAAAGGTCTAGAGGTTGATGGTGATGACATCATCAAAGGTAAAGTGATATTGGGTTCAAGCACACAAGCAAGCACCTCTAACCCGATATGGTGATGCACCTACTCCATTAAAATGATATGGATATGATTTTATGCCTTCTTGCACGATATGGTGGTGTAGTATACACCTATTGCACAATAGGAGGTCAAGCATACACCTCAAAAATGATATTGGGTTAAGCACACACCTCAAACCTGATATGGTGATGTAACCCTATATGATAGGAAAACCGATATATACCTTGTAACCCCACACCCTTATTGATTTGTATAATGGGTTCACAAAGGTTCAAACAGTTGTCTATCCTATCACTTAACCCATGGTGAACGGTAGGTCGAAGCCATGAAGGTTTGAAGAAGCATAATCATAAGGGTATTTCCCGATATGGTGTGGCAAGCACACATACACCTTAAAACCGATATGGTGTGGCAAGCACACATACACCTTAAAACCGATGTGGTGTGGCAAGCACACATACACCTTAAAACTGATATGGTGTGGAAAGCACACATACACCTTAAAACCGATATGGTGTGGCAAGCACACATACACCTTAAAACCGATATGGTGAAAGCACCTTAAATGCAATGTACTTGATGGAGTAACACATGAAGTATTTTATATCAAGTCATACATTAAGAGGTATGGAGTTTAATGAATAATGATTAAAGTCGGCTAATATACCTTGAAGGAAAGGTTGAGCCAACTTAATAAAGTATGGAGTAATCAACATCCTAGTAAGGATGACAGAGAGACTCCTACTTTTGTGATAAACATGCAATGGGCATACATTGATACTCCTAATATGTGTAGGGTATGAGTTAGGGTTTGATTCTTGATAATGTGATCTTGAAACCCTAAATGGTTAATAAGGGAAACCCTAACCCTAATGTAGGGTATGATTTTTAAACCCTAATCGATAAGGAAGGGAAACCCTAACCCTAATGAGGGAATAGTGGTATTACCCTTGTATTGCATGGTGTTGATATATATTTGATATGGTTGTTATCATGTATACTAACCATGCATGTATCATGAGATGACGAGCATAGCCATGTATGAGTTATGATGTTTTATATGATAAATATTTTAAATGGGCCTTGTGAGCCATGTGAGATGCTTGTGTAACAAGTATCATGTATACCTTGGTCTGAGGACCTAGAGGTAATAGTTACCTGAAAAGTGGTAACCATATTCAGTGATGAACTAAGGGTTGAATACCCAAATCTAGTAATCATGATGATAATAATGTTGAGGGATGAGAATTCCCAGTAATGAGATAAGGGATTGAGATCTTAAATGTTATATGTGTTTTAAAGATTTGAAAAGTACTTGATACATGTATTACACCTTTCTTTGTAGCATTTTTCATAATAATTCATGTTTGAAAACTTGACTGATGCTAAAAGAATACGGTAATGTACTTAATTAATCAAGTGGAATCTTATCATGTAGTGCCCTGACCATAGATTCATCATCGTCGGCAGATGGTGATGGTAAAATAGGTTTTCCCATGGGATCTCTTGGAGAGTGCATATTTTTGAATATGCGAGGGTGATGGGAACAAATATCCTTACTCCCTAATATGGGATTGACGTGAGATAAACACGAGATCTCTTAATCCTTAATTATATGTGCTGGGATGGATGTATCACGAATCTCCCGATGATGATTAATGTCGGGATTGATGGTAGATAAACACGAGATCTCTCAATCGCCGAAGAGAGTGCAGCCGCCGTTGTAGCTCTATAGCGAAGTTGCCAGTATATCCTGAAAAGCTATTTAAGCAGTTGACGTAGTCCTGCTTGTGGTCTCGCACTGACCGAGATGGCAGAGGTCATGGCAGCTGGCTCTTCCATTGACCTTTTATGGTACCGATTTTGACTTCACAGTGGTCGGTTGGAATATTAGTGGTATACGTCATCTCCTCAGGGCATAAGTATGATTGTAAAATGTAATCAGTAGTGTAGCATATTTGCTTAAGGATGGAATACAGAAATCATTGGTTGATGTTACATTTCTTATTGCATCTTAAATAGATAGAGGTTATACATGTTCTTCATATTCCTTATAAAATGAATATATGAATTACTACTTTATTATATATAGTTGCAATGTTTCAGAAGATGATATTGCTCTATTTTGCTTAAATAGTGATTAAATCCTACTTATTAATATAAAAGAATCCTCTGCTCAGTTTTATTATTGTTTATCTACAATAATAATATTGTTGGCAGAGAGTTATATCTCTCAGTGGAACATGGGTCTCACTCCATTGGTCACCAACATTTTTAGGTGGACGTGGACAAGGAGGTAGGGACCATACAGTAGTGGGAGGACAACAACATCAGGGGCAGTAGTAGCATCTCAGGTTGAGTGTACAGTCTGTTGTGTCTTATAGATATAAGTCCTATGTGTCGTCTCTATACTCTCAGGTCCTTGGAGTCAGTACGTAACCATTTTTATGAACGATATGAGATTTTGGCTTGTATGTCTCGAGGTTTTATGTTGCTTATGTATAGTTTGGCAAAGCAACTGTTATATGTTATCCTCGAGATGAGATGGTACATGGTATGTACAATGTAAACCATGATGTATGTAATGCTTTGGTGCTCTTCTTAAGAGTTTCCTGGAAATAGATCTGTTTGCAAATGGTTTTAATTTTTAGTGATTTTTGTTAATCCGCTGATTATGGTTATTCCGCAATTATTTACTGGTGACGGTTTGATTTGTTATCAGATCGTCACAAAGTAACATCCCTGACCTGGGTTATGGCTTAACCCTAGAAGTTTTGCTCAAGTAAGTTGTTCATAAACTTGTTTTAATCTTTTGAAAAGTAACTAAGACTCTTGTAGAGTTTAATTTTCAAGTTTGAGCTTAATTGCAATTTGTTTGTGCATTATATGATAGTTTGAGCATAAAGTGCAATTTACCCAAGATGAGGGGCTATATTGCAAAATGTCACATGTTTAATGTACCTCATATGTTTTATCATCATAAGAGAGAGAATGATGTTAAATTATGTCTTATGGAAAGCCTAAATTTCAGGTTGTAGTTAATAGCTTATCTAAATAAAATGTGGTTGTATAAAACACAAATGCCAAAATACCTTAAATGCCCATATCAGTGTGATAAATCAATATTGAGAGTAAGGATAGAGAAGTAACATCGATGAATGGATTCTTTCATCTTGATCCATGGTGCAAGGAGCACCCTTGTGGAGTTCCAAACTCTGATCAGAACTCGAATAAGTCAAGACCATTGTGGAGGTTGAGGTCTCCACTACCTTCTCGATGTCCTTACGATCCCAACAAGCCATTGCAGAAGCTCTGGGAAGGTAGGAGACATCAAACTATACACTACTGGCTTCATGGCATGAGCTAAGAAAGGAAACCAGGAAGATGCCTTATGAAAGGAAAACAACAATCTGGGGACTTTCTTGGCCATCCAACAAAGTTGGGGAAAAATCCCCTTGATAGAAGGATGAAAAACTCCCCTTAAATCCACATGTAGGTCGTAAGAAACAAAATCCATAGATCAAATGGGGAAACAAAGATACGACGAAGAAGTATGGCATATACACATTACACTTCTTTTAGTGTGGAGAATCGAAGGCAAATCATCGGTTTTCACAAAGACAACACCATTGAAGATGTAAGGACCCTGACCCATGTTTTGGGATAATCATGTTTGTTTTGCTTAAGTATGTTTCTTAGCTCCTTGCTCTAATCATCTGAGATGTAATTAGGGCATGTTGTAAGCTTGAGATCCTTGTTTGAGATTGTTTGGTTGATTCTTGAGTTTTTTGATGAGGTTTTGGGTATGAAAATATATCGTGGAATAGAATCATGCAGATGATAGAGAAGTAGGTCCTTTTCACCAGAATCAGTGCCTTTGTAAAGATCGTTGACAAGATTAGGGCCAGACATATAGACATCATCAACATTTTGGGAGATAAGAGATTGCTAAGCCACCATGAGGCGATGAGATAAACATTTTGGGTGATACTTGTGAAAGGAAAACAACAATCTGGGAACTTTCCTGGCCGTCCAACAAAGTCAGGGGAAAATCCGCTTGATAGAAGGACAAATAACTCCCCTTAAATCCACATGTAGGTCACACGAAACAAAATGTATAGATCAAATGGGGAAACAAATATACGATGACGAAGTATGGCATATACACATTACACTTCCTTTAGTGTGGAAAATCAAAGGTAAAGCACCAGTTTTCACAAAAACAACATCATTGAAGATGTAAGGACCCTGACCCACGTTTTGGAATAATCCTATTTTTTTTGCTTAAGTATGTTGCTTAGCTCCTTGCTCTAATCATCTAAGATGTAATTAGGGCATGTTGGAAGCTTGACTTTCTTGTTTGAGCTTGTTTGGTTGATGCGTGTGTTTTGTGATGAGGTTTTGGGTACGAAAATATATTGTGGAATAGAATCATGTAGATGATAGAGAAGTAGGTCCTTTACACCAGAATCACTGCCTTGGCAAAGATCGTTGACAAGATTAGGTTATACATATAGAAATCATCAACATTTTGGGAGATAAGAAATTTCTAAGCCACCATGAGGCTATGAGATAAACATTTTGGGGATACTTGTGAAAGGAAAACAACAATCTGGGCACGTTCCTGGCCGTCCAACAAAGTCAGGGAAAAATCCCCTTGATAGAAGGATAAAAAAACTCCCCTCAAATCCACATGTAGGTCACAAGAAAAAAAAATGTATAGATCAAATGGGGAAACAAATATACGACGAAGAAGTATGGCATATACACATTACACTCCCTTTAGTGTGGAAAATCGAAGGTAAAGCACCCGTTTTCACAAAAACAACATCATTGAAGATGTGAGGATCCTGACCCACGTTTTGGGAAAACCCTATTTTTTTTTGCTTAAGTATGTTTCTTAGCTCCTTGCTCTAATCATTTGATATGTAATTAGGGAATGTTAGAAGCTTGAGTTCCTTGTTTGAGCTTGTTTGGTTGATGCTTGTGTTTTGTGATGAGGTATTGGTTATGAAAATATATCGAGGAATAGGATCATGCAGATGATAGAGAAGTAGGTCTTTTTCACCAGAATCAGTGCCTTTAGAAATATCATTGACAAGATTAGGGCCAAACATATAGTCATCATCAACATTTTGGGAGATAAGAGATTGCTAAGCCACCATGAGGCTATGAGATAAACATTTTGGGTGATACTTGTGAAAGAAAAACAACAATCTGGGCACTTTTCTGGCCATCCAACAACGTCAAGGAAAAATCTTTTTGATAGAAGGATGAAAAACTCCCCTCAAATCCACATGTAGGTCGCAAGAAACAAAATCCATAGATCAAATGGGGAAACAATGAAGCCACGATGAAGTATGGCATATACGCATTACACTTCCTTTAGTGTGGAAAATCAAAGGCAAAACACCAATTTTCACAAAGACAACACCATTGAAGATGTAAGGACCCTGATCCATGTTTTGGGATAATCCTGTTTGTTTTGCTTAAGTATGTTTCTTAGGTCCTTGGTCTAATCATGTGAGATGTAATTAGGGCATGTTGGAAGCTTGAGATCCTTGTTTGATCTTGTTTGGTTGATGTGTGTGTTTTGTGATGAGGTTTTGGGTATGAAAATATATCGAGGAATAGAATCATGCAGATGACAGAGAAGTAGGTCCTTTTTACCAAAATTAGTGCCTTTGCCAAGATCGTTGACAAGTTTACGGCCAGCCATATAGCCATCATCAATATTTTGGGACATAAGAGATTGCTAAGCCACCATGAGGCTATGAGATAAACATTTTGGGTGATACTTGTGAAAGGAAAACAACAATCTGGGCACTTTCCTGGCCGTGCAACAAAGTCAGGGAAAAATCCTTTTGATAGAAGGACAAAAAACTCCCCTCAAATCCATATGTAGGTCGCAAGAAAAAAAAATTGTAGATCAAATGGGGAGACAAAGATACGATGACAAAGTATGGCATATACACATTACACTTCCTTTAGTGTAGAAAATCGAAGGAAAAGCACCATTTTTCACAAAGACAACACCATTGAAGATGTAAGGACCTTGACCCATGTTTTGGGATAATCCTATTTGTTTTGCTTAAGTATATTGCTTAGCTCCTTTCTCTAATCATCTGAGATGTAATTAGGGCATGTTGGAAGCTTGAGATCCTTGTTTGAGCTTGTTTGGTTGATGCATGTGTTTTGTGATGAGGTTTTGGGTATGAAAATATATCGAGGAATAGAATCGTGCAGATGATAGAGAAGTAGGTCCTTTTCACCAAAATCAGTGCCTTTACAAAGACCGTTGATAAGATTAGGGCCAACAATATAGACATCATCAATATTTTGAGAGATAAGAGATTGCTAAGCCACCATGAGGCTGTGAGATAAACATCCTCTGGATTGAAGTGTCTTTAGAAGGTCATCTTTCATGACCAGTAGATCGTCTCGACTGAAAACCACATGATTGCCACTGGGTTGGAAATGCTTCATTAACATCACCAATTGAGGATACATGAGTTCACTATTGGAGTTGTGGTCAAAATTGTGAAAACTGGGCTCTATGGTTGATACTTGCCCATAAACTGGAAAGGCTTAGGTTCATTTAAGAAGTCCAAAATTGAAGAAGCCTCCCTTTATTTTGTAGTAGTTGTTACTATGATAAGAGGATCAATGACTAGAGTGATGGTTTTATTTGTCCTTCTTCCACTTCTTCTTTTTGTAGAACATTGTAGAAAATCTCTTTGCAGGTCTTGGAATTAATGGGTATAGATCTTGTAAATTCTTAGGCAGTTCAGGATCCAGAAAGAAGTGTCTATCATAGATGACTTCCATTGCATAACATCCATGAAGAGGAGTGAACCCATTTGTATCCAGACTAGAAATAGGTATTTCACAATTCAAAGATTCCATAAGTCTAAGGATTATGAAAGTATTGTCATTTTTGTCTGGGTTGTGCTGGTAGGTGTATGGCACAATCATGTAACTTGTCCAGTTTGGTTGATAATAACTAACCTCACAGACAAGCCTTTAAAGAAGAATAGGAATTTGAGGAAGTTTTTTAGTAGCACGGTCTTTGAATCGAATGTCAGAATTTTTTCAATTCTTTGAGACAAGTGTTGAGTAAAGTAACTTGGCATTTATTCAGACCAGCGACACAAAGCAACCATAATCCCTTGAAATTAAAAGGTAAGAGGATAACTCTTGTTTTCTTAAACTCGAGCTTATCTTTAAGGGTTGAAATGGCTGGAGCGTTCATATGCTTCTTGGGTAAGCAATTAGCTAAGGAAGGTGTTGCATCGTAATATGGTCAATCCTTAATACTGGGCACGACAACCTCCAATATAGTCAATGCTAGTACGGTAAACATCCTTTTGGTAACTTTAATAGGGTAGCAAAATATATTTCAAAAACTGCCATGAGAATTCATGATAGAGTCGTTATTGTAAACAATATGACTCCCATCACGCTGATCATCAAGAATGTCCTGTAATACAAAAATATGATGGACTACTAATCCTTCAGACAATCAGGATCAAGTCCACTCATCTTTAAAGGAATCTAAGGTGCAAGTGGAAGTAATGATTCTAGAAATATTGGATCAGATAAGGATGGAAAATTGGCAAAATGATGGAGAGATCACCAACATCCTCCTCCTCAGAAGCATCCTCATTGTCTAAAGTATTGTTAGCATCCGCTTCTAGATCCAGATTGGTGGTATACTTTCCAACAAATATATCCTCCTACTGAGGAGATAATGGATTGGGCTTAGATTGAGCACTGCCCCATCCAATTTCTTCATCATGTCTTTTTTTTAAAAGAATCAAGTGAGGATGGTGGGGATGGAGGCATAATGTTTTTTGATGGGTGGGCATGTATATCGCTAGAAGGACTGACAATAAGTGCAATGTTTGAAGGAGGAAGTCCACCTGGTTGTTGAGGGATGGATGGAATGTTGTCTAATGGAAGAGTTTTAGTTGCACCCAGAAATGATTCAGACACATGGGAACCAGCTGGTTGATCTGGTGAGTGGCGGACAATAGCATCACTCATAGTGTTAGGAACATACGTGTTACCTTGATAAGAGTGAGAAGACGGAAAAGATAATGCTTCAACAGAACGAGCATGAAATTCATGAGGTTGTTCACATTGGAGAGTGTGTTGTTCTTCTTTATGCTTTCAAGCATTTTCATGTCCTGTGATATGAAACAATATATGATGTTGAATAGTCAGTATTTTGTCAAGTTGGCATTGAAGAGTTGTCATGTGGCAAGGGATGTTCCTAAGTGCACTGACTTGCTTATCTAGGGATTGAACCTTGTTAGCTATGTCCTGCACATCTTGATGAAGTTTAGGAATATCAGTCATAGTTGCGGCAATTGTCTTACTGATGATATTGAACTCTCTTTCGAAGATGCCCCTATGGTCTTGGGATATCTGTGATCATATGGGGGTGAAGAATGACTCTCAGATCGGTGAGAAGTAGAAGGGTGATCTCTATAATGACGACGTCATGGTGGACTATTAGTATCATCATTTATAATCTGTTGTGATCGAGAAATTGGTCTTCTTTTGGAAGAAACCTGGACAGGGATTATGGTGGAAGATGATGGATCAATAGTCTTTCATGCATCTTTTAAAATTTATGGAGAATTTGGGCCATGTTTTTGTGATACTTGGAGTTCCTCTAAATTGTAACCGACTATTCTGACTTGTTCACTTTCCTTTTATATCTTAGATAAAGGCTTCTTTGATGTTTTTGTCATGATGGGATTCGGGCACACTCTACTGCTTGTTGTACCCAGCTGTTGAGGGATCACTGAATTCTTTTTGTGGAAAACCAGTACATAGAAGCATTGAAATGGGAATATTCTTTTTCATGAAGTCCTGAAGAAGCCCTGGTAGGTTCTTCCTTCGAGCCACAAAATATTTTTGTTAGGATTTGTTCAGTGAGAACATGATCAATGTTGTTGATATGAACTTTGAATTCTCAGGGCGAGACTTCCTGGATAGAGGATATGAATTCCATCATCTCCTCTACATAAGTTCTGGGTTTAGGAAAACAAAGACGGGCAATAATAGACCAGATCAGAAGATCTTGGACTCTTTCCTTGATGCCAATATCCTCAAGGGCAGTTGAACAAATGAAACGGGTGGGTTTGAAGGTTCCCCATCTCATCGCCTTGTATGCCTCTAGGTTTTCATTGTTGTGAGGCCTAAAGGATCCACAGTAGGTAAGATCCAACTATGAGCCCTGAGGTGCATTAGATTCAGGCTTAGTGATCCTTGCTCTCTTGTCACCTTCTTTGGAAGGTTGTTTAGGGTGAGTCCACTTCTCTCCTTTCTAGGATGGGCCTTCAGTAGTTGAGACTGAACAGTCTTGGTAACCCATCAATGTGAAACAAAGCAAAATGACATCAAAATTGGTATAACATTGTCGAGTACTACTGTCGATAGGATAAAGAAGGTAGTGTTGACAGGGTATAACAACCAAAAGGGCACTTATCGACACCATTGTCAAAAAATATATATCATTGACAAATAGAAGGGCGACAGCCCTATCGATCAAGATGATCGACATGGCTGGTTCTTGATGGTTGGATTCAAAACAAGGTCAATAAAGATGAAGAAGAAAACAATCGGGCTAGATATCCTATCGACAAGTAGTGCCCTAAGAGGTCGATAGAACTGTCGATCGGAAGGAACATATACCTGTCAAATGGCAAAGACGAGAGAAAAAGGTCAAGGTAGTGGCTAGGAGCATGTCAATCGGAACCGTTGGCAAGAGAGTTGATAGCCAAACAATTAGAGAGGTAGAGCTTCACTGTGATTATGATGCGGTAAGAAAAAGTTACTGTGAGTCTCATATTTATAGTCGAGGGTTAAGTCGGTGAAACTTACTTAGGTATCCTTATAGAGGATTCAGGTCTATCGAGGTCACTATCGGTGGGATAAACCGACAACACTAGGGAATGAGGTCGACAGGGTTGTCGACCGAAAGGGTTGATTGCTTCAACAAACTAGCAATGTCGATCAACCTTTTTGAGATTTGTTGATTGTGTGGTCGATAGTTTGAATCTGAATGCTGGTGATCTCAAAACTTACAAAAGAATTGACAACTAGAAAAGAGTTGGCAAACTATCGATCGACATTGTCAACATTTTACGTCGACAAGGTGTTCAAAACTTAAGTAAGTTCAATGAAGCATATCAGAATTTAGGTTGACAGATTAAAGTGAAGTGATTGTCATCCAATCATCATTTAGAAAGAAAACATTTTTCCATATTGATCTAAATGTGACATTTAAAAGTTTTTTGCAAGAAACAAAAATCGGTGGAAAAATAAAACAATCCTAAAAGACAAAAAACAAAATACTTGGGTTGCCTCCCAAATAGTGCTTATTTATAGTCGGTTGGCTTGACTCTTGGATGTCTTATTCAGCTTTCAGGGCATCTGATAGTTCAAGGCTGACTTTTATGGTGATAGATTTATCTTTGTAATATCTCTTTAGTCAATGACCATTGACCGAGAAGGTGCCAAATTTCTCACTGTGAATGTCCATGATGTCATATGGATATGACCAACGAGATTGGAGTTTTCTTACAAAGATGAAGTGTTGAATTGAATAGATAAACCTTGTCACCTTCAGATATATCCTTCCGCTTGATGCAAGAATCATGCCAAATCTTTTTGTGTTCTTTGTAGATTTTTTATGTTCTCATAAGCATGAAGACGAAGTTCTTCTAATTCCTATAGTTGTAGAAATACTTTTCTTTTGTGCAGTAAACATCCATATTTAGAGTCTTGATTGCCCAATAAGCCTTGTGTTCCAGTTCCATAGGAAGGTGACATGACTTCCATAGATGAGGTGATAAGGGGTTATTTCGATAGGTGTCTTGTAAATAGTTTGATATGCCTGCAAGGCATCATCAAGTTTTGACAACCAATCCTTTCGAGATCTCCCTACAATTTTATCAATAATCTTCCTATTAGAGACTTACACTTGGCCTATAGTTTGAGGATGATATGGAGTAGAGATTTTATGTTTGAATCCATTCTTCTTCAAAAGAGCCTCAAATTATTTCTCTATAAAGTTCTAACTGCCATTGCTAATAACTGTTCTAGGGGCTCCAAACCTGGGAAATATTATTTTTGTAAAAAGATGCATGACTTTTTTTGGAGTCACAAGTTGATGATGGTATATCTTCCACCCATTTGAAAATGTAATCAATAGCTACGAAAATGTATTTGTTGCCAAAAGATGGTGGGAATGTCCCCCAAAATCTATCCCCCAAGCATCGAAGATTTCAAATTCAATACATTCGGCCATTGGAATCTCTTTCCTTTTGTCGATGTTCCCAGTGTGCTGACATGCATAACATTGTTTGGTATAGGTGTATGCATCCTTAGAGATAGACATACAATAAAAAATGGAATTCAAAATTTTTAGTGTTGTCTTCTCAGAGCCCAAACATCCTCCATAAGGAGCTGCATGACATTTTTCCAAGATAGAACGGGCTTCGTTGTGATCTACACAACAACGATAGATGTTATCAGTGCATTTCCTTAACAAGATCGGGTCATCCCAATAGTAGTTCTTTATGTTAGAAAAGAACTTTTTCTTTTGATTGTAAGTCATCCCAGGAGGAAACTGTTGGCATGTGAAATAATTGCAGAAATCGGTGTACCATGGAGTTACTTAGTCCAGAAAGTGAATAAAAATAGGGATTGATCTTTATAGGACTCATTGATGGGAAGAGGATTGTATTCTTTGATCCGTATTTGAGAGAGATGATCTTCCATGATATTGTCAGATCCCTTTTTGTCGATGATTTCATGATCAAACTCTTGCAACATAAGAGCCCATTAGAGGAGGAGTGGTTTGGTATCTTTCTTTTGCATAAGACACTTGATTGCTCCATGATCTATTTAAATTATTACCTCCCCTCCTAGGAGATAGGGCCTAAACTTGTTGAAAGCATATACAATAGAAAACATCTCATTTTCAATGGTTGTGTAATTCACATGAGCTTTGTCGAGAGTTTCACTAGCGCAATATATGACATGATGCTTCTTGTCCTTTTTCTATCCTAAGACTACTCCAACAACATAATCACTAACGTTGCACATTATCTGAAAAGGAAGATCCTAGTTTGGAGCCTGCATGATGGGTACGGTAGTGAGGACTTTCTTTAGAGTATGGAAGGCCTTCAGACAATCTTTGTTAAAGACAAACAGTGTATCTTTAATAAGAAATGTAGAAAGAGTTATTGCAATTTTCAAAAATTCATTAATGAATCGACGGTAGTAGTCAGTGTGTCTCAAGAAACTGCAAATAGACGAGACCTTCAAAGGAGGGGTGGGGGGGTTTAGAATTTTCCTCTATCTTACTCTTATCTACTTCTATACCTACCTCAGATACTTTGTTCCCTATGAAGACTCCCTCTCACACCATGAAATAGCACTTCTACCAATTGAGAACTAGCTATTTTTATTTGCACCTATGGAGAACAAGGGATACATTTTTCAAGCAGTCTTCAAAGGATGTCTCATAGACTGAGAAGTCATCCATAAAGACTTCCATAATTTCTTCTATTAGATCAGATAAAATGGCTGGCATGCACCTCTAAAATGTGGTTGGTGTGTTACATAGACCAAAAGGCATGCGACAAAAAGCATATGTCCCATACATATAGGTAGACATAGTTTTTTCATGATCATCCATATGGATAGGTAGCATGTGTCCCATACATATAGGTAGACATAGTTTTTTCATGATAGTCCAAATGGATAGGTACTTGATAAAATCTTGAGTACCTATCTAAGTAGCAGAAGTGTGAATGATGCACCATTCTTTCCAAAACTTGGTCAATAAATGGGAGAGGAAACTGATATTTGTGTGTAGCTGCATTCCGTAACCTATAGTCGATGCATATACACCATCTATTTACCGTGCGAGTAGCTAGTTTTTTCCCATCACTATCCTTGACTATGGTCATTCCTCCTTTCTTTGGTACCACATGTACTGGGCTTACCCAGTTGTTGTCATTGATGGTGTAGATGATAGTACATCGATAAGTTTGATGACTTCCTTACGTACCACTTCTAACATTTTGTCATTCAGCTTCCTTTGACCTTGCAGGCGCGGCTTCACATCTTTGTCAAGGATAATTTTGTGCATGCAAATAGTTGGACTGAGACCCTTAATATCATCAATACACTATCCAAGGGCCTTATTTCGAGTCTTGAGTTCAGACAAGAGTTATTGTTGTTGTCCAGGAAACAATTATGCATTTATTACCACCAGATTCCTCTTTTCATCATCAAGAAATCCATATTTCAAACCTTCAGGAAGTGGTTTTTGTTGTGGTGGAGGGTCTTGTGATTGAGACATCTTTTGGTTCTCACTGGACAAAAACATACTTTACTGTGTCAGCAGACTCTTAAAACGCTTCTTCTTCTGTAGCTTCTAAGAATGCCAACATCTCTTCAACTTCAGGATCTTCAATCACTAAAGTAGGATTGATTAAAGCATGCATCAAGGAATCAACTATAGCATTGTGTTCTTGAATTTTTGCAAATAACTGGTTGCAATAGTCAGAAAACTAACTTGTCTTTACTTATGAAGGGCCTTTCATCTGATCAAGGATATGAAAATTGATAGATTTGTTCCTGACTCTTATAGTGATTAACCCATCTGCAACATCTATTAATGCATGTGTTGTAGAAAGAAAGGGTCTTCCAAAGATCATCGGACATGCAGGGTCTTCTATGACATCGATTATTACAACATCACAGGGAAAAAAGAAGTGTTCGATCCTTATTGGGACATTCTCCACTACTCCTACCAGTTTGTTATAAGAATTACCAGCCAACTTAATTCGCATATTGGATTTGATAATGTCAATCAGTCCCAACTTGGTGGCTAAGCTATAGGGCATGAGGCTGATGCTAGCGCCTAAATCAGCAAGACCATATCATGTTGACATACCTCCAATGAGGACTGATATAGTGAAAGCTCCAGGGTCTTTTTGTTTTACAAGCATGGTAGATTGACAAAAGTTGGATGCCATCCATGTGAGATGCATTGTTTCTGCCTCTCCCCTCTTTCTTTTATTTGTGATGAGATCCTTCAAGAATTTGGTGTAAGTAGGCATCTCATCTATAACGTCAAGAATAGGAATGTCCAAATGGATTTTCTTAACGGTATCAAGGAACTTGGTGTCTCTTTTCCAGCTATGCCTTTGTGAAGAAATGAGGAAAAGGTGCTCTAGAAGGAACTTCGGGTGTTCTAAATGATGGAATGGGATTAGTTGCCCCTCATGTCTTCTTTGTTATTGGTACTTCTCCCTTGGTGGATTCTTCTTAAACAATCACTTCTTCTTGTTGGGTCTTATAGGATGTATTCCCAGAATAGAGTGTGGCCATCTTGACAACTTTGATCTTTTGATTTTGTTTAGTGCTTGAAGGGAACTATCATGTTGGGCGTCCAATTGAGACTGATATAGAAGCCAATTGTTGATCAATCATTCAGTTTTGGGATTTTAGATCACTTACATGGGTGTTCACATTGCAAATTTGTGTTTGCATGTTTGTAGGGATGCTATTATTGCTCACCACGCATTCCCTGAACCTTTTAGTTAAGGATTATAGGTTAGATATGGATTTCCTATTGCTGTTCAAACAAACTTCCTCTTTGTCCATTAAAGTTTCCTTATTGTTGAGGTTGAGATATATTTTGTTGAAATCCGGGTGGAATTCCTCTTCCCATGGCTTGTCCTTGTCCCCTACCCATGGCTTGAGTTGATTGATTCAATTGATATTAATTTTCTACTGTAGAGGTGTTTCCATAGACAAATCCAAGATGATCGGGGCATTTGTAGTTCATAGATGACACATTCTCAGTCTGAGTGTCTTCTGCTTTGTGAGTGTAGATATAGTTGTTGATACCATGACCACCTTCCCCACAAGTGACACACTTTATGGTTGCCTTATTAAAGTACTTTGAATTTACTTCCTTCATATTCTGGACGTCGTCTGACATCTTATCTAATTTATTGTTAAGTTTTTCCAGTAACCTTGAGTCTAGAGATATACTACTAGTAGAAGACACATTTGTTGTAGAATTTCTGTCGTAGTCTCTTTTTTCTTAGACTGCGGCCATGTTGTTGATGATTTCCTTTGTAGTTTCATCATCATTTTTCATAAAGTCACTACCTTCTGCAGTGCTTAGAGTTCTTTCAGCTGAGGTAAGACTTTCATAGAAAGTTGTGACGATAAAACTTTCAGCTGATGTTGACAGTCTCTCAAATATTCATGATATATGTTCAATGTGTCATACAAACTTTTTAATGGTTTTTTTTAACTAGTAATCTTGTGCTTACACCTGAAAGTCTTCTCAACATGATAGAATTTGTTTATAAAGGCTTCAAATAGTTTTTTCCAAGATGTAATCCCCTTTTCAGAAAGGTACCACTGTAAAGCTTTGTCTTTGAGAGAGATATGAAAAGCCTTCATATAGATGACTTCTTAAAGGACCCTATTCATCTTTAGGGTGTCACAGAGATTTTTGAAGGTCTTGATATGATGGTAAGGGTTTTATTCAACAAAGTTTCCTTTAAACATCTGATTCTAAATCATACTGATGAACCAGACTTTAACTCAAAATTTGCTACAAGTATGCGAGGAAGGACAATAGGTTCTCTATTGTCATTTATCCACCCAATGACTAGAAAAAAAAGAGAGGGGTTGCTCTCAGGATCATTGACGGTGGGTGGCCCCTGTGCTGCCATTGGGTTGATAAGGAGGATATCTGCCTCTAGAAATTCAGCAAGGAACTCCAGGGTTGACAATAAATGATGTTTAAATACCTATAAGCAAAATATTGAACAGATCAGAGTCAAAGATTGGAAATGTAAGCAATACTCTAGAAAATAGATAATTTTAAAAGGAATGTTAATAAATTCTTTGCAAAGTTTAGAAGAAATGACTAGTGCTAAGTAGACCACAAGTTCTTAAATTATTCGTCGCCTTATCCCTGACAACAACGTCAAAAGTTGATTACTCTTTTTCATGGATCAAAAGTGTAAACATGATTGTCCATTCAAAGATATCGGACTTTAAATTTATACCCGGCTAGAAGAGACATCTACAACTCAGAAAGGAGTCAGTTGTAGTAGTACGAGTCAAAAATAGGGATAAGGGGGATAACAGAATAAAAACATGGGATCTTATCTTAATATAGACTAACTGAAAGAGTGAATTTGATGGTGTTTCGATTATTAAGAAACAAGTTAATCTAAATAAATAGTAAAATCTAAGTTTAGAAAGAACTAAAAGAGGAAACAAAATTTAGAAAACAATGATAAAAAGGAACTTGGATTGGGTTTAACCAATAAAGCCAATCACAACCATGTAAAACCTTCACTCCTATTTTATACATGTTCTCTACTCATTTTGCAAATAGCCATAAGAAACTATTTGTTCCTTCCATCTCTCGAGATCCTGACAGATTTCTATCCAATGGTGTTGTCTCTCTTGAGGTAATAGTCGAAAGATCAAGGAAAAACCATATGACTTTTGTTATAGTAACTCATCACTCTCGTGCATCATTACTATACTATAATCCAAATCTATTTGGAATCATTCTCTCGAACAATATTCATATCAAATGTCAGAAGAGGGTAGCTAATCATCAATCAACACAATAAAATAAGAGCATAAGAACAAAACCTTAAAGAACATATGCCATAAAATAGAAAAATGAACAATTACATGGTTGGGAGGGCCTAACGGCTACTCTCAACCCAAGTTATGGGGTTTATCCAAGCATGGAAATAGAAACAAACATATTATAGCCCGAATAAGTCATGATAAGAAAAGAAAAGGGACAAATCAATACAAAGGTAGATTAAATGATCGATCTATCAACCTCTCAACTGATCGGGCAAGTAGTCAACAAAAAGTGGACAACTCTCATCCTCTCTTCAATCCTGGCTTAATGTCAGCAGGTCCTTTGGATTGTTGATGGTGAACCGTTGAGTCGCCAAGGAAAGAGGTTGACAGCTAGGTCGATAGAACTAGGTTGATCGATGTCTATCGTCCTTAACTTTTAACTTGGCAGCATCCTTCTGGCTCTGATGGATGTCGGGATCCAAGATCCTTTGAAGTGATGCCCAACGGATCTATTTGTAGTCTTTGACTCTTATTCTGTTAATGTGACTGGTCCACGTAGCATCGACCTCTAACATCAACATTCAACGTCGATGAAGATCTTTGATAAGTCTTTGTTGATAGACAATATTGTTAGTCTTTTCATGTTTTCAACAACAATCGGTTGGTGTTTCTTGTGATGATAATGGTTTTGACTGGTGTTGTCATAATGACTCCTCGATAGGAGTGTCGAGGATCTTTTGAATGATGTTGACCAAACCGTTGACATGGTCATTAATGTTAGGTTCCTCGATGATGTTATGTCGACTCTACTCCTTGATAGGCTTTGTAAATGGACTCATTCAATTGCTCGGTACCTACAACAATCTATAGTTGTCATTTTTGTTGAGGTAGTATGTCGAGATGACTTCAACATGTTTGACGATCACCTTTCCATAGGCGAGTGTTTGAATTGCTTAATGCAACTATCAATCATAACTCGATAGTCTTTTGTCGATTCTTTGGAGGAAGGATCGCTTGTCCACCATCCTTGTCAACTGTAAATTTGGAGTTTGTCGAGCATTTGCTTATACTTCATCATCTTCATCAGATTTGTACCAAATTCCTTCAAATATCAACAAAACTAAATTAGAACCTAACAATAAGTGAATTTAAAATTAAAATGAGAAAAACCAAACATCTTAACATTAGTTCTAAGGAATTTTATTATGAAAAAGGCTATGAAAATTGCATTAAAATTGATGCTATAAGTGGTGCACCACAATGGCCACCAAGTCAAAGATGAACAAGATTTGTCAATGTCCTAGGCATATTTCAGCTCACTTAATTGTCCTATCTTGGGTGGTAGTCTTTAGGGTAACTTCCTCTCTAAGATAGAGAAGTTTGACAGACAACTTGTCCACATTTATCTCGAGGGTTGTTTATTACCCTTTGGGATGTCCCCCCTTTATATAGAAGCGTCATGGGATTGCAAAAAAAAACTAATTCCAATACCTTTCCTAATAGCAATCTTAAGAATAGTTTAATGCTAAAAACTCAGATAGGATTTTTGATTGACCAATCACGTCTTGTGGTACCCGATCACAACCCTTGATCAACAAATCACTTTAGCTGATTGATGGATCATGACAGTCTAGATCTATATCTGACTTGTTTTCCAATTCCATACTTTCCATGTAACGTTTGGATCACTCGACCAGTTGTCCTGATTGACCGATCACATGTATAGAGTGGAAATCACAATCAATCAATTGATAATCAATTGATATATTGACCCGATCAATATGGTCGGTTGATCAAACATTCTTTTCACCTGATCACATAGGGAAAATCATGAAATGATTCGAAATCATTCTAATCATATATTTTATTGCAAACTTCAATTACCTTATGCATACTTATGCATGTGACCTGGTAGGTTTCTAATTATGTTGGTAATGTTGTTTAAAACTACACAAGCAAAGATTTGTGTTTAACCACACAACATTTTTGACCAAGTGTAATAAGAGTTAGAGAACAGCCACAACCTGTAAAGTAAAAAAATGTTAGCATGACCATATGATCCATTTGTCACATATATCCATTAACCTCAGGCATGGAATGTCATTCTCTTATCATTCAATCCATTTTCCTTGAACTAGAGCAGACTATTCAAGATAATGTGGGCTCAATATCATATATTAACTCACATGAGCACAAACATGCATTTCATAGTCTTGCTTATCAAGTAGTTGGGGATATCACTCAAATGGAGGGACAAATCCCATCTACCTCATTCACAACATTTTGTATGTGTCATAGTGTACCCAATAACTACCTTTTTGGCAACTTGTATTTCAGAGCATGTTGGGCTAGTGTCAAAGTACACAGAACAACATGTGATACTACAGTGACTTTAGATCTAAGGATCACAGTCACCATTGTTACATTCAGATATTACTCTAGCATGTCATAACATGACTTGCATGTGTCAATCTCATGGTGGTTCTATCCAGTACAACTTGTTTTCTAACAAGTACCCATGTATCTGAGTTGATATCCAATATCATGAATAAAGAGACACAGTCATTACTCATCATGCATGCTATTTTTTGTACTATTGTTGTCCTATACTATCCACAATAGTAACCAACTAGGGACATAACAAGAATGAATACTCTTATCATACACATGATCTCACATTTAGGTCCTTAATATAAACCATATGTCATTGAGTTAAACAATCTTTGGACATTATTATGTATATTCATTATCTCAATACTAAACAAACATAATAGTGGAATTTCCCTTTATTAATAATCAAATCAAGTACAATATATCCCTTTTACAATCATCACATGATGTCTCTTAGAGCATATAACAACAATAAATACAATGGTAAACTGTCTCGTCAGTAGACAGAAAACCTACTGGTCCCATTGCTTTTCACATCCAGGCATGTCATTGATAGATGTAAGCAAGAAACTCATCATTTGTTGTTTTCAATTCATGCTCTTCATGGAACTATTGATAGATACGCCTCAAAGAATCATTAGTATAGCACTTGTATGAAACCATCATTACATGTGATGCAAGTTTCCCATCAATACTCAACCAATGGAAATCCATCACCTTATCAACTAGCTATTTTGTCAGTAGACAATAGATAAAAACACAACCATCATTCTTCAATCAATGAAAACTAGGAACAGGAAGAAACTGATAAAAAGGCAGACTAACTTCATGGGTTCTCAACTGATGAGAAGCCTAGAAAACTTCCACTATTCCTCTATTGGATAAAGGTCAGACAAACTGATGGGAAAGAAGCAAAGTTTGTATATCCACCAAGGCCAAACTAAAAAGAGAAGAAAATGAACAACATATTATGTACAAATTGCAAGAATAGCCTCAACCTAGGGTAATTTCACATAATCCCACAACCAAGACATCCTCCAACTAAACACATGCTATAACAAGCATCTAAATAGGTGAAAAGGTAAAAAAATAAGATTTAAAGATTAAGCTAGATCAAGCGTCTTAAAACTGAGTTCCTTAGAGATTTTGGCTAAGTCTAGATTAGGGGTGGCAAGGATTGAAGGAAAAGAGCATAGGCATCAGTGGGACACAACATGGCAATTGGAGTAAAAAAGTAGAGGCATTATAGAAAACAAGGTTCAGCCTGTCACCTAATTCCCATTTATAAATGCCATTCTATTCAAATTTTCTATTCCTCCTTCTAAGCATATGCATTTTCTTGGTTGATATTATCCTAACTAAAATCACATTAACTTTAGTTGCTTTTATCTCATTCAAAGTATGTTAGATCTAGGTTTCTCTCTCAATTCATTCCAACTCCCTTGTTCCCCTTCCTCCTCCATTAACATCTTCTATTTCTATACCCATGAATGAATTTGGTTGTTATATAGGATTCTCTCTCAATTCTCTGACCCAACCCTCTCAAAGTATGAAGGATAATAAATTGGCATTTTTCTCCTATTCACATGCTATGTTTTGGTGCGCCTCTTTAGCTAGCTTCACTTCTCTCATTCTCTACATATATTCTCTCTTTCTCCACGAACGCAGTGGCATAAGATCCTTGCTCACTGGATTATCACAGGCCATGTATATATTGTCGTGTTCGATGTCTTGTACTCTTGGTCAATTCTTTGGATCCACCTCGCAGTATTCACTTCATTTTTCAGTTGTGATATGCATAATCCTCATCTATGTTCATTTCCGTGGTATTCTTCAAAGCTACATCCTTTCACACATGGATTTGAAATGTCCATCCTTCCTTCATGCTCTTTGTGTTGCTGCTCTTGTCATATTCTTTACCTTATTACTCTTATTCCATCTTGCTAGTTTTTTTTATCACCATATCAACCCCTAAAGAAAGGAAAATAGTTCTCTGACACCATGAAATCACTGGTTTCTTATTCTCTTACTATACCTACAAACTCAAATCTATACATATCACAGGTTGTAGATGCTTACATTTTATGAGTCTGGTTGTTTATATTCACTGAATAAGACGATAATTATTGTTTATTAAATCCTTAAATTATGTATTTTTGCATATGCTATGTTAGTTGCTTGTATACAGTTTTGTGGAATCTCCTACTGTTCAAATAACAACATTAAAAATGTTGATTCATTGCTTTCACTTACCACTTAAATAATAATGTTAAAATGATGACATGTTTCTTTTATTAACTTCTTAACTAACATATTTGTATATATATAATACAATCAACATGTTAGTAGGTTATATAAATGTATACAAATATGTACATTTGTAATTAAATCCAACTATAAAGTTTTAGTATGGTAACTATCTATGGGCATTACCAATTTTTCTTATCCTTGGAATTAGTTGTTAGTATAACAACTATCATAGGACATTAGTATACCCTTTTGTGGAGTATAACCATTCACATCTCAAATCTACATGTAAATATATATGCCCATAGTGTATGTCTTCATTAGAAATAGGGTTATATCATGAATAGTACTTGATATTTTAGACTCTTTTTGACAATTATGGTCATAAAATAAGTAGTTGATACTACTTATTTCTTAGTTCTAATAAAATATTGTAGTATTTTCCTTCTTGATACACATGTGAGGTATTTTTTATTCTACATCAGTGTACTTGAAGAAATTTGGGGAAATATTGCTAGATTTTTGTTAGAATTAAGACATAAGTATGTATTGACAAGTATGAATTCATATTTAAGAATGGGTTAGGTTGGAGTGATAATGATGCAAATTAAAATAGATTTTCTAATCGATGTTAGTATGTGCTCGGAGTTCACTCTATTGCTAATAACAATGTATATTGGGTTTTACCTATTCCTAGGTTATTTTTTAGGGTTCACATCACTATTTGAATGTGAATAGTGAACCCACTATTGTTGAGTCTACTCATATTGTTTCTGCTCAGGTTGAAGAAGAAAGCCATATACAAAGCGATGTTTGAGGATTCACTCATATTACAAGAAATACTAGAATCAGTATGTGGAAAGCATTTACTATGGCCAATGTAGACGGAGGGACTAAGGTCATATGCAACTATTGTAGAAAACCACTTTCTGGATATTAAGAACAATGACCAAGCCATTTGATCAAATACTTCAATGTTTCCTACCCATCTAGGAAAGGTCTATAGGAATGTTGTGAACAACAATGATGACCTAGCTAGAAGAATGAATATATTGAGTGGTACTTTTAGTTAAATAGTTGCTAGAAATGACTTGTCCCACACGATTTCCATGCGTGAGTACCCTTTATTTATGGTAAAGAACCCATGACTTAGGCAATTATTAAATACTCTTCAACCTCAATTCAAATGTCCTTATATAAATACAATGAAGAATGACATATTATATGCATATCAATTAGAGAAGTCAAAGATGAAGCAAGAGTTCAATAATAATGAATCTATGGTTGTAAAAACTATTTATGTGTGGACATTCAACCATTAGAAGAGGGGATATATGGTTATCACTATGAATTACATTGATAGCAGATGTGAATTGTGTAGTTTCATCTTAAGGATCACTTATGTCTCATTTCCTCATCCTAGACAAACAGTGGGGATTTCTTAGTTGGACAATTTTGTGGGCTAGATAGTTGATAGAAAAATATCCAAAACTAACTTGGATATTTATCCAGTAAATGCTTCAGTAGATAGAGTGTTGGCTAAATTGGACATTAATATACCCTTTGCTTTGATGATGACAAACATTTCATCATTGTGGATCTAATGTGATACTTGAGTATTTTAGGGTTCAAAGGAATAAGGACACCCTACCAAGTGGGAAGATGAAGATCAATGCAAAATTGAAGATCAAATATACTTAATTGTATAGATGTTCATGATTGTATTAAAATGTAAACACTAGTACAAAAATATAATGTACAAAGACTTAGACATCATGTAAATCAAGCGTTATATCTTCCCTACACACCTATAACCCTTAGATAGTTTCCCCCCAAAGTTAGAGTCACCCACACACATTGAAACACACACTAAGTAGGTGATTCAAAAGTCTAGAACAGGGACACCCTCGGTTGAAGAAATTGTCGATTGAGACACACTCGGTCGAAGCTCTTGTTGAGCTAGAAACACCTCGGTCGAAATTATGAGCACGTTTCAACAACTTACACAATTGTGCTCTAAATTAGCATTCAGTCGAAAATAACCTTGATCGAGTAAGCAACGGTTTAGAGCTTGAGACCGATAGACTGAGTGGTTGGTAGTTGGGAGTTGTGAATAGACATTGCAATACTTTTACTCCAAACCCCACTTCGGTCGAAGGGTTGAAGAAATGTTCGCCCGAGACACACCTCGGTCGTCAAGTTACTCGACTGAGATAGTTTCTGGATTGTTCTTTTTAGCTCGAAACAATTAGCCATTGCAAGTCAATTAATGGGTACCTAATGGCTAGTTAAGCACTAATAACACTCTATAAACCCTCTAGAATGTCCCTAAGTACTTGCAAACGATTCCTATAAATAGGAGAGTCCTTAGGAAATCCAAGACACAAAACTACACTTGAGAATACATACTAGTGAGAAACTAAGCAAGTGCTACACTTGCCATCTTATTTTTCTTGCCTCAATTTCGTGTCCTATAGCTACAATCTCTTAGCCACCACATATAGCCTTGTCCATCTTAAGTGGATAGGAGATCTAAACGCTTGATATAGAATCAAAGCACTGTACCTCATTGGATAAGAGGTGGCTTGGTACTACTTCAACAAAGTGAAGGCTTCTCCAAAGGTGTGCTTGAGATTACTTCAAGAAGGCTGCTTCAAAGGAGGTTGAAGATACTTCAAGGTGAAGCCTATCTCAAGGTGGTGGAGCTACTTCAAGGTGGTGAAGGCTGCTCCAAGCTTTGCTCGTGGTTACTTCAAGAAGGCTACTTCAAGGGGGTTGAGGCTACTTCAAGATGAAGGATACTTCGAGTGGAAGGTGATTGTATTTTATGTAACATCCTTACGAGGTAATTAAATAAATCACTTTCAAAATCCCAATTGGAAACAATTGGGTAGTGGACTGACTACCTTTGATTTCAAAGGTAGTAACCACTCTACATCCAAGTGTCTTCCTTATTATCCCCTCCTTCTTTGGTTGAGTTCTTTAATTTTTTAATTAATTTTAAAGGTTCCAAAAAGCTCTATTGACCCCCATCTAGATCCTTAAATTGGTATCAGAGCATGTCTTCAAGGAGTCCTAATAGGTCTTGAAGAATGGGGGACAATGTACTTCACAACCTCAACCTTAAAGGAACCTATGTGAGTCAGCCACCACCCTTTGATGGAAGCAACTATACCTACTGAAAGAGAAGAATGCAGTTCTACTTCCAAGGAATCAGCTGGGATCTATGGAGGATGGTGTCTACACCATATGAGCTTCCCCAAACCGAGTATGCAATGTGGGATCCAAACACGGTAAAACAAGTTCAATTAAATGCTAAGGCGGTAAGCATACTATATTGTTCTATTTCTATAAGTGAGTTCAATAGAATCTCTTCATGTGATACTGCTTACGACATATGGCATAAACTCTCCATAACACATGAAGGAACTACTCAAGTTAAAAATACTAAAATCAGTATGCTTAAACAAAAATTTGAACAATTTTGTATGCAACGAAATGAATCTATTCGTGATATGTATGCAAGATTTTCTTCTATCGTTAACAGTTTAAGTGCATTAGGAAAATCTATAAGTGAAGAAGATCAAATATCTAAATTTCTTAGGTCTTTGCCTCTAAAGTACAAACCAAAGGTGACAGCCATTGAAGAAGCCAATGATCTCACTAGATTGAGGATGGAGCAGCTCATTGGCAACCTAGAGACTCATGAAGTCACCCTTAAATAAGAAGACAAATTGGCTTCCGAACACAAAAAGGAGAAAAGGAAGGACATTGCATTCAAGGCAACAACTAAAGCTATCCATGATACAGGTGAAGAAGATAGTGAAGAGGAGGATCTCATTGTAAATGGTAAACAATATAGAAGATTTAAATCTAACAAAATTTTGGATGTTTCTTTTTCCTCTTCCCCTAGGTGCTTTCAATGTGGCAAAAAGAGACATTTAAAGAGTAAATGTCCTAAAGTAAAAAAGGGAAGGAAATGAAGAAGGAAAAAGCCTACAAAATAGCATGGGATGACTCAAGAGATGATTGTGAGAGTGGAGAAGAAGAAGTCGAATGCCTCATGACTAAAGAAGACACGGTACAATGCTTCATTGCAACAAAAAATGAAGAAGAAAATGAGGTAAGTCTTCTTGATTTATCTAAAGAAGAGCTAGTCACTAGTATTGAAGAATTACATGATAAATATGTTTATTGTAAAAAGAAATTAAAAAGGCTTACAAAAACCAGTGAAGATTTGTATGCTAAATTGAATGATCTTACTGTTGAAAAGGAAAGTATTATGTCTGAAAAGGCTACTTTGAAATCATCAATCAATGATTGCAATATTAAGTTGCTTGCTCTAGAAACTAACAATAATTTTCTTTGCCAAGAAACGATTGAATTGCTTTCCAAGATAAATGATCTTCAAACTTATCCTATTCTTTGTACTCATTTGGATTATGATGCTATTGTCAAAGAAAGAGATAGTTTGTTATCTAACCTAGATCAAGAAAAGTTAGACATTAAAAAAAGAATGTATGAAATTTCTAAGTTACAAAAGGATATTAGTAGCTTGAAAAACAAAGACATTCTTGATAAAATTCTAAAAGACTCTTCTGGTCAAATTGGAAGGAGAGGACTAGGTTATGTGCCCAAAGATAAATCCTATCAAAAACCTATAACTAAAAGGACACAAATAACCAAAACTAAAGTCATATATGTGCCTAAAGACAATCTAGCTAAAAAGAGAAATGAAATTGATTCTATTTGTTTTCATTGTTGTTTATGCCTTGGACATTATTCATTCTCTTGCCCATATAATAAAAAGGATGTTGACTTGGTTTGGGTTCCAAAACCCCAAACTTAAAAATGTTGGTCATATTAGTTGAGATTTGACCTAAGCATCACTTTGAAATTTATAATGTCTTATCTCAACTGAATTAAGCATGAACTTGTATATCCTTGATCACTTAATTGCTTTATCTAAGAATTATGACATGATATGTCACATTAGAAATGTTGAAATTTCTGAAAATGCATAGAACTTATCTCGGTCGACGAATGTTCTCGACCGAGACATCTTTCGGTCGAAGACAATTTCAACCGAAGGTGGTTCTGTCGAAATTGTTTTTACTGACAAATATTTTCAATCAACAAATAATTCATCCAAGAACTTCTTCGGTCGATAAGATATTCAACCGACAAAAGTTTTTTCCGGATTATTTATAAAGAATGTAATTATCAACTTGCAATTGAATTAGAAGATCCAAATTTGTAATGTACTCTTCATAATAAATTGTTCCAAATAGTTGAAATGATAAAATATATAGTAATGCTCCTAACCAAATGGACCACTATATGGGACCAAAACTTTCATACTTTGTAGGTCTATATGGTCTATTAAAGCTACTCTAAAAGGCACATGAAACAAGAAGACTTTCACACACTTGGAGAAAAGGTAAAATTATTTAAGAAAATTTCCAAAGGTAAAACTATTGCCATAGTTAATGTCAGTACACATTTTTAATGTGTCAAAGAATTAAATCATAAGTGCTAAGACAATGATTATGGTTCATAGGAAAACATCAAAGTTGTTAATAAAGGAAAAATAATTGTTAAACCTTTTAATTATGTGCAAATAATGTGTTTGTTATTCCATAAAAAGATTATCCACACAATAAAGTTGTGTTAAATCGTTACCTAACTTTCTTTTGTGATAAATTTGAATCTTGTGCATTCTAAACAAGCAAAACATTAGAATAACATTAGGATTCAATGAGAAGAAAAGATTTAGATATGATTTATGAATCAATGGCTAAGACTTAACATCATTAGATGAATGTAAATATGCAAAAGGCTGATTGGTCATTTATAATAACATAAAAGAAAATGTTATGTCTTATGTTCATTTCAGGAATAAATCTGCATTAATGGGATATATGCAAAAATGCCTCTCAGTTGAAAAGGAGTTCGACCGAGGGACGTCCCGGTCGAAGTCAAGGTCGACCTAAAATAAGCCTGACAAAAATGCTTATTTGAAAATCAAATCATTCACTTGCACCCTTTGGTTACAATTTGCTGATTAAGTTAAATACTTATAATAAGAGAAATTTTCAAGATAGTACAAGAAACAAGATTGCTTAAATGACTCATAATCTTACTTAATCAATTGATTTTGAGAATGTTATGATTTAAATACCTTAGTATCTTTAAGCTAACTTTTGTGAAGGGGGGCTCACAAAATTCTTGAATATAATGTATATCTTGCTCTTAATTGAATTCTCTACACCAATTAGGGCTTAACATCCCTTGTATTTGGTTAGAGATACATTCCACTATGAGCTTAAAAGGATCTCATCATTTCAGGGATTAACATCCCTTATAAATGGTTGAGAAATTAATATAAATATATATAGTCATGAGCCTATAAGAATCTCATATCTTTTCAGGGCTTAACATCCCTTGAAAATGGTTGAGAAATTAATTTTGGCTTTTGAATTGTGGCTAAATTTGACATTTTTTGAAGTAATCAATTAAGGGGGAGTCATATTGACTTACACATATGATTATATGGCTATCTTTTTGAAATTACAAAGGGGGAGAAATAAATATAAATCAAAATAAATGAGTTTCATGCTCTCTTGGCTCAACATTATTTGATGCTATATTCCTTAAGATATGGATACTATGTTCCATATCTCTTAAGGAACTATTAACACACATTTTATGAAAACAAGAACATGTTCTTCATCCAAGGTAAATCTCATGTATGAAACTCATCTCATTTAATCATTTTGTTTTAGAAATGTTTGTGTAATGCCCGGGCCCACTGCCCAAGGCACTAGCAGAGTTTCTGGAATGATGACTGGCCCCACAGACCACTACTAGCCTTAACTGCACACTTGTCCTCACTGACGTGTAAGCCAGGATCAACTTCCCGACTGGTCACCCATCCTAGTACTACTCCAAGCTGAGCACGCTTAACTATAGAGTTCTTTAGTGATGGGCACCCAGAAAAGGAGGTGCACCTTGGTGATATGGGTAGTCCAATCATTCCTTTTAAGATCATGTTATCTGAGGCCTCAAATCATGGGATGTTACAATCTCCCCCACTTAGACTCTTGACATCCTCATCAAGGCTCAACTATATGTCCTCATAATCTGACCCCATTTCAGTGCAGACCCACAATGGCCCATGGACATCCAGCTCCCGATCACGGAATACCAGCGCAAGGGTGGCTACATCAACCATGGACAACCCTTTCCTACATGCTTGGACCGCATGGCTCAAGACTGTCATGCCATGTCCATGTGGGCCGCACCTACTGGAGGGGTTATTGCTCTGATACCATTTATAATGTTTGGCTCGGGCCCACTGCCCAAGGCACTAGCAGAGTTTTAGGAATGACGATTGGCCCTACAAACCACCACTAGCCTTAACTGCACACTTTGTCCTCACTGACGCGCAAGCCAGGATCAACTTCTCGATTGGTCACCCATCCTTGTACTAGTCCAAGCTGAGCACGCTTAACTATGGAGTTCTTTAGTGATGGGCTCCCAAAAAAGGAGGTGCACCTTGGTGATATGGGTAGTCCAATCATTCCTTTTAAGATCATGTTATTCGAGGCCTCAAATCCTGGGATGTTACAGTTTATCATCTTCAAAAAGGGAGATATTGTTGGCTAAATTCGACATTAATATACCCTTTGTTTGTATGATGACAAACAATTCATTCTTGTGGATCTAACATGCTACTTGAGTATTTCAAGGTTTAAAGGAATAAGGAAATCCTACCAAGTGGGAAGATGAAGATCAATGCAAAATTGAAGATCAAATACGCTTAATTGTATAGACATTCATGATTGTACTTGAATGTAAACACTTGTACAAAAATATAATGTAAAAGTACTTATACATCATGTAAATCAAGCGTTATATCTTCCCTACCCACCTATAACCCTTAGATAGTTTACCCCCAAAGTTAAGAGTCACCCACACACATTGAAACACACACTAAGTAGGTGATTTAAAAGTCTAGAACATGGACAGCCTCGGTCGAAGATATTGTCGATCGAGACACACTCAGTCAAAGGTCTTTCGATGGAGAAACACCTCAGTTGAAATTATGAGCATTGTTCAACAACTTACACAATTGTGCTCGAAATTAGCATTCGGTTGAAAATAACCTCGACTGAGTAAGAAACGGTCTAGAGCTTGTGACCATTAGACTGAGTGGTTGGTAGTTGGGAGTTGGAAATATACATTGCAATGATTTTGGTCCAAACCCCTCTTCAGTCAAAGAAATGTTCGACCGAGACACACCTCGGTCGACAAGTTACTCAATCGACATAGTTTATGGATTGTTATTTTCATCTTGAAACAAATAGCCATTGCAAGGCAATTACTGGATACCTAATGGCTCGTTAAGCCCTAAGAACACTCTAGAAACCCTCTAGAATATCCCTAAGTACTTGCAAACCATTCCTATAAATAGGATAGGCCTTAGGACACCTAAGACACACAACTACACTTGAGAATACATACTAGTGAGCAACTAAGCAAGAGTTGCACTTGCCATCTTATTTTGCTTGCCTCAATTTTGTGACCTATAGCTACAATCTCCTAGCCACCACATATAGCCTCATCCATCTTAAGTGGATAGGAGATCTAAACGCTTGATATAGGATCAAAGTGCTATACTTCACTGGATAAGAAGTTGCTTGGTGCTACTTCAACAAAGTGAAGGCTGCTCCAAAGGTGTGCTTGAGATTACTTCAAGAAGGCTGCTTCAAAGGAGGTTGAAGCTACTTCAAGGTGAAGGATATCTTAAGGTGGTGGAGCTACTTCAAGGTGGTGAAGGTTGCTCTAAGGTTTGCTCATGGTTACTTCAAGAAGGTTGCTTCAAGGGGGTTGAGGCTACTTCAAGGTGAAGGATACTTTGGGTGGAAGGTGATTGTATTTTATGTAACATCCTTGAGAGGTAATAAAATAAATCTATTTCAAAATCCCAATTGGAAAAAATTGGGTAGTGGACTGACTACCTTTGATTTCAAAGGTAGGAACCACTCTACATCCAACTGTCTTCCTTGTTTCCCCCTCCTTCTTTGGTTGAGTGCTTTAATTGTTTAATTAATTTGAAATGTTCCAAAAGGCTAAATTCACCTCCCCTCTAGATCTTTGATAGAGAAACCAGACAAATTCCTCCTTGCAATTCTCTAATGTTATCTGAGAAACATTGCATATGCATAACTATGTGCATATTATAAATTAATTGTAAAAGATGGGATATTTGTAATTAAAAAAGAAAATAAAAACATTTGTGACCTTATATCATTATGGATAGCTACACAAAGGAGAATAGAACAACTCAAACATGCAACAAATTTGTTGAATGTTCCACTAGAAAAGAACTTGTTCTTAATTGTCCTTTCCTTAGGAACTCTTATCTTCTAATGATCCAAATGACATCCATATATAGGAACACATTTTTTCGACAGAATCAACATGAGTTGAATTTGCAAACCATTGATCTCTGACGATGAGTGGATTCTATTTGTGAGATATGCACAAAACATAAAAAGTTTCATAGTGATTTTGAGACATTGTATGGCACATCATATCCAACACCAAATCTAGGATTTTCCATTATTTGTGACAATAAATTGAATTTAAACAAATGAAACATTAGATAATGAGGCTATCAAAAAATAGGCATCTAATATGAACGACAAAGTTCAAAAAGTATAGGTATGATATGCATGTTTTGATGGGGCTTTCTACTATTTTAGACCCTAGGTTTTATATGGAATAGATTAAATATCACTATGGTCTATCATTTGATGAGAAAATTCAAATCTTGAGATTGAAAAAATTAAGAAGGCATGCCCTAACTTATTGCTAGATTACCAAACAAAACATAGGTTTGAGTATGCCTCTTCTATTCAAATGGTATGCTAACAATCTCTTGTCATTGTAGAAACAACAAGGGACATTAAATATTTCTAAGAATTTATGAGAAAAGAGAAAAGAGCACAAAATGCCATAAAATTGAGATATCTGTCTAGAGGAGGAGTTGCAATCCACTTATGACGAATTCAACATTTTATACTTATAAAAAAATGCATGGAGGAATTTATCCAAATTGAGAGTGACAAATCAAGATAATTTATAAGTTATTATTTCCAAAGTGGCATCTTAGTCTAGAAGAGGTCGATTAATCCACCCCCATTGCAGTGTCCTTCTACCAGAGACAATTGCAGTACTAAGGTATCTTCAAAATTGATTCCCAATTATTTAAGAAATTTATAAGTATATTAATTATTGTTTTATATATTTTTATTTCTCAAGTGATAATATTTATATTTATCAATAGATGTTGAGGTCTGGAAACATCACAACCTTCCTTGAATATCTGGATGTGGAAACTCTTGGTATGTTTTGTTAATATTTCAATTGATGATATTGTATGTTTAGTAAATTTGTAAACATAATGTTAAATCTCCATTGGAGTTAATTTCTAGGTGGAGTATATTTGAATTCAAAAGGTAATTCATGAAGCAGTTGACTTGTATATCTATTATAGTGTATTTATTATGTCTATTGTCATATATTTATTGTTAATGGTGAACATGGTTATGTATGACTACAATTTGGGTTTACCAAGTAGTTTTGATTTTTGTGTTGTTGGTCATGTTGTTAGTTTCCTTGAGCAAAAATTGGTAGTTTCCCTGATAGAACCCATATGTCTATGTCTTGCCATTGAAAGAGAGGTGGGCAGTAGATTTTTATTTCATAGATGGGGACCATAGGAGGAAAGGAAACAAGGGATATGTTTAGGTTGACATAATGATATAGAGTTGAGCACTTGGGTATGGAGACTATTGGAATCTATTGAACCAGATATGCACACATTATGCCATGCGTCGTCCGTAGGAAGAAGTTTACAAGATTTTTGAAATTGCATGTTGATCATTGAGTTTTATACTTGTTATAGAACAATGTGTGATAATGTGTGCATTTTAAGATAGCACTATGAATGATTCTTGTTGGTTGGAGTGGCTAATCTTATAAGAACCATGACAAACAATGCATGCAACTTGAAAGGAGTGTTGGCAATCCATGCAATTTTAATTCCTCCAAAAAAGAATACATATCATACATCAAGTTTGATTCCTTCACCTCCACCTAACGTAGTAGCAATCCACCTGATATTGAGTTCAGTATTTCTGTGTCCTTTTCAAAATTAGATACTAAGGGGTACTGGGTGTATCTCTACTCTCTACATGTCCATTGAAAATAGTATAGATCCTTGACCTGATTCCAAGTACTTTCCTTGCACATATTAATGTGACTTCAAGGAAGATGATTCCAAGGATTTTTTCTGCTTTTCTTCTTTTCTTATTTGCATGTGATGATTGCACTCTATCCTACAGATTTTAAAATATTTGACAAGGTTTAGTGACTTTTATTTGATTATCCAAAACTTGTGAGAACCCAATGCCACACAAACAAGATTACTCAAAACAAAACATGCAATCAATAGCTAAACAACCATATTACCATAAAAGGAGGTAAAAATAAAATAAAACTGATCTCATATAACCATTATGTGAGGAAACATATTACATCAAGGTCCATCAACCTGTATCACATAACATACCATATCAGGTATATACAACTATTCATTGGCCATCTACCACAATCTTGTATACAAAAGATCATGTTCCACATGTACATGCCAAATATACAAACCACATGCATATTATAAGAAACCATGCATCGAGATGCAACATCTACAAAACACATCCCTTCCTGGACCCAATAGTACAGATATGACACTAGGACTCTACTACAACAACAACTAGTAGCTATATGACCTTCTACGTCTACTGATATTTGAGATGCTCTTCCTCAACAACATGATCCTGACCGCACCGCTAACAACCAACTAAAAAGATTTGGTAACCCACCATGTGAGACCAATGTCCCAACAAGAGATATAACTCTAAATCAACAATTATTATTACAATAGATATATCATCATTAAACAGGATAAGCATATTCAACTATATGAATAATTTAAAACTAATTAACTGGTTAAGTAGGTTGAACAACTAAAATAGATAACCATTTCATCATATGTGTTTAGAAGGAATATGAAGAACATGTAAGACTACTAACCATTAACAACTAATTTCTCTTACTACATTGTATAAAAACAAAGGCATTTACTACCTCTACAACATCATAACAACTAACACCATGAGTAAATAAGACAAGGGTAAACATCCAATGTGAATCATGTTTAACCCTAAATAGATATACGACATAGTTGTATTACATATTTTATGCCTTGAGGAATTTGAGATATACTACTCAGACTCCAACTATCCATTGTAAAGTAGAAAATAGTGCCATACAGGATCTTGGAGAGCTAGATTCCTAAGATCTCTACCCTCGGTCAGTAAGAGTCTGCCACAGTGACATATAAAGTCAAACTATAAAACAAACACCTAGTCTTCCTTAATATATAGGTCACGGCACTAGACACCAGGGTACGAAGCACTGCCACCGAGGTACAATTGTCATTGTTCTCAAACACATCACATGTGCAAAAACTCTAAGACATGACTGTAGCCATTCTCACATCGAGGCATGATCGTATCCATCCTCCATACACATGGGATCAATATGTCAAGGACACATAGTCACTTGCACCCCGCATACTCAATAGTGTGTGCTCTGAGTTTTCCTTTAGAATACTCATTTTACCACTAGAAAATTTTGACATTGGAATGGATCTATGGCACAGGGTACTACATCATTAGGGTTTCACTAGATTTGTTAAATCCAATTGGGTATCTTTTAACTTAAATAATCAAGTTACATACAAACCTTAGAAAGGTTCTACAAGGATAAGGGTATATTGCAACTTCATAAGATAGAAAACGTATAAAGTATAAACATGTCACATCACCACATGGTACTATTTCACTGTCATCATGATTCCATCACCATTATCACATCACCAAGGGATACTAATCCATTGTTACATCACATAAAGGGCATCACCTCAATTAGGGTAATCAACCATGTACAAGGTCACAAGACCATTCACATTGTTCCTTGCAAAAACTCCATTAACTCTTCATGCCCCATCAAGGCTCATCATAACCACCACACATGTGTTACATAAGTTCAATCATAATCTTACACTATGCACCATGATGTTCACAAGATAACAAACTAGGGTACAACTTTAGGAGAGCTAAAATACTTCATTATCGTGCCAGTTACTCAAGATGGTAAGCATCATCATCTTGTACTTGAATTAGGTCTAAGTTCAACATATAAAGTAGGGTTAACCCTCTTTGGCGACCAAAGAAAAACTATCAACATGGTGACCATACATTCAATACAAGACTTTATCGACCACATAGAATCTGAGATTCAAATGACCTCTCAGGTTCAACATTCAACGACCATATAGGTGAGAGCTCAGTGACTAAGAAGATGGAAAAACTCATCAACCACATAGGAAGGAAAATCCATAGACCACTCAAGTTCAACATCTCTTAACCGCATGAAGTGAGAGAATATCTTAGCCACCAAAAACCTCATCAACCACAAAGGCATAACAAATTGATCATCATCATGAAATTCAAAGTCATCAAGGAGTAAATCATAAGAGGGAAGTCATCTCCAAAAACCCTAAATCAACCACACCATGAGAGAGAATAAACCAAAAGTTGTGAGAGAGAAAACCAACATTCCAAACCACATGCATGCATCAAAAACACCATCACCAAGCAAGAAAATCGTGCACAAAGATTAAAGCTTGTCAAGGGGCATCTACCCAAGATTTCCATGAATCATAAACTCTAGATCAAGATATCATCATTCCATTTGTAACTACATTTTTAGGGTAGATTACTTGCGTGCAAAATAAGTGTAAGCAATAACCAAGGAGAAATTTATGTAACTTGCCTCCAAGGAGAACAAGCAACTCCAACAACAAGGAAGCTCCAAGGAAAGAGAGAAAAAACTCTAGCTTGATCACCAGTCACGGTCAAGATATCTCCACCTCCAAGAAGGAAACAAACCTAGGTCAAAGAGTAAGAATAAGAGAAAAAATCCTAGGAACAATGGCAAGGAAAAGAAGTTCTTCAAGCTCAACTCAAGCACTACCATGAGTATCATGGATTCAACCAAGAAGCGAAAGAAAAAGAGGGTAGAGAAGGAAAATGAAGATGAAGAGGTATATCACTAACCTAGATCAAGAATAGGGCAAAGGATCATCAAACGATCATCAAGGAAGAGTTACTCCAAACCATAGCTCAACATGCAAGATGGATCAGCCACTTGAGCTCCATTGAAATGACTCATTTTCAAATAGTCATCTAATTAGGGTTTACTTGGATGATTGTATGCTTAACCAGGTTGATCATTATTTAAAGCTTGATTAATAATGGTAGTTAAGTTTTTATGTTTTTAATATAATTATAATTTTTAATCATACTTTGCTTCACATAATTAGGGTTAAGATTTGGAAACCCTAATCAGCCCAACTTAGGGTTTTGATGACATATGAATACAAAATTTGATAAGTAAGTGTCTCACTAAATGATTTTTATATTTTATATGTAACTTTGATTTAATTCAAGTTTGTATATGATTTGGATATCTCAATTTTAAGCACAATTGAAAAATATCAGAATTTTGGAAGAACGTTCTGACCTGTTTGTTGGTCGAGTTTCAAACTCGACCGACCATATTTTCATATTGATATAGTAGTATGGTAATTGAATTTTATATTTTTATTGGTAAATCCAATTGATCTCAAATTTTAAGTGTAGTTTAAAAACTCCATTATATACATATTATTAAATTGAAGTAATTTTTGGATGATTTTTGATCTCTACAGAGAGGGGTGTAGGTCGAGTTCTGTGAAGAACAAACTCGACCGACCATGCTGTAGACTGCAATATAGCAGTGTAGTATTTGATTTTTAGTTATTTATTGGTAACTCCAAATCATCTAAAAAAATTATTGTTGCTTATAAACTCAGTTTAAGAAATCTTTTTAAAGTATCATAATTTTGGATGATTTTTGAGTTCTAAAAAGTGTGGTGTCAGTCGAGTTTATAACTCAGTCGACCAACCAGTCTGAGAAAAATAAAAATACATTGAATGGCTTGTTTGCAATTGTTCTAAGCACCTCAATTTATATATATGACTAACCTAACACACAAGGAGCTCTCATAACTCGTCATTCCTGTCAAAGAAATGAAATTCTAGAGAGAGAAAAGAGTTAGGGTTTTGAGAAGAGAAAGTGGTGGAGATGTTGACCTAGGATTTATCTATCCAAGATATGATGAAATCAAGTAAGTTTAGCTTCTTTGCATAGCATTTCATGGTAAATATTCTCTCACATGTCAAGATTCCATCCCTCCTCTAATTTGATTTGAAATCACATCAAATCTCCCCCTTTTCTCACTCTTTCTTTTCTGATCCCCATTTCTAGGGTTTCTGAGTTGAGAGGAGAAAGAATTGAATTCATTTGTTAGAGTTTGATTGGGTTTCCAAAAAAAATCAGAGGTTGACCTACATTTTTAAGGTGATTGGCACTTGAGGTGAGTATTTTTATCCCTCCTAAGCTTTGTATTCATGTTGAAATACTAATTTTATCTGGCTAAAGTAATCAGAAACCTTGCTTGTATATGTAGGTGATTGGATATTAATTTGGAAAATATATTAGGGGATAAAGTTCTACTGATTTTAATTATTTCTCTTTGATTGGAACTTGATTAGTTTTTGATATATTGATTGAGGATCCATGGATAATACTAAATATATGAATATGCTATTTCATGTGAATTGTATTGACATACTTGAAAATCAGCCCAATGGCCGATATGCTTGGAATTGAATTGACATGTATCGAATCACATTTGAGTTGTATTAGAATGTATTATACAAGTGTATTGCTGAATGTTAATGGAATTGAATATGATATACATATAAAGATCAATATGAGGTGACCACTTTTCCTGATTAGGGTTTGTGTTGTGGGAGTGAATCAAATGAGTCAATTAATCAGTGTATACTTATGATTGATGAATGGAATATGTGAAAATAGAAACTAGGGTTTCCATGTATGTGAATAACCCTAATGAACTTCTATGCATAATTATGAAATTACTTAGTGATACGGCTCTTATGATGTGTTGAACTAAGGATGACTTCTTGAACACCCTAGATGTTTAGTATTAAGACAAGTATGAGTGATGAAGCTAGAACTTGTATATGATGTTGTAAATGTGAAGAATGTTGAATGTAAGTATTAATACTTCAATTAAAGATGATGAGTCTTACTAATATCATCTAAGTCTAATGCATTTGTTTTAGTATAACAAAGAATGATCACTGTCGATTATGGAAATGCCATTAGTAATCAATATAAGATACAATATGAACAAGATATACTTAATGGTGATTGCAAGTTAAAGATGAAACTAATGAAGTTAGAATGATGAAGTATTTTATCTTTTATTTTAATTTCATGTGTCTTAACCCAAATTAATTGAAATATACTAAGAACTAGACTTTGATAAATGTTAAGTAGAAGAGAAGCATTGTAAGTAAAGTGAATAAAGAAAGATCAATCCGAATAATGTAATGAACATAAAATGAAAGAAGTTGAGACTATTGAACATAAAATGAAGGAAAAAGATGGGAATTAGTAGATGATTCTAAGAATGTAACTAATACCCTAAAATGATGAGTTTGATGATTCTAGTGAATGACAATCTCAAATGAGGGATTATGGGATGCACATAATTGTAGTTGAATTCAGCTAAAAGATGAAATTCAAGTATTTGAATTGATTTACAAGAATGTGTTCTTGAATTGTGAATTGTACTCAGAGAATGGACTCATAGTTAAAACTTCATTTGATAGTCAACATGTGTTGATTAGTAACCCCACTTGAAGAATGTGAAATAAAATAAGAAGAGAACTAAGCCTGTTATGCATGTATATGCATGAAATTTATTTGCATCTATTGAGATTGTATGGAACAAGTATATGTTGTATGATAAATCTATTTTGAGAATGATAAATGATACTTGATATCTATATGCTTTTATTGTTGCTAATTCTAATGCCTTTACTAATAGTTTTTAAGAACTATGATATACAATGAATTGATAAGAAATATGTTGAAAGTAAATTTAATATGCACTCCTTACATTTAAGAAACCCTGATAAGGGTAAATCTTGCATAATGAGATTATCTCTAGGGCTGAAAGCCCACTGAAATGATAAAACCCTAATTAGGTAAATGATTGACAATAAGATTTGGTAGTGAGAGGAGGATCCCCCTGAGGTCTCACAAGCTTGAGTCAAGATCAGATGAAGAAAGCCCCAAACCTCCCACACTACTTCGGAGGAGTCCCAAATCCAGAGTACAACCTTGAATTTGGAGTGTCACTGTGCCATAGAAGCATTTCAGGGGATCCATGGAGGACTCTATGAAGATTCACCCTATTTTGGATCAAACCTCAATGGGAAGTTTATGACGAGATCCATCATCGCGGTCTCTCTTCTCAAGGTGGTGCCTCACCAATGATTTCACTGTCCCAACAATTCATGCTGATGCAGAGATGAGTTAGATGTAGGTGGGATGAGGATCAGAAGGAAGAAGATCTTCGCCTCATTTCCAGAGTACGTGAGGTCATGGAAGCCATGTCTCTACTCGCCAGTATCAATCATAGCAGCAGTGATGAAACTCTCACACAATGAAACAGAGAGGATGAGGGAGAGGAATGAGATGAGAGTTTGAGTCACGAGGATGGATGTAAGGACCCTGACATTCTTTTAGGGTTTACCCTGTTTGTTTTGCTTAACCTTGGTGCTTTGGTGCTTGCTAATCACCTTTAGTGGTGATTAGGGTTTGGTTGTGCTTTGATGAGAGTTTGAGGGGCTACTTGCAAATAACCCAAGTTTAGGGTTTTGTGTGCAAGTTTGCCATCTTGTGAGGTGTTTCCCTCTCTTTGCTTCCTCTAGGGTTGAGAGGAAGGCTTGGGCTTGTTGCTTGAGTTCTTTGGGCCTTGGTTGAGTTTGTTTGGGCCTTGAGGTGCCTTGTTTGGGCTTGGTGGAGCCTTGTGTCGGCCAAGACTTGCCTTGTGTCGACCAAGACTTGCTTGTGTCACCCAAGGTGAGTAGTGTGTCGACCTATTGTGGCTTGTGTCGCCCAAGTGAGTGTGTGTCGCCCAGGGTACCTTGGTGTGTCGCCCAGTGGAGCTGCTGGTTATGTCGCCCATGATGCTTGGTCCAGCCTTGACCATGTTTGGTGCACACTTGGTGCACATCTTGGACAAGTGTCTTATGGCTTGCTAGGGTGGTGGCTTGAGCCCTAGGACAAGTGTCCCTTGGGTGGACGACACATAGCATGGATCTACCTTGTTTTCTCCTCCCTTTCCTTCTATATAGGTGGTTCTTTCCCTTGCCTTAGCTTCCTTTGATCCTTTGATCTTTCCTCCACCTTGAGTGCACGACACTCCCTTCCTTTCCTTGTGTGGTGGCCGATACACTCCCTTGGAGGAGCTATGGTTGACGATATCCCTTAGACCTTGGAGTTCTTCTTCTTCCTTGGAGCTTGGAGCTTAAGGCGGGTTGCATAGCTTCTAACCCTAACTCCTTTACCTCTTGATTATGTTCCTGTTCATATGTTAGTAGCTAGTTCCTTGCTTTTGTACCTTTGGTGGCCGATCCTCCTTAGGGTTTAGGGTTTCCTTGTGATCTAGTGTACCTTGCTCTCTAGGGTGTGGAGTTTCCTTGTGCTGGAGGTAGATGGTGACCTTGTTGGGCGATACCCTCTCTTGTCTTGATGTGTTGGATGACATGAGTGTCTTTGTGTTGGACGACAGGAGTGTTCTTGGTGTTGGGTGATATCCTTGCTCTTATGATGGGCGATAGGTTGAGCTAGAGGGGTGTTGGCCGATATGGTGGTGTTGGACAACATGATGGTTCTTCTTGTGATGAGCAACACCTTTGTTCTTATGATGGACGTTACACCAGGAAGTGGCATGATGGTTTTCTTGAGTTGAACGATAGGGCCTTGTTTGTCAAGCTTGTTTGGGTTGGACGATAGGCTAGTGTGAGCGTTGGCCGATATAGTTGTGTTGGGATAGTAGGGTTGGTAACGGGCGATACATCTTGGGTTTGTGACGGGCGTCACGCCTCTCTCTTTGGTGTGTATCGTCCGATAGGCCTTGGTTGGTGGTTGCACATTTTGTGGAGTGTTCCTTCTCTCTCCCTCTCTCTCTTGGTGGTTGGAGATGGTGGTGATCTGGCTGTTATGCTAGCAGGAGTATCGGGTGTTGTGGTTGGGGTGCTGTGACGGGTGTCACACTCCCTGGTGTGTCGGCCGGTAGGAGGTGTGACCGGCGTTGCCCAATACACATGGAATGCCCGACACCCTCTCTGACACGCGTTATCTCCTGTAACGCTGTGTCGCGCAGCGTTGCTGCTTTGTGAACCAGCCGTTGTTGTTGGTGTTTGGGTGAGGGTTGTGAGGAGTTTTAGTGAGGGTCTTGTGATCTTCCAGTGACAGACCCTTGTTTTATGAAAGTGAATGATTATGCACAAACAATAACAATATTAATGATATCAATAATGATAATGGTAGTAGTGATGATAATAAGGAAGGTAGTGGTAATGATATGCATGATGTGATCCTTGTGCTTATCTGTTACTGATAAGGTGAATGGTGGTAGTTACACTAGTAGTTTGCACAATGATAATGGTAATGATAGTAGATGGTGACAATAATGATAGTGGTAATAATAATAGTTCTTGTTCTGTATATTCAACATGACTGCTTACATAAAGTAAACATCTTGTTTATTCGTATAATTCTAAGATGAGGATAAGCATGGGTATGGTTTGATGTGCTTTATACACTTGATCACCAAATAGTGTAAGAATGATAAGTAGGGTATCTTGAATGGCATTTTCATAATAGTAAGCATATTCCTTATGTTGAAACTATGATTATTGTGTATCCTAACCACGCAGGTGATGATTAGCCATAAAAGGGCTATGAGATATATGTGATGAGTAACATCACTTTGATAATTATCCTATGAGGTTTTATGAATGATGTGTTTGTCCCATGATGTTGATGTGAGCCTTGAAGAGGCATTGGCAGTACATGGTGAGGGATTGAGATCCTGTGGTGTGTGATGATCCTTGAGATGGATCTGGATGGTTGGCAAGAGGCGAAGCGGTAACATGTGATGTTGGATCCGTGAGGTGGATCAGGTGGATGTGGTTACAATAATAATATAATGTTGAGTTTATGTTATTTACTTTCTGTTATATCTTGTATGTTATACAACTTGATTGAATCCTGCAATCCATCTAAAAGACACTAACTAATCACAGTGAAATATATCATGTAGTTGCCCTGGCCATAGATCCATCATCGTCAGGATTTGGTGATGGTGAAATAGGTTCTTCTACGAGTTAACCTGGAAGCGCATATTGTTGAATATGTGTAGGTTGCTCCTAGCCTGAAAATGAGGAGGTAAGAATGTAACTTTAGTTGCAGACTCAGATATATGTATGTGTAGAGCATGGTGAACAGGCCCATGGCTCAGGATATGTGATGTGAGGAGCATGAATGCGTTCATGGCTCAGAGCACGGTGAACAGGTCCGTGGCTCAGTTTTACTAGCGCCGAGACATGTACCAAGGTGGGCTAGAGTGAGGGTAGCCTATGGAGCTGACCCTGTGGCTAAGACCACTCCATCATGATACTGCGGTCCTGCTTGTGTTGTGCTCGTGTACTGACCATGAGGTGGGAGGTCGTGAAGTTCGGATCTTCCATTGACCTTGTATGGCACCGGCTTGGGTTTCGTAATCGAATGTTGGATTTGAACAGTACAGTTCACTTCCTCAGGGCATAATAATACGTAATATAGCCTTTCAGTATTTACTACTTAAGATAAACATGAAACATTGGTTGAAGCCTTGTTTGTGTAATATCTCTATTATACCTTGCAGTTACTTCTATATTCATCAGGTATGTGGTAATATGTCTCATCTTGATAATCAGGTTATGTGATGTTATATCTTGTTCTGATAATCATGTTACATAGTGATATATCTTATTTTGTCAATCATGTTCCGTTGAGAGATACTTGGTTATATGCTTTTGTACAGCTGGTAAGCTTGTCGGTAAGAAATGCTTTGCTTTATATAGACTGCTCTTGTTATACCTGTTGATAGTTATCTGCTGTTATAGTTTATCTTGCTGAGGTACTGTAGTTGCGGTGGGGAGTTATGTTTCCCGCTGGGACAATTGTTCAATTGTCTCACCCCGTTGGTTTACACCCTTTTTAGGTGGTCGAGCTAGACGTGGTGGTGGTCGTGGTGTTGCGGCTGAGCAGCTTGATGAGCAGTAGAAGGCAAGCGATGGATATGCTGCTGTTTTGGATGTTTTGTAGTAGAGTCTAGAGTCATCCCTATACTCTCAGGTCCTTGGTAGTGCTTTGACGTTGTTTCATGATGAACAATTGATAATGTTTGTATATCCTGTTGTTGGCTGGATGTAGGCCTTTCTGTATATGAACAGGTGGTGAACTCATATGATGGATGGACAACTATTCCTTGAAGTTGTGAACACGTATCAGATCTCGTATATGTTTATATATGACATGTTTCTGTGCAGGATGAGGACTGGAAAGTAATAGTTTCACAGTTTATCCATTTTCCACAATCGGTTTTAATTAACTCGTGTTTTGATAATCTGTGGTTATGGTGATTTCCGCACGTTTTCACGTAACACCTCGTTATCTATATGATAATGGGATGTGTTGCCACAAGTTTTGGTATTAGAGCTTTAGGTTCACTAAGTCTACAGGGATCTAGGACTAGGTTGAGTCTGTTCTTGTGAGTTTTCCAGGTTTTTCTTACAAGATCTTCTGCCATCAGTGGAAGAAAAGCCAAGATGTCTGGAAACCATGAAGAACATGCTGATGAGTACAGCGATGCTGCATCAATTGATGGAGCAGATGGACATGCACATGAAGATCGGGTGCCTGAGGGTCCCCAATTTAACCTAGCCATACTTGAACATCCTACTTACCAACAACTTATGGGGCAGTTAATGGCTATGATGAATCTCATGGTCGAGCGATTACCGGTGCCTCCTCCGCGAGCACAGGTTCTCCATGGAGAAGCATTGGGTATTGGGTAGACCTTCGAGTGGCTTTGCCGTGTTGGAGCTTTGGAGTATACTGGAACGGCTGATCCAGCGGATGCAGATCTGTGGCTGACAAGTCTCGAGAAGGCTTTCCGGATCCTTGACATCCCCGAAGCAGACAAGGTAAAGCATGTTGTCTACCTTCTGAAAGGTAGTGCTGGTCACTGGTGGACCATCGAGGAAGAGAAGCGGCATGGTGAGGTGATCTGTTGGGAAGTGTTTCGACGCGAGTTCATCACCAGATACTTTCCGAAGACGTATCTGGATGAGAAGGTCAGTCAGTTTGAGAACTTGAGACAAGGAGTGATGAACATCACTGAGTATGAAGCCAAGTTTGTGGATCTGTTGAGGTTTTGTCTTCATATGGCGGCAACAGATGAGGAACAAATCAGACGTTTCGAGAAGGGTTTGAGTGCTGAGTTGACAACCCCAGTGTCTGCGTTGGAGAACCGAGAATGGTTTGCTACGTTCATGGAATCTGTTCGAAGGATCGAGAGGACAGTAAGGGAGAAAAGAGAGTCTATGTCTCACAAGAGACCTGCCCAGTTTCAAGGATGGAGGTTTGGTGGCTTTAAGAAGCCCAGGTTTTCAGCACCGTTAGTGATGAGAAGTTCTGGTGTACCATCTCAGTGGTCTCCGAGTAAGGGAAGATGTTATGTTTCTTCGCCGGCTAAGGCGCATAGTTCAATTTCTGTGGCAGTGACAGGGCCATCTTGGCCACGGTTTGAGGACAAGTCATGTCATCTGTGTGGTCAAGTCGGGCATTGGAAGTTCAATTGCCTGAATAGAGATGTTGAAGTGACGCAACAGCCAAGGCAGAGTTTTCAGAGGTCGGAGAGGCCACAACCCAGTGGTAGCAGAGGACGAGGATGCGGACAAGCGTCTCAAGCGGGATCGTCTGCTCAAGGAAGCAGAGTTCATGGATAGCAAGCAACAGCTCGATTCTATGCCATGAGTCAGCCAGAGGCGATAGTCAACCCGTGAGTAGTGATAGGTCAGATGGAGTTATTTCATTCTGATATGTCTTCTTCTTGCCTTATATCTGTTCTGGTTGATCCAGGTGCTACACACTCTTTTATCGCCTATAGTATGCTTGAAAACTGTCGTTTACCTATTAGTTGTAAGAAGGATAGCTTGTTGTTAGAAACCCCTCTTGATGGTTCCTCTTTACTTCGAGAAGAGTGTCCATCTTGTGTCTTGTCTTTCTTGGGACATCACATCCAAGTGGATCTTATACCACTTGATATGCATGGTTTTGATGTTATCCTTGGGATGGATACCTTAGAGAAGTATAAGGTTGTTTTATACTGTGGTTCCAAGCAGGCAGTGTTTGATGTTGCTGGAGAGAAGTGGATCTTCCAAGGAGATAGGAAGATTCTTCCGACGTGTCTAGTATCAGCTATGGTGGCAGATAGGTTGTTATGACAAGGATGTGAGGTGTTCCTAGCTAACGTGGTGGATACCATTGTGGCTATCAAGGCGAAAGGTCCTAGTCTTGAGGAGGTATCAGTGGTTCGAGAGTTTGCATACGTGTTTCCTGAGGAGTTTCTTGGTGTTCCTCCACCCCGAGAGATTGATTTCGAGATCAATCTGGTTCCAGGAACACAACCAGTTGCACAATCACCGTATAGGATGGCTCCAGCAGAGATGGCAGAGTTGAAGAAGCAGTTGTAAGAGTTGTTGGAGAAAGGTTTTATCCGACCGAGTACGTCGTCGTGGGGTGCTCCCGTGTTGTTCGTTAAGAAGAAGGATGGTTCGATGCGGTTGTGTATAGATTACCGGTAGTTGAACAAGGTCACGATCAAGAATAAGTACCTGTTGCCGAGGATTGATGATCTGTTTGACCAGTTGTGTGGTGCTATAGTGTTTTCGAAGATCGATCTACGGTCTGGATATCATCAGTTGAGGATTAAGGCGAATGACATACCAAAGTCAGCTTTCAGGACGAGGTATGGTCATTTCGAGTTCGTGGTTATGTCGTTTGGGCTAACCAATGCACCTGCAACTTTCATGGATTTGATGAACAGAGTGTTCCGTCTGTTCTTAGATCAGTTTGTTGTAGTCTTTATAGATGACATTTTGATCTATAGTCGGGACAGGCTAGCGCATGAGCAACATCTTCGTCGAGCGTTGACTCTTCTTCGTCAACATCAGTTGTATGCCAAGTTCAGTAAGTGTGAGTTTTGGTTGGGAGAAGTGACTTTCTTGGGTCACATGATATCTGTTGAAGGGGTCAAAGTAGATCCGAAGAAAGTGGAATCCATTGCGGATTGGGAACAGTCGAAGACGCCGATAGAAGTTCGTAGTTTCTTTGGTTTGGCAGGATACTTTCGGAGGTTTATCAAGGACTTCAGTGGGATCGTGTTGCCGATGACGAAGTTGACCAGGAAGGATGTACCTTTTGTTTGGGATGATCGATGTCAGCAAGCTTTCCAGAGTTTGAAGGAGAAGTTGACCAGTGCTCCATTGTTGATTTTTCCAGAGCCTGGGAAAGGCTATGTTGTTTTCTGTGATGCTTCCAAGAAAGGTTTAGGTTGTGTGTTGATGCAGGAAGAGCATGTGGTTTCTTTTGCTTCGCGACAGCTCAAGAAACATGAGGCGAACTATCCGACTCATGACTTGGAGCTGGCGGCAGTGGTTCATGCGTTAAAGATTTGGAGACACTATCTGTATGGGGAAGTGTGTCAGATCTTTATGGATCATAAGAATCTGAAGTATATCTTTACGCATCAAGAGTTGAACATGCGAAAGCAATGATGGATGGAGTTGATCAATGATTACGACTGCACTATCGAGTATCATCCTGGTAAGGCGAACGTGGTAGCTGATGCACTTAGCAGAAAGTCTTCTTCTCTTTCTTCAAAGAAGGCACAGTTGAGTTCTCTGGTATGCCATAGGTGAGATATGTTTGTTTCTCTGCGATAGATGAATGTGCAGATGGAAGTTTCTTTGTTGTCTGGTCTTTTCACACATATGCAAGTTAAGCCTACGTTGAGACAGTAAATCAAGGATGCACATCAGACAGATGATGCGGTACAGTTGATCAAATCAGAGTTCAATAGAGACAAGCGTGATGGGTTTCATGAGTCTGAGGATGGACTAGTTTGCTATCATGATAGGATGGTGGTTCCAGATGTTGATGAGCTGAGGAAGTTAGTGCTTGAGGAATCACACACATCGATGTATGCTATGCATCTAGGTGTCACCAAGATGTATCATAGTCTGAAGGACTTGTATTGGTGGCCCGGTTTGAAGAAAGATATAGCTGAGTTCGTGGTGAGATGTGCGGTTTGTCAGCAAGTGAAGGCTGAGCATCAGAAACCGGCAGGTACGTTGCAACCTTTGCCGATACCGCAGTGGAAATGGGATCATATAACCATGGATTTCGTAGTTGGTCTACCCCGGACAACTAGGAATCATGATTCCATTTGGGTGATAGTGGACAGATTGACTAAGTCTGCCCATTTCCTACCAGTGAAGATGACATATATAGATGAGAAACTAGCTCGAGTATATGTGGATGAGATAGTACATTTGCACGGTGTGCCAGCAACGATAGTTTCTGACAGAGGTCCTCAGTTTACGAGTCATTTTTGGGAACAGTTGCACAGAGCGTTGGGAACGCAGTTGAGGTTCAGTACAACCTTTCACCCACAGACAGATGGATAGTCTGAGAGGACTATTCAGATTTTGGAAGATCTCCTTCGAGCTTGTGCTTTGCAGTTTCTAGGCAACTGGGATGTACATCTAAGTTTGATAGAGTTTGCCTACAACAACAGTTATCAGCGGAGCATTGACATGGCTCCTTATGAGGCTTTGTATGGAAGGAAGTGCAGATCTCCCTTGTGTTGGTATGAGTCTGGTGAGTATCAACTTTTGGGTCCTGAGTTAGTACAGCAGACAACATATAAGATCAAGGTGATACAACAACAGTTGAAAGTGGCACAGGACAGGTAGAAGTCTTATGCAGACAATCGTCGATGACCTTTGGAGTTCCAGGTAGGAGACAAAGTGTATCTTAAAGTCTCACCGTGGAAGGGTGTGCTAAGGTTTGGTCAGAAGGGTAAGTTAGCTCCCAGGTATATGAGGCCTTACTCAGTCATAGCACGTGTTGGCAAGGTAGCTTACGAGTTAGAGTTGCCTCCAGAGTTGCATAGGTTGCATCCAGTGTTTCATATCAGCATGTTGAAGAAAAGTCATTCGGATTCAGGTACAGTGATACAGCCAGTTGAGGTGGAGCTTGATGCAGATGTGACCTATGAGGAAGGTCCTGTGGCGATCCTTGATGGAAGGATCAAGAAGCTGAAGAGGAAGGACATGGTTCTTGTGAAGGTTCTTTGGCAGCGTCGTGGCATTGGGGAAGCCACGTGGGAGCTTGAGAAAGAGATGAGGGGGAAGTATCCCTCACTTTTCTCTTCGGATTTCGGGGTTGAAATCCCTTAAAGGGGGTTAGCTTGTAAGGACCTTGACCTTCGTTTAGGGTTTACCCTATTTGTTTTGCTTAACCTTGGTGCTTTGGTGCTTGCTAATCACCTTTAGTGGTGATTAGGGTTTGGTTATGCTTTGATGAGAGTTTGAGGGGCTACCTGCAAATAACCCAAGTTTAGGGTTTTGTGTGCAAGTTTGCCATCTTGTGAGGTGTTTCCCTCTCTTTGCTTCCTCTAGGGTTGAGAGGAAGGCTTGGGCTTGTTGCTTGAGTTCTTTGGGCCTTGGTTGAGTTTGTTTGGGCCTTGAGGTGCCTTGTTTGGGCTTGGTGGAGCCATGTGTCGGCCAAGACTTGCCTTGTGTTGACCAAGACTTGCTTGTGTCACCCAAGTGAGTGTGTGTCGCCCAGGGTACCTTGGTGTGTCGCCCAGTGGAGCTGCTGGTTGTGTCACCCATGATGCTTGGTCCAGCCTTGACCATGTTTGGTGGACACTTGGTGCACATCTTGGACAAGTGTCTTATGGCTTTCTAGGGTAGTGGCTTGAGCCCTAGGACTAGTGTCCCTTGGGTGGACACCACATAGCATGGATCTACCTTGTTTTCTCCTCACTTTCCTTCTATATAGGTGGTTCTTTCCCTTGCCTTAGCTTCCTTTGATCCTTTGATCTTTCCTCCACCTTGAGTGCACGACACTCCCTTCCTTTCCTTGTGTGGTGGCCGATACACTCCCTTGGAGGAGCTGTGGTGGACGATATCCCTTGGACCATGGAGTTCTTCTTCTTCCTTGGAGCTTGGAGCTTAAGGCAGTTGCATAGCTTCTAACCCTAACTCCTTTACCTCTTGATTATGTTCCTGTTCATATGTTAGTAGCTAGTTCGTTGCTTTTGTACCTTTGGTGGCCGATCCTCCTTAGGGTTTAGGGTTTCCTTGTGATCTAGTGTACCTTGCTCTCTAGGGTGTGGAGTTTCCTTATGCTGGAGGTAGATGGTGACCCTGTTGGGCGATACCCTCTCTTGTCTTGATGTATTGGATGACATGAGTGTCTTTGTGTTGGACGACAGGAGTGTTCTTGGTGTTGGGTGATATCCTTGCTCTTATGATGGGCGATAGGTTGAGCTAGAGGGGTGTTGGCCGATATGGTGGTGTTGGATGACATGATGGTTCTTCTTGTGATGAGCAACACCTTTGTTCTTATGATGGACGTTAGACCATGAAGTGGCATGATGGTTTGCTTGAGTTGAACGATAGGGCCTTGTTTGGCAAGCTTGTTTGGGTTGGACGATAGGCTAGTGTAAGCGTTGGCCGATATAGTTGTGTTGGGCTAGTAGGGTTGGTAACAGGCGATACATCTTGGGCTTGTGACGGGCGTCACACCTCTCTCTTTGGTGTGTATCGGTCGATAGGCCTTGGTTGGTGGTTGCACGTTTTGTGGAGTGTTCCTTCTCTCTCCCTCTCTCTCTTGGTGGTTGGAGATGGTGGTGATCTGGCCATTATGCTAGCAGGAGTATCGAGCATTTTGGTTGGGGTGCTATGACGGGCGTCACACTCCCTGGTGTGTCGGCCGGCAGGAGGTGTGATGGGCATTGCCCGATACACATGGAATGCCCGACACCCTCTCTAACGCTCGTTATCTCCTGTAATGTTGTGTCGTGCATCGTTGTTGCTTTGTGAACCAGCCGTTGTTGTTGGTGTTTGGGTGAGGGTTGTGAGGAGTTTTAGTGAGGGTCTTGTGATCTTCCAGCGACGAACCCTTGTTTTATGAAAGTGAATGATTATGCACAAACAATAACAATATTAATGATAGCAATAATGATAATGGTAGTAGTGATGATAATAAGGAAGGTAGTGGTAATGATATGCATGATGTGATCCTTGTGCTTATCTGTTACTGATAAGGTGAATGGTGGTAGTTACACTAGTAGTTTGCACAATGATAATGGTAATTATAGTGGATGGTGACAATAATGATAGTGGTAATAATAATAGTGCTTGTTCTGTATATTCAACATGACTTCTTACATAAAGTAAACATCTTGTTTATTCGTATAATTCTGAGATGAGGATAAGCATGGGTATGGTTTGATGTGCTTTATACACTTGATCACCAAATAGTGTAAGAATGATAAGTAGGGTATCTTGAATGGCATTTTCATAATAGTAAGCATATTCCTTATGTTGAAACTATGATTATTGTGTATCCTAACCACGCAGGTGATGATTAGCCATAAAAGGGCTATGAGATATATGTGATGAGTAACATCACTTTGATAATTATCCTATGAGGTTGTATGAATGATGTGTTTGTCCCATGATGTTGATGTGAGCCTTGAAGAGGCATTGGCAGTACATGGTAAGGGATTGAGATCCTGTGGTATGTGATGATCCTTGATATGGATCTGGATGGTTGGCAAGAGGCGAAGCGGTAACATGTGATGTTGGATCCATGAGGTGGATCAGGTGGATGTGGTTACAATAATAATATAATGTTTAGTTTATGTGATTTACTTTCTATTATATCTTGCATGTTATACAACTTGATTGAATCCTGCAATCCATCTAAAAGACACTAACTAATCACAGTGAAATATATCATGTAGTTGCCCTGGCCATAGATCCATCATCGTCAGGATTTGGTGATGGTGAAACAGGTTCTCCTACGAGTTAACCTGGAAGCGCATATTGTTGAATATGTGTAGGTTGCTCCTAGCCTGAAAATGAGGAGGTAAGAGTGTAACTTTAGTTGCAGACTCAGATATATGTATGTGTAGAGCATGGTGAACAGGCCCATGGCTCAGGATATGTGATGTGAGGAGCAAGAATGTGTTCATGGCTCATAGTACGGTGAACAGGCCTGTGGCTCAGTTTTACTAGCGCCGAGACCTGTTCTCAGGCGGGCTAGAGTGAGGGTAGCCTATGGAGCTGACCCTATGGCTAAGACCACTTCAGCATGAGACTACGGTCCTTCTTGTGTTGTGCTCGTGTACTGACCACGAGGTGGGAGGTCGTGGAGTCTGCCTCTTCCATTGACCTTGTATGGCATCGACTTGGGTTTCGTAACCGAAGGTTGGATTTGAACGGTACGGTTCACTTCCTCGGGGCATAATAATACGTAATACAGCCGTTTAGTATTTACTGCTTAAGATAAACACAAAACATTGGTTGAAGCCTTGTTTGTGTAATATCTCTGTTATACCTTGCAGTTACTTCTATATTCATCAGGTATGTGGTAATATGTCTCATCTTGATAATCATGTTATGTGATGTTATATCTTGTTTTGATAATCATGTTACATAGTGATATATCATATCTTGTCAAATCATGTTCCATTGAGAGATACTTGGTTATATGCTTTTATACAGCTGGTAAGCTTGTCGGTAAGAAATGCTTTTCTTTATATAGACTGCTCTTGTTATACCTGTTGATAGTTATCTGCTGTTATAGTTTATCTTGCTGAGGTTCTGTAGTTGCAGTGGGGAGTTATGTTTCCCGCTGGGACAATTGTTCAATTGTCTCACCCCGCTGGTTTACACCCTTTTTAGGTGGTCGAGCTAGACGTGGTGGTGGTCGTGGTGTTGCGGCCGAGCAGCTTGACGAGCAGTAGAAGGCAAGCGATGGATATGTTGTTGTTTTTGATGTTTTGTAGTAGAGTCTAGAGTCATCCCTGTACTCTCAGGTCCTTGGCAGTGCTTTGACGTTGTTTCACGATGAAGGATTGATAATGTTTGTATATCTTGTTGTTGGCCGGATGTAGGCCTTTCTGTATATGAACATGTGGTGAACTCATATGATGGATGGACAGCTGTTCCTTGAAGCTGTGAACACGTATCAGATCTCGTATATGTTTATATATGACATGTTTCTATGCAGGATGAGGACTGGAAAGTAATAGTTTCACAGTTTATCCGTTTTCCACAATCGGTTTTAATTAACCCGTGTTTTGATAATCTGTGGTTATGGTGATTTCTGCACATTTTCGCGTAACACCTCGTTATCTATATGATAATGGGATGTGTTGCCACAATGGACCCTGGTCTAGCCGGCTCCTATGCTTTCTAGATCGGGTCTTGCCAGAGTTAACTAATGGGCCAGACCAGAACCTCATTGACCCCAAGAGCTTGTATGGATGGAGGAGGTCCGACCAGTGTGGCTATTCCTAGAGCACCACCTCAGATGGTGGGCCCATCATACAAGGTTCAGAGCTAGCGTGGGATAAAAGATGGGAAATGAGCAGTTGTCCAGGTTGTGCCTATTGTGCTAAGATCCTGTTAGCATACATGTTTGTAGACTTGTAAAATTTTCTTCAAATTATATAAATGTAAGTTGTAAATTTAATTCATTTTGTAAAAAAAATATTATGTCTCGGGCTGAAGGCCCACTGTTGATGATTGCTATGAGATGATGTAGAAGATAGAAATAATCATATGTGTTGCAATATACAGATTTATTGTGCTTCTTGCTTTGATCATTGTCCTTATTCATAAACTTAATATGTTTCATGTTATTCTAGTTTTGTGAGAATACACAGATATGATATTATGATGTTTTGAATTCTTTAAGATGAGTAAAAGAGATTAATAACAAGTGAAATGATGGAACATCTAGTTAGGTGCCTTGAACATCGTGAGTTTCCTCTGAGGACCACACTAGGGAAACAAAAATAGATCTCCTTGTAGTAATTGATAAATTATGAGAAGGATTTCTGGAGTGTGGATTGAAACCTTAAAGGCTAGACCACCAAGATTTAGGAGTGAGTCATCTGGAGTGGATCTGGCCCTAAATCCTTGCTGTGAAAGTCTATGTTCATATGGAATAGACTCTGATAAAATGAAATATTTTGAATTGTGAAATAATTTTATATGTGATATACTGTTTTGTTCATTCCTATCTCGTGTGCCCAAGATGAGGATGTGAGCCTCTTCAGGCAACCCTGAGGTGGTCAAGGTCTGTTGTTGATATCTTAGGGTGACCGGCTAAACCCTAAGATAGTGACAGTGAGTCATTGACACAAGAATTAGGCGTGGCGACTTCTACTTGGTGAGGTACAAGCCAAGTAGTTTCAGGGCAAATGAATAAAATATGATAAGCCAAGTATAACATGATTTGAATGGTTGTTACATTCCTTGTACTGCTACTTGATGATTTTTCATTGTTTATTATGCTTCTTGTTGTGGAAAGTAATCATGTTGCTATGGAAATTTTCTATTTCATATTATGATATGTCATGTTGACAAGTTATAAATGATGGTATTTATATTCATTCAGAATATGAGTTGGATTGCTTGATATTTGATAGTATTGTTTGGTAGATATGTATTACCTATACTTCAGCTTTAGGATTGCAAGATGTGTTCCTGGTCTGGCTGGTGGAGTGTCACAAAGATAATATTATTGTTATGTATTGATTCAAAATGCTTAGAACTTGACTTATTGCTCATTTAGTAGGATTCTTAATCTAAACTATGAAATATCTACTGATTTGTTCATAGACACACTCTAAAAGATGTATCAAAGTTATAATTAGTTTAAGTGATTACCTTATCTATTGGATTAGATTACCATTGCAAGATAGATTTGAGTTATGATAGAACTACCTTCTGGACTTTTCAATATCTACATGTTTCGGTTAAGTTTATTATACTTAATTTGATGATGATGCATGTACCTAGCTTGAGTGGGAGGTATCCACTCACTGGGGCTCTATATGAGTCTCATGAGGTTGTTTTAAATATTTTTAAGTATAATGCTATCCATAAGAGAATTTGTGACAAAGAAGATATAAATAGCATAATCTAGATAGATTAGAATGTCCATGTACTCTATTTTTTCCAGGATGGGTTGTAGACTAAGTTTGTTCATCAATGTGCATGTATCTGAATTAAACTGAACTGCATTCAAGAACAAGATTTGATTCCACTTTTAATGGAGATGAATAAGATTTGTGATATCTAAATGTGATGTCCTTGATGTGTCATCTCTCTTAGGCGCATGCCTCATCCTGGCTCATATATGCCTATAAGGGTTTCTATATGGTAACCACCATCATCTATAATGAAGGAGCTATCCTTCACTCTAACAGGAACGACCCTACCAAGGTTGGGTTGCTAAATGACACTAGGTCAACCAACCCGACATAGATCATGCTTCTCACAGGTACTCAAAACCAATATGCATGTCAACCTACGTACATACATGCATGGTCCACTATGATAACAAACTCATCTAGTAAACCCTCTTTCTAACAACCACTTAGGGTTAGGGTTAGCATCATCCTCAGAGGATGCTCCAGGTCTCTACCTCTTTCTAGAGGCCTCTTCCTCCAAGGCTCTACTCATCCTCCTGTTAAGAAGGTCTAACCTCATGTCTCTCCTGAGGGAACGAAAACACATGTCATGCAAACTAAGCATGTAACTATCACTAGTTTACGCATAAACTATTATCTTATGTCCATGACATCTTGTTTACATGTTTTTCATTAATTTGTTGGAGGATTCCTCAATCTTATCATACATACCCTGACTACAAGAGGGTGAAGAGGAGAGAGAAAAACTCTAAACCTTAGAATCTTAGTTGAATTAGGATTGAGAAGGGATGAAATAGATGAGAGAGCCCTAAATTTATCTTATTTCGAGTAAAGACCTCAGACTTTGGCCAGGCAGTCACACCGCATCTGGGAGTCCTCATGACCGACTGGTGGGCAGGGGAAAATATTGCCAGCCCCCGGACCGTGATCCTTTTCTAGACACCTCTGTCTTTCAAAAAATCCTCTAAAAAATCTATCGGTTCTACAAAGTTTGTAAAATTTAATAATTACTAAGGATGAAATGAGGAACCATGACTCTGATACCAAATGTAATGACCCCACCTCCCGGTAACCCCCAATTAAGGGAGACCAAAAGATCAAAGTCGTTATCCCAATTTCCCAGATCAATGGTTCGACAAATAATCAATAATAATTAGTAAATTCTACCAAAACTATACTGAAAAGCTAGAATAAAATAAAACTTTGCATAACTTTTTAAAAACTTGGAATTCTAGACTTCTATCCACAACTAGAGTCTATTCTAACTAATCCTCCTTGTACTTTAATTCATATATTTGCAATGTATCACTTTACTTTTTGTCCTTTTCATATTGTACCTAAAACACCGACAAACAAAATGTCAGTCAGCATAAATGAATATGTCGATATGTGGGGACAACCAAATTTCACAAATATTGCTAACAACCTAGATATCACAATTAAGTTATTTAACAATCCAAAATACGTTTTCAATGTGACATTCTCCACCACTTTTGCCCTAACCCTGGAAAACCCTCTCTAGGGTTTTTCCATTGCAAGATACATAAGGCCACCTTCTCCATCCTGAGCTTGGTGCCTGGGGTCACCTCTCATGGTGCCCAATAGTCATGCAAGAAACATAAGGCCACCTTCTCCATCCTGAGATTGGTGCCTGGGGTCACCCCTCATGGTGCCCAATGGTCTTCCCTCTTGGGCTTGACCTAATTGACCTTCCCTCTAGGGCTTGGCCATGCATCATACATCAGGGTGGCATGTAGGTGTGAGAATGCACATTTATAATCAATTGTGATAATCATAGTGAATTTAAAGATTTGCATAAATGAACATCCAATAGTTTAGATTGCATCCAATTCGATCAATCATTCGAGAAAACTCCGTGAAACTAGATCGATTACTCATAAATAACCACATACCTGATCCAGAGTAACTTGAGGTCCAATCAAGAACAATCAATCAAGCAATCAACAATATCTTGAAATTAATGCATAACACCCATGTGTCACTATTTTATCCAAAACATTCTCAATATTGGCTTGGATTCCACCTTAGGATTTCTAGGCCAACTTTTGGGTTTTATTAGGGTTTTATCCTCCATAATTCATGTATTACTTTTAATGCTCTTTTGGTCCACAAACCCTAATTTCAACATCATAGGCATAATTGAATGTCAATTAAGTCTAATGTGTCTCCTCTACACTAAAACTACCATCTTTATCTTTTTAGGTTATGTCAAGATCATTAATCCCAATTATCATGTTCGAGTTCTTTTGAATAGACAACTTATTAGAGAATTATAGTTCAATACTCAAAGGAACCCTAATTTCTATGTTTCACATCTTCTAGGTTAGCAAACCCTAAATTCACATAAATTCCACTTTTATACACTATGAAACCCTAATTACCAAATTAAGTGTATTTATCCATAATTAGAATATTTCATAATCAAATTATCTTAGAATCATCATATCTCTGTCTTATTCATAGATTTGCACAATTAAAACCATTAAAATTCATATCAACATAAATTAGGGTTTCTCAGCCCATTAATGCATATTCATGTACATGGAACCTTAAATTAATCCAACTATGCATAAAGATCATCCTTTTAAATCTAATTTGTCCTTTTTACTAACAATAGGTTAATATCAACTTTAAACATCCATATAACCTTTCCCAATTCATTGATCATCAAAGATTAGGGTTTTTCATTAGTTAAACCATTAAAGATATCATATTTATATACTTTTTTAATTTCAAGTATAATTAGGCTTCCATTACATTTTTATTGCATTCCTCATTTTCTCTTGATAAATTTTCATATATTAAGTTCCTCCATCTGACCTTCCTACTAATTACTACAATTTTTGCAAGAAAAAGTATTTTCTAGATTTTCTAGTCAGATAGGCTATTTACCTTTTCTTTTGGAAAAATGAGAGCCATTGGATCGTCGTAGAGGTCAACGGTTGACCTGATCTCACGGCTGTGGCCGATTGCACCCACTAACCCTAATCTTGAGGCACGAACAACCTGGGTCATGGATATCCCTCACGAGTCTATCATGGACCCTGATCGGACGGTCCTCTTCTATTCTTCTTCCTCTTTTCTATCCACAGAACACGTGGCAGTGCCACAGTGGAGGCTCACCGGAGAGAGGACAATCGAGGGGTAGAGAGAGAGAGATAGGACTCGGGAGGCATCCATTTAGGATCGTGATGATGTGTGGAATCGAGAGGGGGGTCTATTTATAGGATTTAGGGCTCCATTAGGGTTCCCCAACTCCTGTCGCCGCCTGTCCCTTAGCCCTATTGGGTGTTTCCTCTAGACTCTTCAAAAAACCCTAAGAATAGGGTTGGTTGTACGCGGAATCGCCTCCCAGAGACCCTCGTGGTCTTGGATTTGCGGCAGGTGGGAAGAAATGTGAGGAAATCGCATTGGGAAATCTCGGTTTCCCACTCCCTTTCATTCTCTAACTCAAGGTGGGTGATGGACAACCACTATTGGATCCGTGATCCTCTGGACCACGCAGGCATCCAACAGTTGTCATCACTCCCTTATTTCTAATTTCTTAAAAATGAGGGGAAAAGGGTATTAAACAATGAATCTTGTGAAAATCATATCTCTCTCCTAAAAAAATATTATTTTTCACTCAAATTTTAGAGAAAAATCTATCTTGGCATTATCTACTTGTATATTAAATTTGAAACCCAAATTCCAAAGGAAAAGGGTGTTTCCTTCATAAGCAAGTTATTCTTTAATAAAACCAATTTAATTGGTATTTCCTCTTTCTTAATCTTTTATTTTCTTGATTTTGATTCATTTTTCCATTAGAAATCATGTGGACACAAAATCTTATCCAAGATGGATCCATTATCCATATATCCACATATTTCTTATAATATCATTTTTATCTCATATTTCCTTCTTAATAAAGCAATATTTAATTAATCCTTTCTCTTTCTTGTTGCATTTTCTTTGTAACTTGGACTCCTTGGAACCCAAGGAACCCTAAAGGCACGAAATCCCCTTTTGGAGGATATTCCTTTTCCTTCTAGAGGTTTCTACCTCTCCCTTTTCTCTTTTTCTTATTTATTCATTTATTATCTAATTTTCCTTTTTCTTTCTCTTATAATTGTACCCAATAGCCAATAAAGCCCACAAAGCAACCAATAAGGCTATTGTAAATGAAATTCATACAATCCCATCTAATCACATCATTATTTGTTCATATATCTTTAATAGGATAAATTACATTTCTCACCAAAAGAACCTGAAAATTGGGGTTGTAACATCCTTCCCCTCTTATAGGAATTTTGCCCTCAAAATTCCACCAAGCATACAACAAACATGATAAGACTTTCTCATGTCCATCATGGCTCCCATGTGGCTTCACCCTCTCCCTGGTGCTTCCCAAGAACCTTCATCATCTTATATTCTTACATTTGAGTTCTCTCTCACCTTGTTATCTCGTACCCTCATAGGTGACTCAGGACATTTCAGCCTCTCATGAAGCTTAATAGGTTCATGGCTCAGCACATGGCTTGGGTACCTCACATAGTGCTCTAGATCAGACTTGTGGAACACATCATACATCACGTTATCCTGAGGGGTAAGGCTACACATAACCATCTCCATCAATCCATCCCAAATGAAACCATGTATCGAGGACTCAACTTTCTCAGCTATAGCTCAGAGGGGTCGGATTTTCATATCACATATTCTCCCACAGTGAACTGCATGTCAGTCTGCTTCGCATCAGCTCACGACTCATGTTGCCCCTGGGCTTTCTCAGCCATTGCATGATCAAAGCAACTTCATCTATACACACTGTGATTTCTCTAACCTTCCCAAGGTCTTTCCACTGACATCATCTTCATGAAGCGGTGACCGAAACAACCTCCCTTACCGAGCTTCTTACATCCCGATAGTGTCTATGGTGGCTATCATCACAACTCTCATAGGACAAGAACTGTCTCCATGTATCAACTGAACGATCACACATGCTCTCATCAGACCCTCTAGTCTGGATCATACTCTCTTGACTGTCTATCAGTCAGGGGTGATAAGTTGTGTTGAACCTCAAGATGACATCGAGTTCTTCATGTACCTACTTCCACCGCATGGAAGTGATCTTGAGGTCACACTCCAGATATTAAACTTGACCACGGTGTAGATGAACTATCTCTTCCTCATATATAGTTCAACTAGATCTGTCACACTAACAATGTTGTCTATCTTAGGCAAGGGATTAGGTCAACTTGGTAAGGCGATCTACCGTACCCATACTACATCATGACCTCTCTTGGTACAGGGGAGACCCACCACAACATCTATGGTGATCTACTCCCATTCCCTTTTGGGGACTCTTCATTATCTATAGTAACTCACTGGGTACTGGTGTACGACCTTCACCTCCTAGAATGCATGGCGACAAGCCACATGCAATTCTATATACTTCTTCATCTCAAGTCCTCAAATCACTACTGCAAACTTTAATCATCTTAATAGTACCAGATGAAGGGTGTACTTATCATCACAAGCTCATGCATGTCATGATTCCTCAAGTTTGACTCCTCAGAAACCCTAGAACACTCTATTCAGGGTTCCATCACCTTCTTTTCTTGAGAAATGTATCTGAGGTTCTTCAACCATTCTTTTATCGCATCAAGTCCTAGGCTGGCTAACTAAGCATCCACCATTAACTCGGCCAACATATCTCATTGTATCTGAGTGTTAGCCAAAGATGTCACACAAACTTAGGGTTCACCTAGCCACCTCTTCTAGCCTCTCTACTGGCTAAACTAGACAGTTGCGTCTTGACAAAGAGCATCCATTACCACTCTACATCCTTATGTTCTAGGTAACAGTGAAGACATAAACCTTCATATATCCCACTCAACATCCTCATCTCGGATTCAGGTCTAACTGAGTCAAGAAAACTCTAAGCTCATCATCTTGGTTATCAAATTCAAACTTATATAACTCATAAATTCCATATTGCTCTTGATCAAATGTCCTCATGATAATTACCTTAGTTCTCTTCGTGTTTATAAACCATCCATGTATCGTACTCTCCACAAAGGTACACTACTATCTCTATCCTCATACATTGTAGCAATGTTTCAACTCACATCATCTTTATCCTTAGTGTATGGCATGCGTATTGCCCTATCTCTCACCCCCATAACAAGAGGAAATAAGCATTTGGTTGCAATCCAAATACAAAGTTCATCTTGTTCCAAGAGTAGAGATGGTGCATCACACATTTCCAGTACACTTTTCCAATCCTCATTGAAACATACATCACATGTCTCCACAACATGAACAACTCGATTATGAGTCTACACCCATGCGAAGACTTTTCCCATCACCTCTACATCTTAACATATCTCTTTATGTGCAATCCTTAGTCATTACCTCAAGGTCTCTAGGGTGACGACACTTTTGGAGTGATCTAACCCTTATGCATCTAGGGAGTTCCTATCACCTTTAACCCTTAGGCCCCATGAACTCATGAAGGTGGCCAACCTCCTAACCCATGGTCCTTAGGAAAAGGTAGTTGTTACCTCCCGACCCTATGGTCTCGTGCATCAAGGGAATAGACAACTCCTACTTCCATCGGTCTTATCCCTTCATGACCTTAGTATCGGCTTAGGATTCCATCATAGCACGTCTCATTCTTGATTCTTTACCCAAAACTTCATCATCTCTCTGGGCACTCATGGTCAAACTTACATCCTTTCATAGGGATCATGGCAACCTATCTAACTTGGTCAGGCCCCATAAGGTTACCTCCATGGCAACATATCTTCATGCCTCTTAGAGATGGTTACACAAGGGTCTATAGATTCGTGATCACACCATGTGCTCTCCACTTAGCTCATCAAGATCCTATGAGAGACCTCTTTAGGTTACTTCAAACCTACACAAAATCTGATACTCACCCTACTGAAGGGTTACTCCCTAGGATGGGAGAAAACTATCTCCTGATAGCAACAAAGGTTACAAACATCCTTAGTTTAGGGTTTACATCATCATGTGCATGCTTAGCCCTATCAAGCTACTAATACACATAACTAGTAAGAAGACAACATACTAAGCCATCCTGAGTTCTTGGTATGTCATACGTGTTCCTTATTCTTTGAAGTTGACCAACCTCATATATATATATCACCAACATGTATGAGGGGTTAGTCAAACATATACCCTAGTGAAAGGGTTCCTTTTCCTCTAAGCCTGAGGGGGTGCCATGCTCGAATCCATAGAAACTCAAACATCATTGTGAGCATCAGGTGCACCAGGTATTACTATGGTCTAGGAACCCTAGGTTCTCTTCTATGCATCAGTTGTCTGATTGCATGCTCTGCTTTTCAACCACAAACCAAACAAGTACAAGGTATGGCATGCACTTCCTATTATTCTTCCATGAGAACAACACCTGAGAATCCTACTCTTCGACAACCAACTTAGTGTGAGACCTCATAACTTGTTACCGTACCTCCCTAGGGTCTAAGGAACTCTCCTTTCTATACCTATAAGGTAGGGTAAGAACCTACAACTTTTGTACATCGGTTCAAGAAGCCTCTTCCTCTTTCTAGGGCTTGGGTACCTCTAAAGGAAACCAGGGTACGACAAGCCTCCAAGGATCATGTATGAGGCTACCCCATACATCCACGTAGGTCATCTATTCTAGGTCATATCATGCCCAACTTCTTGTATTCCTCATGTCTAGGAGTCTAGGTGTCCAACCTTCTTACTTAGGTCTTGCTCTCTCCCTAGAGCTAACCCTACAACCAACCTTACCACTGGAGGTTCTCTCTCTAAGAAGGTGTACCGAGCTCTTAAGGATACATGCATACCCTACATGGGTGAAACGTATGATCCAAACCTATGTTCGATCAATATTATCCAAAGCTCAGCGTGTTCATCTCCCAACCTGTCAGGCATAACTCTGTTGACCTAAATCTCAACCTACTTCTAGTACTACTGTCGTGTCATCTCTCTTAGGCGCATGCCTCATCCTGGCTCATATATGCCTATAAGGGTTTCTATATGGTCACCACCATCCTCTATAATGAAGGAGCTATCCTTCACCCTAATAGGAACGACCCTACCAAGGTTGGGTCGCCAAACGGCACTAGGTCAACCAACCCCTCTTTCTAACAACCACTTAGGGTTAGGGTTAGCATCATCCTCAGAGGATGCGCCAGGTCTCTACCTCTTTCTGGAGGCCTCTGCCTCCAAGGCTCTACTCATCCTCCTATTAAGAAGGTCTAACCTCAGGTCTCTCCTGAGGGAACGACAACACATGTCATGCAAACTAAGCATGTAACTATCATTATTTTACGCATAAACTATTATCTTATGTCCATGACATCTTGTTTACATGCTTTTCATTAATTTGGTGGAGGATTCCTCAATCTTATCATACATACCCTGACCACAAGAGGGTGAGGAGGAGAGAGAAAAATCCTAAACCTTAGAATCTTAATTGAATTAGGGTTAAGAAGGGACAAAATAGATGAGAGAGTACTAAAGGTGTCTTATTTCGAGTCAAGACCTCACACTTTGGCCAGGAAGTCACAACACATCCGGGAGTCCTCGTAACCAACTAGCGGGCAGAGGAAAATATTGCCAACCTCTAGACCATGATCCTTTTCTAGAAACCTCTGTCTTTTGAAAAATCCTCTAATAACTCCCTCAGTTCTACAGAGTTTGTAAAATTTAATAATTACTAAGGATTAAATGAGGAACCACGGCTTTGATACCAAATGTAATGACCCCACCTGCTGGTAACCCCCAATTAGGGGAGACCAAAAGGTCAGAGTCGTTATCCCAATTTTTTGGATCAATGGTTCGACAAATACTCAATAATAATTACTAAATTCTACCAAAACTATACTAAAAAGCTGGAATAAAATAAAACTTTGCATACCTTTTTAAAAACTTGGAATTCTGCACTTATATCTTCAATTGTAGTCTATTCTAACTAATCCTCCTTGTACTTTAATTCATATATTCGCAATGTATCACTTTACTTTTTGTCCTTTTCATATTGTACCTAAAACGCCGACAAAAAAAATGTTGGTAAGCATAAATGAATATGTCAGTATGTGGGGACAACCAAAATTTCACAAATATTTCTAACAACCTAGATATCACAATTAAGTTATTTAACAATCCAAATTATGTTTTCAATGTGACATTCTCCACCGCTTTTTCCCTAACCCTAGAATACCCTCTCTAAGGTTTTTCCTTTGCAAGAGACATAAGGCCACCTTCTCCATCTTGAGCTTGGTGCCTAGGGTCACCTCTCATGGTGCCCAATAGTCATGCAAGAAACATAAGACCACCTTCTCCATCCTGAGCTTGGTGCCTAGTGTCACCCCTCATGGTGCCCAATGGTCTTCCCTCTTGGGCTTGACCTAATTGACCTTCCCACTAGGGCTTGGCCACACATCATACATCAGGGTGGCATGTAGATGCGATAATGCACATTTATAATCAATTGTGATAATCATAGTGACTTTAAAGATTTGCATAAATGAACATCCAACAGTTTAGATTGCATCCAATTCGATCAATCATTCGAGAAAACTCCATGAAACTAGATTGATTACTCATAAATAACCACATACCTGATCTAGAGTAACTTGAGATCCAAGCAAGAACAATAAATCAAGCAATCAACAATATCCTAAAATTAATGCATAACACCCATGTGTCATTATTTTATCCAAAACATTCTCAAGATTGGTTTGGATTCCACCTTCGGATTTCTAGGCCAACTTTAAGGTTTTATTAGGGTTTTATCCTCCATAATTCATGTATTACTTTTAATGCTCTTTTGGTCCACAAACCCTAATTTCAACATCATAGACATAATTGAATGTCAATTAAGTCTAATGTGTCTCCTTTACACTGAAACTACCATCTTTATGTTTTTATCTTATGTCAAGATCAATAAGCCCAATTATCATGTTCGAGTTCTTTTGAATAGACAATACTCAAAGGAACCATAATTTCTATGTTTCACATCTTCTAGGTTAGCAAACCCTAAATTCACATAAATTCCACTTTTATACACTATGAAACCCCAATTACCAAATTAAGGGTATTTATCCACAATTAGAATCTTTCATACTCAAATTATCTTAGAATCATCATATCTCTATCTTATTCATGGATTTGCACAATTAAAATCATTAAAATTCATATCAACATAAATTAGGGTTTCTCAGCCCATTAATGCATATTCATGTACATGGAACCTTAAATTAATCCAACTATGCATAAAGATCATCCTTTTGGATCTAATTTGTCCTTTTTACTAACAACAAGTTAATATCAACTTTAAACATCCATATAACCTTTCCCAATTCATTTATCATCAAAGATTAGGGTTTTTCATTAGTTAAACCATTAAATATAGAATCTTTACATACTTTTTGAATTGCAAGAAGAATTAGGCTTACAATACATTTTTATTGCATTCCTCGTTTTCTCCTGATCAATTTTCATATATTAAGTTCCTTCATTTGACCTTCCTACTAATTACTACAATTTTTGCAAGAAAAAGCATTTTCTAGATTTTCTAGTCAGAGAGGCTATTTACATTTTCTTTTAGAAAAGCGAGAGCCGTCGGATCATCATTGCGGTCAGCGGTTGACCCAATCTCATGGTTATGTCTGATCACACCCACTAACCCTGATCTTGAGGTGTGAACAGCCTGGGTCGTGGATATTCCCCATGAGTCTATCATGGACCCTGATCGGACGATCCTCTTCTCTTCTTCTTCCTCTTTTCTATCCACAGAACACACGGCGGTGCCACGGTGGAGGCTCCCCGGAGAGAGGACAATCGAGGGGTAGAGAGAGAGTTGGGACTCGAGAGGCAGCCATTTGGGATCGCGATGAAGTGAGGAATCGACAGGGGGGTCTATTTATAGGATTTAGGGCTCCATTAGGGTTCCCCAACTCCCACCACCACTTGTCCCTTAGCCCTATTAGGTGTTTCCTCTAGACTCTTTGAAACACCCTAACAATAGGGCTAGTTGTGCGCATAATCACTTCCCAGAGACCCTCGTGGTCTTGGATTCGTGGCAGGTGGGAAGAAATGCGAGAAAATCACATTGGGAAATCTCAGTTTCCCACTCCCTTTCCTTCCCTGACTCAAGGTGGGTGATGTACAACCACCGTTGGATCCATGATCCTCTGGACCACGTGGGCATCCAACGGTTGTCATCGCTCCCTTATTTCTAATTTCTTAAAAACGAGGGAAAAAGGGTATTAAACAATGAAATCTTGTGAAAATCATATCTCTATCCTCAAAAATAATTTTTCACTCAAATTTTAGAGGAAACTCTATCTTGGCATTATCTACTCGTATATTAAATTTGAAACCCAAATTCCAAAGGAAAAGGGTGTTTCCTTCATAAGCAAGTTATTCTTTAATAAAACCAATTTAATTGGTATTTCCTCTTTATTAATATTTTATTTTCTTGATTTTGATTCCTTTTTCCATTAGAAACCATGTGGACACAAAATTTTATCCAAGATGGATCCATTATCCATATATCCACATATTTCTTTTAATATCGTTGTTATCTCAGATTTCCTTCTTAATAAAGCAATATTTAATTAATCCTTTCTCTTTCTTGTTGCATTTTCTTTGCAACTTGGACTCCTTGGAACCCAAGGAACCCTAAAGGCACAAAATCCCCTTTTAGAGGATATTCCTTTGCCTTCTATAGGTTTCTACCTCTCCCTTTTTTTATTTATTTATTCATTTATTATCTAATTTTCCTTTTTCTTTCTCTTATAATTGGGCCCAATAGCCAATAAAGCCCACAAAGAAACCAACAAGGCTATTGTAAACGAAATTCATACAATCCCATCTAATCACATCATTATTTGTTCATATATCTTTAATAGGATAAATTACATTTCTCACCAAATGAACATGAAAATTGGGGTTGTAACACACACTAAATGATTTCCATATGAAGAAAAATGATGAATCTGGATGATAATATGTGAATGAGTCATAATCTTGATCCATGAGATACACAATCAATTTTTTTAAAAGGATGTGAAAGGTGATGTGAATCAAATCTTGATAAATGATGTATTAGTAATGTTTATGATTCAAATGTTTATAATACCCAAGGAGAGATAAGATGATGACAAAGAATGAAATATCCATCTAATATAACAAAAAAAGATGTCATATGAAAGAAAGATAAAATGGAAGACTTTATAACTTGATGCCGAAAGAGATGAATAATTAGATGATATGATATTCTTGCATATGTTTTCTTAGATTTCGGGACAAAATTCTAAAAGGAGGGGAGACTTTGTAATGACCCATTTTCAAATTAGTCATCTAATTAGGGTTTACTTGGATGATTGTATGCTTAACCAGGTTGATCATTGTTTAAAGCTTCATTAATGATGGTAGTTAAGTTTTGATGTTTTTAATATAATGAGAAGGTTTAATCATACTTTGCTTCACATAATTAGGGTTAAGATTTGGAAACCCTAATCGGTCCAAATTAGGGTTTTGATGACATATGAATACAGAATGTGATAAGTATAGTTTCTCACTAAATGATTTTTAGTACTTTATGTGTAACTCTGATTTAATTCAAATTTGTATATGATTTGGATATCTCAAATGTGAGCACTATTGAAAAATATCACAATTTTTGAAGAATGTTCTGACCTGTTGACCATATTTTCATATTGATATAGCAGTGTGGTAATTGAATTTTATCTTTTTATTGGTAAATCCAATTGATCTCAAATTTTAACTGTAGTTGATAAACTCAATTATAGACATACTAATAAATTAGCATAATTTGTGGATGATTTTTGATCTCTATAGAGAGGGGTGTCAGTCGAGTTATGGGAAGGACAAACTCGACCGACCATGCTACAAACTGCAATATAGCAGTGTAGTATTTGATTTTTAGTTATTTATTGGTAACTCCAAATGATCTAAAAATTTTACTTTTTCTTATAAACTCAATTTTAGATATTTTTTTATTTCAAAATTTTTGGACGATTTTTGAGTTCTAAAAAGTGTGGTGTCGGTCGAGTTTATAACTTTGCTGACCAACTAGTCTGAGCAAAATAAAAATACATTGAAGGGCTTGTTTGCAATTGTTCTAAGCACCTCAATTCATCTATATGACTAACCCAACACACAAGGAGCTCCCATAACTCATCATTCTTGTCAAAGACATGAAATTATAGAGATAGAGGAGAGCTAGGGTTTTGAGAAGAGAAAGTGGTGGAGATGTTGACCTAGGGTTTTTCTATCCAAGATATGATGAAATCAAGTAAGTTTAGCTTCTTTGCATAGCATTTCATGGTGAATCTTCTCTCACATGTCAAGATACTACCCCTCCTCTGATTTGATTCGAAATCACATCAAATCTCCCCCTTTTCTCACTCTTTCTCTTCTAATCTCCATTTCTAGGGTTTCCGAGTTGAGAGGAGAAACAATTGGATTCATTTACTAGAGTTTGATTGGGTTTCCAAAAAAAATCAGAGGTTGACCTATGTTTTAAAGATGCTTGGCACCTGAAGTGAGTTTTTTTATCCCTCCTAAGCTTTGTATTCATGTTGAAAGCCTAATTCTATCTGGATAAAGTAATCAGAAACATTGCTTGTATATGTAGGTGATTGGATATTAATTTGGAAAATATATCAGGAACTTGATTAGTTCTTGATATATTGACCGAGGATCCATGGAGAATCCTAAATATATGAATATGATATTTCATGTGAATTGTATTAACATACTTAAAAATCAGCCCAATGGCCATTGTGCTTGGAATTGAATTGACATGTATAGAATCATATTTGAGTTGTATTAGAATGTATTATACAAGTGTATTGTTGAATGTTAATGGAATTGAATATGATATACATATAAAGATCAATATGAGGTGACCACTTTTCCTGATTAGGGTTTATGTTGTGGGAGTGAATCAAATGAGTCAATTAATCAGTGTATACTTATGATTGATGAATGGAATATGTGAAAATGGAAACTAGGGTTTCCATGTGTGTGAATAGCCCTAATGAACTTCTATGCATCATTATGAAATTACTTAGTGATATGGATCTTATGATGTGTTGAACTACGGATGACTTCTTGAAAACTCTTGATGTTAGTATTAAGACAAGTATGAGTCATGAAGCTAGAAGTTGTATATGATGTTGTAAATGTTAAGAAATGATGAATGTAAGTATTAATAGTTCAATTAAAAATGAAAAGTCTTACTAATATCATCGAAGTCTAATGCATTTGTTTTAGTATAACAAAGAATGATCACTGTCAATTATGGAAATGACATTAGTAGTCAATGACATGGTACACTTATCTAAATATAAGATACAATATGATCAATATGAACTTAATGGTGATTGCAAGTTAAAGATGAAACTAATGAAGTTAGAATGATGAAGTATTTTATCTTTTATTTTAATTACATGTGGCTTAACCCAAATTTAATTAAATATACTAAGAATTGGACATTGATAAATGTTAAGTAGAAGAGAAGCATTGTAAGTAAAGTGAATGAAGAAATATTGGTCTGAATAATGTAATGAACATGAAATGAAAGAAGTTGAGACTACTGAAAATAAAATGAAGGAAAAAGATGGGAATTAGTAGATGATTCTAAGAATGTAACTAATACTCTATAATGATGAGTTTGATGATTCTAGTGAATGACAATCTCAAATGAGGGATTATGGGATGCACATAACTGTAGTTGAATTCAACTAAAAGATGAAATTCAAGTATTTGAATTGATTTACAAGAATGTGTTCTTGAATTGTGAATTGTACTCTGAGAATAGACTAATAGTAAAAACTTCAATAGATAGTCGGCATGTGTTGATTAGTAACCCCACTTGAAGAATGTGAAATAAAAGAAGAAGAGAACTAAGCCTGTTATGCATGTATATGCATGAAATTTATTTGCATCTATTGAGATTGGATGGAAAAAGCATATGTTGTATGATAAATCTATTCTGAGAATGATGAATGATACTTAATATGTAACAACCCCGCCTCCCTGTAACCCCCAATTAAGGGAGACCAAGAGGTCAGAGCCGTTATCCCAATTTCCGGATCAAATGTTCGACAAATAATCAATAATAATTATCAAATTCTACTAAACTAAAATGAAAGGATATAATAAAATTAAACTTTTTATACCTTTTTCAAAAACTTGGATATCTACTTCTATCCACATGGAGTCTATTCTAACTAATCCTCCTTTGAAATTTAATTCATATTTAATTCCCCATATGCCACTTTATGTTTGTTCTTTTCACTTGTACCTAAAACGCCGACAAACAAAACGTCGATCAGCATAAAGTTGGTATGTGGGGGAAACAATAATCGTGCAACTATGATAACAACATATTGCAGCCAATTATGATTTTAAACAAACAACTTTACATTTTTCGCATAACTTCTCAATCCTTACATACCCTAGCCTCTGCGTTGTCCCTGCAGTGGACCTGGATGCTACCTTCCTTATGGTAGATCTCCATTAAACCCCTCATGATCCCACCTAACAGGTGAATCAATTTCTAAGGTTGAGTCACATGGCACTACCTGTAGGTATCCCACTCCTTAACTCATGGTGTGCTAAAGAGTCTCATGGCACTAAACTCATGATAGCCTAGACCTTACTCTAGGTTACCATTTTTAGCATTTGCAAAGCCACATAAGAGGATCCGGATCTAAGCTAGTTATATATACATATTTATAGTGATAATCATATTCACTTTATAGTTGCATGAAATAAAAGTCATCCAAGCAGTTATTTTCAGGTAACCAATAAAAATGTTCGGGAATTGCCGTGAAACTAAAGGGATTATCCATAAGTGTAACCACATACTTGTCAGGCTGATTTTTAGATAGAATAATCCATGCAAGTAAGAAATCCAAGCAAGCAAGCACACATAACAAGATCTTGAAATATGCATACAATTTTCTATTATTAAGAATGCCATCAAGATCTACTAAACCTAGCTCGCTTCCTAGGGTTTCTAGTCCACTTTTAGGGTTTCCATTACAATTAGGGTTTCCTCTCATCTTTCACTATTTTAAACCCTAATTTAATACAAATACTCACAAACCCTAATTATCTCATCCATTCTTTTCAAAAGATATTAAGGTTACCTTTTAACAACATATAAACTTATTTTCAGATTAAAGGCATCATTATCCATCCATTAATCCCATTAAGCCTCTTTTACATTAAAACTACCATTTTTATCCTTTTAATCCATGGCAAGTTCATTATGCTCATTTATCATCTTCAGTTCCTTCTGGATTAACAACTCCTAGTTCATTATAATCTAATTCACATATGAATTCATTAATTCCACCTTTATCTATTAGAAAACCCTAATTACGATATTAAGGGTATTTATCCACAATTAGGAACTTTTATACTCAAAATAGCTTAGAATTATCATATCACAACTTTATTCATGATTTTGAGTAATTAAAACCATTATGAGTCACTTTTACTAATATTAGGGTTTCAAGGCCCATTAAAGCATTTTTATGCACAGGAAACTCTAAATTAAATAATTATGTGCAAAGTTCATCCTTTTTATCTTAATGTACCTTTTTACAATTAATAGGTTAATTTCAACTTTTATCATCCATTAAACCCTACTAAACACATTAATCATCTCGAAATAGGGTTTCTTAATCTTTAATTCATTAAAGTTGATAACTTACACTACTTTTCGAATTCCAAGAGGAATTACCCTCTAAAACCATTTTTAATGAATTCCTCTCATTTTTCTGAGCAAAATGCATATATTATTTGCTACCATCGGAGTTACAAATATTTAGATATGAATTTTGCAAAGATTACCTTTTAGGACCAATCAGAAGTTGCCACATCACCCTATCTCATGCAATGTTAAATTGGAAACATTTTGAAATGACTTCATTGCCCTTGCGTAAGTTTCCAGATCTGTATACCCCGGATGGGTAGATCCATCCAAAACCTCCCCATCGTCTTCCAGCTCGGGAACCCTAGGCGGCCGTCAGCAGTAGTTGGTCGTGGGGTTGTTTCCCCTCTCTCCAAGGCCAAAAACTCCCCAGAACTCGGCGCCCTACCTCTGTCGTTCCTCTGCACATAGGGAGGTACCCCTTGGGTCACAAGTAGGGTGGTTGTTTGATCCTGCTTGGTTCCACAACTCATGGCCAACCTGCATCCATACAATGGTCGTGCGCTAGCTCCAGAGCATGGGGAAGACGACTGTGCTCCTCTGTGGTGTCGTGGAAGCGTCAGGTCTCTATCGTAACCTCTTCACGGCACCTGGTTGCTCTGGGGTAGCATTCTTTCCCTTGGTTAGGGTTGCGTGCAAAGAAGAAGGAGAAAGGAGAGAGTTGTGTGGGATTCCATCCTGAACTCGAACCAAGGTCTTACCCCTTTTATAGGGGAGAGTATTCACACCCCAAGACATTCATCCAAGAGGGAACAAGCCCTCTCCTATTAGGAATCCTATTCCTTCCATGAGAAGCAACCTTCTCTCTCTTAATCATCTTCTTAACACAACATATTCATTGGATTTTTAGGAATACAAAAATCCTCTCCCTTATTCCCTTTAGACTTGCCTTTTAATTCATTGGCCACAAAATTATATTTTCTTTTAGTAGAGAATACTTCCTTTTTAACAATGCCACCATAATTCATTAATAATGCATCACATTATCCTCTTATTTTGCATTATTGATATTTTCTCTTTCTTTCTTCTTCATTGGGACTCCTTGGATCCCAAGAAACTTTAATATTTCGAAATTCCTTTTTATTGGATAATAATTATCCTTCTAGATGCATCTTTATCCACTATTTCACATTATCTTGTTTATTTCTTAGTAAAATATCTCTTTTTGAGGATTTCTCTCTATCTTTCTTTTTATTTTCCTCATTGGCATACCTTTTAACATTAGGAATCCTTTGGATACGAAAATCCACCAAGGATAACTCAATTATACCTCTTTTTACTTATTCCTCACATTTTATCATTGTTTTCAATTTCTTTCTTAGTAAAGAAATACTTATTTGAACTTTTCTTTTCTTGTTGCATTATCCTCACAACTTTGGTCTACTTGGCACCCAAGGAACCCAAGAGGCACGAAATCCACCTTTGGATTATATACTTTTGCCTTCTAGAGGTTTCTACATTTTTCTTTTCTCCATTTCTTATTAATAATGGAGTTCCTTTTGTCTCTTCCTTGTTATTGGGCCCAATAGCCAATAAAGCCCATAAAACAACCATCAAGGCTATTGTAAACGAAATACATTTATTCAAAACAAATTATATCATTATTTGTTCAAATATCTTTAATATGAGAAATTACATTTCTCACCAATTGAACCCAAAAGTTGGGTTTGTAACATCCTTCCCCTCTTATAGGAATTTTGTCCTCAAAATTCCATCTAGCAAACAAACAATTCAGGATAAGACTTTTCCATGTCCATCATTGGCCCCTATGTGGCTTTACCTTGTCCATGGTGCTTCTAAAGAACTTTTATCATCACATATTCTTTCCTCTGAGTTCATCCACCTTGGCATTTATAGTCCTCACAGGTGACTCAGGTCATTTCAACCTCCCTTGGGGCTCACTAGGTTCATTATTCCGCACATGGTCCGGGTACCTCACATAGTGCTCTAAATTGGACACATGGAACTCATCACACATCCCATTATCCTGAGGGGTAAGGGCAAACTTAACCTTCTCCACCAAACCATGTCAAAAGAACCCATGCATCGGGGACTTAGATCTCTTAGCTATAAGCTTAGAGGGGTCGGATTTTCATGTCACATATTCCTCCAGAGTGAACTGCATGTCAGTCTACTTTGTATCAACTTACGACTCATGTCATCCCTGGGCTCCTTTCAGCCATTGCACGATCAAAGCGACTTCATCTGCACACATTGTGGTCCTTTTCTGACCTTCGTGAGGTCCATTCACCAACATCATCTTAATGAAGTGGTGACCGACACAACCCCCCTTATAGAGCTCCTTTACATCCCGGTACTGGCTATGGTGGTTATCATCACATCTTACAAAGGACAAAAATTGTCTCTATGTATCACCCTGAACGAGCACACATGCTCTCATCAGACCCTCTAGTCTGGATCGTACTAACCATTAGTTAGGTGTGATAAGAGGTACTAACATCGAGTTCTTCATGTACCTACTTGCACCTTATGGAAGTGAACCTTTAGGTCATAATCATGATCTTTTGAACTTGCATCATGGTGTACTTGAACCATCTCTCTCATATGTAGTTCAACCGGATCTGTCCCTTGACATTACTCTTTCTTGCTTATGTCATATAGGTAAGGTGATCTACCATAACCCATATTGCATCTTGACCTTCCTTGGTCTAGGGGAGACTTACAACATCCATAGTGATGAACTCCCATTCCCTCTCGGGAACTCTTTATACTTTATATCAATGCACTGGGTTACTGATGTTCGTCCTTCACCTCCTGGCTTGCATGGCCACATGCCACATGCAACTTCATCTTAAGCATCCAAAGTACTACTATCACTTACCATCTTTGTAGTACCATAGTGTATGGTGATCCTTAAATCATGGTCTCATGTATTAACATGATTCCTCAAGATCCATTCCTCGGAAACCCTAAACCACTTTAGTCGGGTCTCCTCACCTTTTTTTCCAAAGAAGTGTATCTGAGGTTCTACAACCATCCTTTCATCACATAAAGGTCTAGGCTAACCAATCAATCACTAACTTGATCAACCGATTTCATTACATCTGAGTGTTAGCCAAACATATCTTCTTTCTCAAACTTAGGGTTAGCCTAACAACCTCTTATAGCCTCTAGGAAGCTATATCTCAACCAATGCATCCATTACCACTTCACATCCTTAATTGTTGAAGACATACACCTCCATGTATTCCACTTATTCTCATCACAAACTCTAAGTCTATCTTCATCAAGAAAACTCTAAACTCATCCTCTTGGTTTTCGAACTCAACCTTATATATCTTACAAATTCCACATAGCTCAGGCTAAAAACATCCTTAGAAGATGACTACCTTATTTCTCTTAGTGTTTGTAAACCATCCATGTATCATTCACTCCACCAGGGTATGTGATCAGGCATGGCGACTTCTACTTGGTGAGGTACAAGCTAAGTAATTTTAGGGAAAATGAATAAAAGATGATAAGCCGAGTAGAACATGATTTTAATGGTTGTTACATTCCTTGTACTGCTACTTGATGATTTGTCATTGTTGATTATGCATCTTGTTGTGGAAAGTAATCATGTTACTATGGACATTTTCTATTTCATATTCTGATATGTCATGTTGACAAGTTATAAATGATGGTAATTATATCCATTCTGAATATGAGTTGGATTGCTTGCTATTTGATAGTATTCTTTGGTAGATATGTAATATGTGTACTTCAACTTTAGGATTGCAGGATGTGTTCCTGGTCCAGCTGGTGGAGTGTCACAATGAGAATGTTATTGTTATGTATTGATTCAAAATGCTTAGAACATGACTTATTGATTATTCAGTAGGATTCTTAATCTGAACTAAGAAGTATCTACTGATTTGTTCATAGACACGCTCTAAAAGATGTATCAAAGTTATAATTGGTTTAAGTGATTACCTTATATGTTGGATTAGATTTCCATTGCAAGATATATTTGACTTATGATAGAACTCCCTGCTTGACTTTTCAATATCTACATGTTTCTGTTAAGTTTATTATACTTAATCTGATGTTGATGCATGTACCTAGCTTGAGTGGCATGTATCCACTCACTGGGCTCTATATGAGTCTCATGAGGTTGTTTAAAATGTTTTTACATATAATTCTATCCAGAGGAGAGGTTGTGACAAAGAAGATATAAATAGCATAATCTAGATAGATTAGAATGTCCATGTACTCTCTCTTTCCCGAGATGAGTTGTAGACTAAGTTTGTTCATCAATGTACATGTATCTGATATAAACTAAACTACATTCAAGAACATGATTTGATTCCACTTTTAATGGAGATGAATAAGATTTCTGATATCTAAATGTGATTTCCTTAATGTGACATTGATTTTTGAATTTGTGAAGAAAGAAAAAGGAAAAAAGTATATGTGTTTTTCGTATATTATTTAATCACCTTTGTTGAGAATTCATTATTTTATTTTGTAATCTAGGTTTAGGTTTTGGTATTATATCTAATGGTTGGTATTTATGATGATCAAAAGAGTGGGCCAGACCAATGTGGTATCAGATCCTAGGTTATATGAGTCTATAGGGACAATAGGAAATAGGATCTCGGACTAAATGATAATGTGGATGTTGATTATAACCTAAATGATGTGCATACTAATTGAACTCAGTATCCATATACTCTGGTCAAGTATTTGGATACTGAAGTAAGCTAGTATAGAACTACCAACTATACTTATTCTGGATGCCCTAACCAAGTATCCAGATGAACATAGTTTGGTAGTATGATAAGATGCATGATGAAAAAGAGAAGAATGATGATAAAATGGTGAAAGAGAAAAGGATTTTATAATTCAATGGGGAACCTTTGGAAAACATAAAATTGCATATAAGAAAGATGAAAGCTTAATGGATTATGAAGACAATCTCTGATGAATTTGAATTTGAGTATGAAATCTGAAATTTTGAGAGAGAGAAAAACTATGAATTAAGAATAATGCACACTAAATGATCTTCTTTTCGAAGAAAATTGATGAATCTGGATGATAATATGTGAATGAGTCATAATCTTGATCCATGAGATACACAATCAATTTTTTAAAAAGGATGTGAAAGGTGATGTGAATCAGATCTTGATAAATGATGTATTACTAATGTTTATGATTCAAATGTTTATAATACTTAAGGAGAGATAAGATGATGACAAAGAATGAAATATCCATATAATACAACAAAAAATGATGTCATATGAAAGAAAGATAAAATGGAAGACTTTCTAACTTGATGCCTATAGAGATGAATGATTAGATGATATGATATTCTTGCATATCTTTTCTTGGATTTTGGGATGAAATTCTAAAAGGATAGGAGAATTTGTAATGACCCATTTTCAAATTAGTCATCTAATTAGGGTTTACTGGGATGATTGTATGCTTAACCAGGTTGATCATTGTTTAAATCTTGATTAATGATGGTAGTTATGTTTTATTGTTTTTAATATAATGAGAAGGGTTAATCATACTTTGCTTCATATAATTAGGGTCAAGATTTGGAAACCCTAATCAGCCCAAATTAGAGTTTTGATGACATATGAATATAGAATTTGATAAGTATAGTGTCTCACTAAATGATTTTTAGTATTTTATGTGTAACTCTGATTTAATTCAAATTTGTATATGATTTGGATATCTCAAATTTGAGAACTATTGAAAATATCAGAATTTTTGAAGAATGTTCTGACCTATTTGTCGGTCGAGTTTCAAACTCGACCGACCATATTTTTAGATTTATATAGCAGTGTGGTAATTGAATTTTATCTTTTTATTGGTAAATCCAATAGATCTCAAATTTTAACTGTAGTTGATAAACTCCATTATTGATATACGATTAAATTGGCACAATTTTGGATGATTTTTGATCTCTACAGAGAGGGGTGTCGGTTGAGTTCTATGAAGCACAAACTCGACTGACCATGCTGCAGACTACAATATAGCAGTATAGTATATGATTTTTAGTTATTTATTGGTAACTCCAAATGATCTAAATTTTTTATTGTTGCTTATAAACTCAATTTCATACATTTTCTTAAATTTCATAATTTTTGGACGATTTTTGAGTTCTAAAAAGTGTGGTGTCGGTCGAGTTTATAACTCAGCTGACCAACCGGTCTGAGAAAAATAAAAATACATTGAAGGGCTTATTTACGATTGTTCTAAGCACCTCGATTCATCTATATGACTAATCTAACACACTAGGAGCTCTCATAACTCATCAATCCTATCAAAGAAATGAAATTCTAGAGGGAGAGGAGAGCTAGGGTTTTGAGAAAAGAAAGTGGTGGAGATGTTGACCTAGAGTTAATCTATCCAAGATATGATGAAATCAAGTAAGTTTAGCTTCTTTGCATAGCATTTCATGGTGAATCTTCTCTCCCATGTCAAGATTCTGTCCCTCCTCTAATTTGATTTGAAATCACATTAAATCTCCCCCTTTTCTCACTCTTTGTCTTCTAATTCCCATTTATAGGGTTTCCGAGTTGAGAGGAGAAAGAATTGGATTCATTTGCTAGAGTTTGATTGGGTTTCCAAAAAATTCAGAGGTTGACCTACATTTTTAAGATACTTGGAACCTGAGGTGAGTGTTTTTCTCCCTCCTAAGCTTTGTATTCATGTTGAAAGCCTAATTCTATCCGACTAAAGTAATCAGAAACTTTGCTTGTATATGTAGGTGATTGGATATTAATTTGGGAAATATATTGGGGGATAAACTTCTACTAATTTAATTATTTCTCTTTGATTAGAACTTGATTAGTTCCTGATATATTGAATGAGGATACATGGATAATCCTAAATAGATGAATATTCTATTTCATGTGAATTGTATTGACATACTTAAAGATCAACCCAATGGACGATATACTTGGAATTGAATTGACATGTATAGAATCATATTTGAGTTGCATTAGAATGTATTATACAAGTGTATTGTTGAATTTTAATGGAATTGAATATGATATACATATAAAGATCAATATGAGGTGACCACTTTTCCTGATTAGGGTTTGTGTTGTGGGAGTGAATCAAATGAGTCAATTAATCAGTGTATACTTATGATTGATGAATGGAATATGTGAAAATGGAAACTAGGGTTTCCATGTATGTGAATAACCCTAATGAACTTCTATGCATCATTATGAAATTACTTAGTGATATGGCTCTTATGATGTGTTGAACTAAGGATGACTTCTTGAAAACCCTAGATGTTTAGTATTAAGACAAGTGTGAGTGATGAAGCTAGAACTTGTATATGATGTTGTAAATATGAAGAAATGTTGAATGTAAGTATTAATACTTCAATTAAAGATGATGAGCCTTAGTAATATCATCTAACTCTAATGCATTTGTTTTAGTATAACAAAGAATGATCACTGTCGATTATGGAAATGACATTAGTAGTCAATGACATGGTACACTTATCTAAATATAAGATACAATATGAACAAGATGTACTTAATGGTGATTGCAAGTTAAAGATGAAACTAATGAAGTTAGAATGATGCAGTATTTTATCTTTTATTTTAATTACATGTGGCTTAACCCAAATTAAATGAAATATACTAAGAACTGGACTTTGATAAATATTAAGTAGAAGAGAAGCATTGTAAGTAAAGTGAATCAAGAAATATTGGTCTGAATAATGTAATGAACATCAAATGAAAGAAGTTGAGACTACTGAACATAAAACAAAGGAAAAAGATGGGAATTAGTAGATGATTCTAAGAATGTAACTATACCCTAAAATGATGAGTTTGATGATGCTAGTTTATGAAAATCTCAAATGAGGGATTAAGGGATGCACATAACTGAAGTTGAATTCAATTAAAAGATGAAATTCAAGTATTTGAATTCATTTACAAGAATGTGTTCTTGAATTGTGAATTATACTCTAAGAATTGACTAATAGTAAAAACTTCATTTGATAGTCAACATGTGGTGATTAGTAACCCCACTTGAAGAATGTGAAATAAAAGAAGAAGAGAACTAAGCCTGTTATGCATGTATATGTATGAAATTTATTTGCATCAATTATGATTGGATGGAACAAGCATATGTTGTATGATAAATCTATTATGAGAATGATGAATGATACTTGATATCTATATGCTTTTACTATTGCTAGTTCTAATGCCTCTGCTAATATTTGTTAAGAACTATGATATACAATGAGCTGATAAGAAATATGTTGAAATTGAATTTAATATGCAGTCCTTACATTTAAGAAACCCTAATAAGGGTAAATGTTGCATAATGAGATTATGTCTAGGTCTGAAAGCCCACTGATGATGATAAAAACATGATGGGGTAAATGATTGACAATAAGATTATGTATCGGGCTAAAGGCCCATTGTTGATGATTGCTATGAGATGATGTAGAAGATAAAATAATCATATGTGTTGCAATATATAGATTTATTATACTTCTTGCTTTGATCATTGTCCTTATTGATAAAATTAATCTGTTTCATGTTATTATAGTTATACAAGAATACACATATATGATATATGATGTTTTAAATTCTATTAAGATGAGTAAAAGAGATTTATAACAAGTGAAATGATGGAACATCTAGTTAGGTGCCCTGAACACCATGAGTTTCCCTCAGGGACCACACTGGGGAAACAAAATGGATCTCCTTGTAGTAATTGATGAATTATGTGATGGATTTTTAGAGTGTGGATCGAGACCTTAAAGGTTAGACAACCAGGATTTAGGAGTGAGTCAACTGGTGTGGCTCTGGCCCTAAATCCTTATTGTGAAAGTCTGTGTCCATATGGAATAGACTCTGATGAAATGAAATATGTGAAATGTGAACATATGTGAAATAATGTGAAATGTGATATATTGTTTTGTTGCTTCCTATCTCGTGTACCCAAGATGATGATGTGAGCCTCTTTAGGCAACCCTAAAGTGGCCAGGGTCTGTTGTTGATATCTTAGGGTGGTAGGCTAAACCCCAAGATAGTGATCGTGAGTCGTTAACATGAGAATCAGGCATGGCGACTTCTACTTGGTGAGGTACAAGCCAAGTAGTTTGAGGGAAAATGAATAAAAGATTATAAGCTGAGTAGAACATGATTTTAATGGTTTTTACATTCCTTGTACTGCTACTTGATGATTTGTCATTGTTGATTATGTTTCTTGTTGTGGAAAGTAATCATGTTTCTATGGACATTTTTTATTTCATATTATGATATGTCATGTTGACAAGTTATAAATGATGGTATTTATATCCATTCTGAATATGAGTTGGATTGCTTGCTATTTGATAGTATTGTTTGGTAGATATGCATTATGTGTACTTCAGCTTCAGGATTGCATGATGTGTTCCTGGTCCACCTGGTGGAGTGTCACAAAGATAATGTTATTGTTATGTATTGATTCAAAATGTTTAGAACTTGACATATTGCTCATTAAGTAAGATTCTTAATATGAACTGAGAAGTATCTGTTGATTTTTTCATAAACACTCTATAAAAGATGTATCAAAGTTATACTTGGTTTATGTGATTACCTTATTTGTTGGATTAGATTTTCATTTCAAGATAAGTTTGACTTATGATAGAACTACCTTCTGGACTTTTCAATGTCTACATGTTTCTATTAAGTTTATTATACTTAATCTGATGTTGATGCATGTACCTAGCTTGAGTGGGAGGTATCCACTCACTGGGGCTCTATATGAGTCTCGTGAGGCTGTTTCGAATGTTTTTAGGTATAATGCTATCCATAGGAGAGGTTGTGACAAAGAAGATATAAATAGCATAATCTTGATAGATTAGAATGTCCATGTACTCTCTCTTTCCTGATATGGGTTGTGGACTAAGTTTGTTCATCAATGTACATGTATCTGATATAAATTGAACTGCATTCGAGAACAAGATTTGATTCCACTTTTAATGAGATGAATAAGATTTGTCATATCTAAATGTGATGTCCTTGATGTGACACTAATTTATGAATTTGTGAAGAAAGAAAAAGGAAAAATTTATCTGTGTTTTTTCGTATATTGTTTAATCACCTTTGTCGAGATTTCATTGTTTTATTTTGTAATCTGGGTCTAGGTTTTGAGATTATCTCTAATGGTTGGTATTTATGCTGATCAAAAGAGTGGGTCCCAACATCCACCTTCACCACTATACACAAGGGGACTAGCTCCAAGCAGGAGGAGAGAAAGAAAGGGTGCAAAGGGTTCAATTTCATGCAAGGAGTGAGGTCTATATAGCCAAGAGTTGTACAGAGAGAATGGTGGTTAGGTGTCATGCAAATGCATGCCATGTGTCCACCAAAAATTGTCCATGCAAACACCACACCCACACTTGCAACTAGGGCATTAAAACCAAAAAAATCAAATGACCACATGGTCTAGAAAAACCATCTACTATTGAAGATCACCATAATTGGTGACCTCTGAATATCTTCAGCAACCAATGTGATCAAAGTTCAATGGCCGCAAACCCTAGATTCTTGGTAACCTAGAGGGTTCATATTCCTCATCTACTTCCAAGGCTAGGGCACACTCCAAAACATCATCGAAACCCAGAATCATGGATCAAAGGATTAATGGCGACTGCCAAAAAACAAGCTCAACGGTCAAGCATACTACAAGGTCAACCATCCACCTAGGGTATCCAATCAAACCCTAAAATACAACATATGATGTCACCACATCAACCAAGGTACAACAAGGCACCCCAAAGCTCCATTCTCTCCAAAATGATGCCAAAAATATGTGAGGTACAATAAGCATGTGACATATTGCAAGAAAGACCTTAAACATGGGTGAATTGCAATCAGGTCCAAAATAAGCACATATAAGCATAGCTCAAACATCATTCAAACTAGACCAAGATGGAACCATATGATTGTAACATGTTATTAAAGCACATCACAAGGTTTAATTAAGGTTTTAAGCATCTAATTATGTTAAGCAAGCAAGATCAACCAAAAATCTAGGTCAGGGGTCTTACAACCATATACCCCTAACAAGTATTTCTCCCTTGAAATCCTATGTGAACAAAGATGGGTACTTACTACACATCTCGTCCTCTAACTCCCACGTGGCTTCCTCCACACCATGATGATGCCACAAAACCTTAACAAGAACTATATCATTCTTCTTCAACTTCTTCACCCTCCTGTCCATGATCAACATAGGACCCTCAACATACGACACATCCTCTTACAACTTAACCTCTACTGGATGCAACATCAACTTCATATCTGGGTGACACTTCCTCAACATAGAAACATGGAACACATCATGCAACTTGTGCAACTCTAGCGGCAGCTCTAACTTGTAAGACACCTTCCCAATACGTGCCAAAATAGGGTATGGTCTCATAAACCTGGGAACTAACTTACCCTTCTTACCAAACCTCAGCACTCCTTTATAAGTAGAGATCTTAAGGTACACATGATCTCCCACTTATAACTCTAAAGGTCTGCGATGGTTATCAGCATACAACTTCTATCCATCCTGGGCTGCCTTCAACATTGTTGTATTATTTTGATATTCTCTATAGTCTGTTGTTGTAGCTCAAAACTAAGAAGTTGATACTCACCTTCCTCATACCAACAAAGCAGTGACTGACAACGCCTTCCATATAAGGCTTCATACGATGCCATGTCTATACTCCTTTGATTACTGTTGTTATATGAAAACTCTATCAAACTCAGATGCACATGCCAACTCCTGAGAAACTGCAAGACACAAGCTCTAAAAAGATCTTTTAATGTCTAAACGGTCCTCTCTAACTGGCCATCTGTCTGTGGGTGAAAAGTTGTATTGAACCTCATTTATGTCCCCATTTTTGTATGCAGATGTTTTCAAAAAGGTCTGGTAAACTGAGGACCTCTATCAGACACTATGGTAACTGGAATACCATGTAAATAGAAATCTCATCCACGTATATATATATATATATATATATATATATATATATATATATATGCCAACTTATCAGCTATATATGTCGTCTTGACTAGTAGGAAGTGAACTGACTTGGTCAACCTATCAACTATCACCCATATGGAATCATGACCTTTGGTTATCTTAGAAAGACCAACCACAAAGTCCATAGTGATATGATCACATTTCCACTACGGTATAGGCAATGTTTATAGTGTTCTTGTACATTTCTAATGCTTTTCCTTGACCTACTTACATACTGGACACCTAGCAACAAATGCTACTGCATCATGCTTCAAACTAGCCACCAATATAGATCCTTCAAGTTATGGTACATCTTGATACTGGATGGATGCATAGCATACATCAAGGAATGAGCTTCCTCAAGAACCATCTTCAACAAACCATCGGCATATGGAACCACTTTCCTATTATGGAAACAAATTGTCCCATCATCTGTCTCATGAAAACCATCATACTTCTTGCTATCAAACTCTAATTGGAGGTCGTCTATAAAATACACAAGTTGCATCCCTAGGGCGATCAGATCCGCCGCCGATGGCGGTCGCCGCCCGCACCCCCTCTAGTTGGGCACCCCACCCACCGGAGTCCACCCATATCATCCTTTCTCGATCCCTTCTGTCATTGTCGGTGCCCCTAGCCCTCTTGGTTGAGCGTTGGATGATCGTTGGTCACCGAAGATGTCGACTAGGGTTTTGATCAACGAGTGACCATCCCCTCTATACACCACCTGAACCCCGATCCTTTGTTCAGAGTGACATCTTACGTATCGATGATTCCTTCACCACTTCTCCGAAGGATTACATGACAAAGCTCACTTGGTCGGCATGTGCAAAGGTCTGTCGTTGAGCGACGAGACAAATTTGCCTCCACATCCACGCCACCAGATACAGTGATCCCAGACATCAGGAACCTTTTACAATCACCAACGCCTTTGACAACGACCGAGGATGAACAACCCCTGATCAGCATGCCGACACCGACTCCAGATATGATGGAGCACTCTCCTCCCCCTACGTAGGTGAACATAGTTCACACGACGCTAGTGAATCTTACGCCTTGAACAGTGATCGAGCAGCCACAAGGCGTGAACACCAAGGAGTCGCATCACCAAGAAGATAACTGGGTTACGATGCCAACGTCAACGGTCATGACTCAGATACCTCCGATGAATGCAGATCAAAGCACAGACAGCCACCACGTAGCACCGCCGCCACCCAGCTACATACCAACTATGGTCAACAACAAGACAGGGGAGTCTAACAGTCGCATGTTCGTTGCACCTATGGAGGAGATATAGAACCAGCCCCAAGTTGAAGGTCTGCCACACCCTCTGCCGATGGGTAGAAGGAACGAGGAGATCCGTCGACCCATCTTCGATATCCCATGTGATACTTGCTTTCGGTGCATGAGGAGGGGACATTGGCAAGCACAGTGCCATAGCCTAAAGGTGTGTTATTTTTGCAGAAGACTGGGTCATACGACAAGGAGATGCAGAAATGTTCCTTTACATCCCCCTAACATCCTTTCTAATGATGATTTCCCTCCTCTTCCGAGGGGGATTCCGACGAGGGGAGAACCACAACATGTTCCCAAATGTGTCTCTGTGGATCTCGGACCGGATGATGATTATCGTGAGCAAATATCGGCTTCACTCAGACATGCGATAGAGATCTCTTGGCCGACGGGGGTGACTTGGGAAGAGATAGCACCTGGTCTCAAGAGAAGATGGCCTAACCTAGTGGATCTGTACAAGTTCTCTTCAAAGAAGGTGGTGGTTTTCTTTCCCAAAATCCCTAATGCTCACCGAGCCATTGAGGAAGGCGTCGAAAATGTTAGAGGTTTTCACCTTTCGCTAAAATCCATGGAAGAGGGACAAGAGGCGCAACATAGGGAAGCTTTTTGGTTCTGGATGAAGGAAATTCCCATTATCTGTCGTGACAAGTCCAACATTCAGAAGTTGATTGCACCCTTTGGTAAGTTGATTCGTATTTCTAATTGGAGGAAACATGAAGACGATGTGTCTGGAGTTTTGGTTCTGATAGAGGCATTCAATGAGGATGTACCTCAGTTCATTTCCCTTACCTACAGACATAGGCGCACGGCAGTGAGGCTGGACATGATGGCGAGAGGACCGATTGAGCAGGATGCTTTCACCATTACAGAGGAAGGTAGGGAGGTTGGGGTCCCAATGGAAGCTTTGGGATATGACTCACCTTCGGATAATAGGCAGATGGTTGTTGTATCTGCGTCGATCTCTTCTGCACGACAACATGACAACTCGGTGAGGACTGAGACTAGCCAACAGGCTCCTTGATCCAGAAGAAACTCTAGAGACAGGATGGTGTACAATGAGGAGGGTGACAGAACCATTTTACCACATCGTAGTCTGGAGGAATTCTTTACTTTCATTGATTCCAGACGATCCCCTGTTGCTTAGAGAGGAAGATCCAGGGATTACTCTTATAGAGGGGCAGATAGGAGATTCAAATCATCATCTCGAGTTTCCAGGAGATGATCATTCTCAGGACCTCAAGGAGGGTATGATGGAGGTGATGATTACGAATAGATCGTTAGGGAGGAAGGAGGGAGAAGAGGGAGTCAGTGATCTGGTGGAAACCCGACGTTTTTCTGGGGCTCCTTTTTTATACTTATGAACCTGAGCTTTCTTATTTGGAACATTAGGGGAGCTGCGAACAACCAGACTCACAACTTTTTGGGTCATCTGTGTCGCCGCCACAAACCTTCTGTGGTTTGTCTTCTTGAACCTCTAATACAGGCTGAAAGAGCAGAGGAACTGCTTGATATAGTTCGTTTGGACTGGTCCACGGATAATGAGATGGCTAGGGGGAAAATCTAGATGTACGTAGATAATGGCTTTCAACCGGAGGTGGTCTGCAATCATCGTCAACATATTACTATTAAAGCAATTGATGAAAATGAAGGAAAAAAACATCAAGGGAACTTCATCTGGATTTCACTCTTTCAGGGGAAGTTTCTAATGCCAGTGGAGGAAAGGTGGATGGCTAGTTCAATATCGCATCTATTGAAGTGGATAACAAATATTTGGTGGACATCCTTTGGAATTCAGCTTTGGAACCTTGGAAAACGACCCCGCTAGTCAGAGATTTGAGGAAATCCTTACAGGAATGGGCTTTTGGGGGTGATTATGTTCAAAAGGTGATTAACTCGGCTCCTATAGAGCTTGGTGAATGGGGGGTTCACTTGAATGACCTTTACATATGCACTGAACAGGCTGAGCTGCATATGAAGCTGAGAGGCATGATTATTATGGAGAAAAGAGGCACCCCTTATATAGTGATCTAGAGGAAGAATGGGGTTTAACAGTGTTATCTTCTCTTTGTCTTGTTGTTTTGTGTCTTTTGTGTTGTTTGCTGTTGTATGTCCTGTATGGGCCTAGCCGAGGTGGGCCTAGCTGGGGTTTGTGTTTGAGGGTCGTAGCCTTTTTAGATGTTTTTGAGGCCCTACCTGTGTTAATATGAGCAAGAGATGTATTGTGATGATGTTATTTTCCCACAAGAGAGGGGTGGGATGAATAGAACACCCTCTGGCTTAATTTTAAAAAAAACTCTAATTGGATATTTTGTGTCATGGTATCATCCCACTATGCATCTCTAATCTACTGCCTCAAGGTAGGCTTCACCTACAATTGTGCTAATAAGCCTTCGAATAGAGAGACCTCTAACTATACATTCATGTGGAGGAGAGACACCAACATATCTCACTGATGGCACACCAAAGCATCTAACTATGCTTGGTCAGCAGGTGATGATGAAAAGACTTCCTGCTCAACACATCAACCACCATGTTCACCTTCCCTGTATGGTAGTATATCATGCAATTATAGTCCTTTATCAACTCCATACATCTCCTCTGCCACATGTTCAACTCTTGCTTCAAGAAGATATACTGAAGATTCTTGTGGTACGTGAAGATCGGATACTTCTCTCCATAAAGGTAGTGTCTCCAAATCTTCAAGGCATGGACCAAAGATGCAAGTTCCAGATCATGCGTTGGGTGTTTCTCCTTGTGTTTCTTAAGATGTCGTAAAGCAAAATAAATCATGTTTTTGTCCTGGATATTCTTTGATGCAATAGTGGCCGATCCCGGGAGGGGTTCCTCGTTATAAAAAAAAAGATATTCTTTGATGCATCACAGAAGATGATAAATCATTTCCCTTACTCTGGCAGAACTAACACCAGTGCATTGGTCAACTTCTCCTTTAGCATCTGGAAAGAACATTGACACTTGTCATCCCAGACAAAAGGAACATCTTTTGTTGTCAACTTGGTTATGGGTAACACCACAACACTAAAGTTCTTAATGAACCTCTTGTAGTATCCTGCCAAGCTTTGGAAACTGCAAACTTTTGTCAGTGTCTTAGGATGCTCCCATTGTAGCATGGACTCCACCTTCTTTGGGTCCACATAAACACCTTTAGTAGATATAACGTGCCCAAGAAAAGACACCTTCTTCAACCAGAACTCACACTTGTGGAACTTGGCATACAACTTGTGTTGCCTCAACATCGTCAACACTAGGTGTAGATGTTGCTCATGTTGTTGACTATCTTTAGAGTATATCAATATGCCATCAATGAACACTACCATAAACTAGTCCATATAAGGTCTAAACACCCTGTTCTTCAGGTCCATAAAAGTTTTCGGCGGATTGGTTAACCCAAATGACAAAACCACAAACTCATAGTGACCATAGCTAGTCCTAAAAGCAGACTTGGGTATGTCATCCGTCTTGATCCTCAACTGATGATAACTTGACCTCAGATCTATCTTTGAGAACACTAAAACACCTCTCAATTTATCAAACACATTGTCTATCCTTGGCAAAGGGTACTTGTTCTTGATTGTGACTTTATTCAACTACCAGTAATCTATGCACAACCTCATAAAATAGTCCTTCTTCACAAACAATGTAATGCATGGACCCATTTCCCTAGTCTCTAGTAGAGTTTCAGAAATGACGACTGGACCCACAGACTACCACTAACCTTAACAGAACACTTTGTCCTCACTAATGCACAAGCCGAGGTCAACTTTTTGATTGGTCACCCATCCTAGTACTACTCCAAGATGAGCACATTTAACTATGGAGTTCTTTAGTGATGGGCTCCCCAAAAAGGAGGTGCACCTTGGTGATATGGGTAGTCCAATCATTCCTTTTAAGATCATTTCATCTGGGGACTCAAGACCTGGGATGTTACAATCTTTGCCACTTAGACTCTTGACATCCTCGTCAAGGCTCAACTATATGGCCTCATAATCTTTTCCCCATTTCAGTGTAGACCCAAATGACCCATGTATACCCAGCTCCCAGTCACGGCTACCAGTGCAAGGGTGTCTACATCAACTTGTATATCCCTTTCCAACATGCCTGGACACTACCAGCACATGTGCGGCTTCATCAACTCATATAGCTCTTTCCAACTTGTGTGGACCACACGGCTCCAAGACTGGCATGCTACATGCCCATGTGGGCCCACCTTTTGGAGGAGAATTAGCTCTCATACCATTTTCAATGCCTGGACCCACTGTCCTAGGCTCTAGTAGAGTTTCAAGAATGACGACTAGCCACACGGACTACCACTAGCCTTAACTTCATGCTTTGTCCTCACTCACACGCAAGCCGAGGTTAACCTCCTGATTGGTCACCCATCCTAGTACTACTCCAAGTTGAGCACACTTAACTATGGAGTTCTTTAGTGATGGGATCCCAGAAAAGGAGATGCACCTTGATGATATGGGTAGTCCAATCATTCCTTTTAGATCATTTCATCTGAGGCCTCAAGACATGGAATGTTATAAGAAACATGGGAGCACCCCAAGGAGAAGTGCTTAATCTGATAAAGCCCTTCTATAATAGCTCTTACAACTGCTTCTTCAACTCATGCATCTCTATCAGTGCCATCATGTATGATGATTGTACTATATCCTAAGTTCCAGGCACAGGATTGATCTCAAAATCAATCTATCTAGGAGGGGGAACACCAGGAAACTCTTCAGGAAAAACATCCTCAAACTCTCAAACCACAGACACCTCCTGATTACTAGGACTCATCACCTTTGTATCTACGACATGTGCCAAGAAAACGTCACACCCCCGCATGTTCAACCTCTTTGATGTCATAGATGACACTAAGCACGTCGGAAGAATCTTCCTATCTCTTTGGAATATCCACAAAAGATCCCCATAATGGAATGTTTCCACCTTGGAACTATAGTCCAAGATAACCTTATACTTCTCCAAGGTATCCATCCCAAGAATCACATCAAATCCATGCATGTCAAGTGGTATAAGATCCACTTGAATGTTGCATCCTGAGAAAGAAAGAATGCAAGATGGACACACCTCCCACAACTCAGCGGAACAAACAAGAGGGGTTTCTAATTGAAGACTATAGAGTCTACTACAAACTGGCAGAAAACAACTACTTAGCACCTCTCTGGTGATAAAAGAGTGTGTCACGCTTAGGTAAACCAAACTAGATATAGGAGAAGAAGAAGTAGACAAATCAGAATGAAATAATTTCATCTAACCTGTCATGACCCATGGATTGACCACACCCTCTGGCTAACGCATAGCATAGAGTCAAGTCATCACCTATTGTTCTCCATGTCCTCTGCTATCCTGTCTAGGGGATCCTTCCTGTGATGCCTAATTGTGTCCTCTATCACCACCACTACCGAACTGTTTTTGTTGAGAACCCTACTGATTCTACCTCAGTTTTGTGTCACATCTTCATCCTTCATTGGGCAAAAAAGCCTCGTATGCCCGTTCTGTCCACACTTATAACAGGTTTTTGCCTTGTACCATGGCCTAGATGGCCCTATAACTAATAGTGTTGTTGCACACAGGCTTTAGCTGGTAGAAAACTATGGCCTCTGCCCTTACTCAAGGAGCACTAAGACAGAACCATCAATCTTGTCTCAGAGACAACTAACTACCATTGCGACTGTGGTGAAGAAAACCTTGGCTTCTTAAAGCCACAAGATGACTGCCCCTAAAATTGAGCTAGCCTCAACTAATGTGCATCATTGTACACACAACAATCACTAGAATTTAACCTTCTAACCAGGTTGTCAACTTAGTGGAAGCACCAAGTCAACAGAGTATATATAGGTATCAATTCCTAGAGACGGCAATGAAGATGGTTGAGTTTCAAATCTAATTGTGAGAACAAGAATGTAAAATTTGTTTTGAGAGTTTGTTAAAGCTAAAATAAAACATTAAAGATGTTGAATTAAAGATCAACTAATCAAAAGAAGGAAATACCGAAGCTAAGTGATTTTACCACCCTTGCCAATGTGAAATAAGATCGAAGAAATTACACAATAAGAAAAATAAAGGAAGGTATGTGAAACATTCGTAAATGACTCATAAAAGATGAACTCCATGTAAACCCATTGGTCCTGGCATTCACAGATCCTAGTTAAATCATTCTAATGGGGAATTTTCTAAGGTCTTATCCAAATCCCCATGTAATCGATTTGGTTTTTCTAAATCTTAGGTTCCACGGTCGCATCCACCAAAATTAACAAGCAATGAAAATGAGAGATCACTGCGTTTAAAATCGTCAATTTCCAAACCCAAAACCATTTACCTAAAATTCGGGTAAAAACTTCAATCCAATCATCACATGGATAAGGGACTGCTCCCCTCACCTCAGTAAGAAAACTAATCACTAGCCATGACAGTGGAATCAAGAGAAGGAAGGAACGAAACCATAGATTACTGAAAAGAGAAACTTTGAAGAGATCTTTGTGGTGCTAGTTAAATGGCTTAGTCCCTTAATCCTCTGTTCTAAGAGAAAGAATAAGAAACAAAAACAAGATATGGAACAAGATCTCGATCTAGAATGAAGAACAAGAATTAAAACTAAAGAATAAGTACCTTAAAATAAATTTTCAGTATTGAAACTAAAAAGATTACAATGCTAGAAGAAAGATTTGCTCTACACAAATTGGAATGAAAATAGAATGAACATTGAATACCTTTACAAGTGGAGAGTCCTTCCTTTTATAGGAGGGGAAGGAGATAGGCTTCCCTCAAAAGAGGGGGGAGGGAAGAGAGAGAGATGGTTTTTTAATTTTCTGAATCTGGTCAAATAAAAAGTTGATTGTCTTTAATTATCTTCACCATGTAACTCTCTTTAATGCAGATTCTCACAGCAGCAATATTGAACGTATTTCGCTTCTGTAAAAAGCACAAAAATGGTCCAAATAATAGGATTTTCTTTTAGGAAATTAAATTTTATTTCCAATAAATACCTTTACACTCAATTTGGAGTTTGAAAGCAAAAGTTATGTCACTTTTAGTGATAGGTATACATGAATTTCAGGTCTGTTGCAAATTGTGTAATTATGTTCCAAGATTATTTATGCCATTTTCCTACAAAACCCAAAAAAAAAAAATTAAACTCCAATTTAAGAGAAAAAACTAAAATTACACAATTAATTATGAAACTAAGAGAATAAATAACAAAACAATCCTAAACAAATATAAAAAATATGTAAATAAAAGGGATAAATACACATTTATCAAAGTACCCAGGACTTGAATCTTTGTTTCTCCTCAGACAAATAAAATCACAAATTATTCCAATTTATACTAACAACATGTCTATCCTCACCTTTGTAATTGTCACTTTATTCCTTACCTCTAAATTTGGCCAAGCAATCCAATCTCCTAAAACCACAAAACACAAAATTATATATTCCCTATCAAAAACAAATATCATATCTTGTTTCTAAATCAAGATTTTGTAGAAAAACATGCTTCATCTTACTTTTCCTTTGACACTTTCATTCTTATTATTGTATATTTTTTTATGTGAGTTGTTTCACAAGAACAGGATGAAATTGGGGGGTGTGAAAACAAAAAAGGAAATGATGAATTTTTTTATCCCTCCTCTATTTGACTCGGGATTTAAATTTGTGGAGTTGTGGCTACATTGGTCACAATTTTTTCATGTGCACTTTTGGTATCTTTTGATGGTACGCCCCTTTGTAAGGTATGGAATTTTTTTATTTGGGAAGCATGCCACCCCGGACTTGATTTTTATCCGGTGGTGATTCTTTGCTTCTCTTTTTTTTAGAAAGAAAATAAGGGGGAAACAAAAGGTTTCCTTGTGTTTATAACTTCACACATTTATTTTCTCTTTTTTTTCTTTTTTGAAGTGTCATTACATCAGAAAGAATATTCATGTCAATCACATTATACAATATTTATATCAAGTTAATGCACAATTTAAAAATAGTGAAAATTTGTGTTTGGTTTTGATTGATTCCATATAGCTTGCCAACTTTTCCAAGGAGTTATGCTATTTTGGGGTCCTAGGTGACATGGTGGTTTCAGACATGACAATATGTAACAATTTTTGCAAAAGATTTACTAAATTCAAAGGGGTACAGTGATAAACATCTATTCATATTGGCTGACTAGATAAAGGCCATTTTGCAACAAAAGAAATAAAAACATGGCCAACTAGATAAGGGCCATGAACAAAGCAACTATATGCAAAACAAATAAAAAGGTATAAATAATTCAAGAGTAAAAAAGATAAGGGGTGGAATAGAAACATACCACCCACCTCCACCCTGAATTTAGATTTTTTCTCATCCCGAGAAAAATTGAAACACAAGATGCATGGAAGATAAGAGTGAGGATTTCCTGGTGGCCCTGGTAGCTCGAAGAACGTCCAGCTAAAGGGGATGTGTACAAGGGTTGGGACCTTAATCAGAGGATCTTCATAATGTCTATGATAGGGTAATCGTGGAAGCTCAGTGGGGTGCTCATATTTTATTTCACCTCCCATTCCCTCCAATAAGATCCACAGATCTTCCTTCGATAGAAAGGGAAGTATTGAAGGTGGATGTGGTTCGGGGGAGTTTGGTGGGTACCCGGCCAGTAATGCCGATAGAGAAGGATGTACAGAGTCGGGTGGAGTATATAGCTCAGGTTTTCCACCATCATAATGACCTATATATGGGAGAATTGATGCTGATACAAAAGATTTCAAATTATTTACAAAAGTGTTTTGTTTCTCCTTAAAATTAATGCCATCAACATTGGGTTTGGTAAGTTTCATTGTTGATATAACAAATGGATCTAATTATTTTGTACAAGGGTTCCCCAAGGATTCAGGAGTTATGATGACGTCTTCCTTGCAAACAACAGAAGGGGTGTATGGGCTTCTCCCAAGGGTGGTATCTCCCCTTGTACATTAGTCTTATGTGGAATGAGAACTCGTTGTGTCAAAAAGGGGGTCAGATGCTCATTATCCAAAATAGACTCAAAAAAGGGTATCATTTTATGGTATCATTTAGATTTATGTTAAGGATGGGAGGGCTAGTTAGATCTTCAGAATGACTCTCCTTCTTTGACTTTTCATATTCAAGTAATAAAGTCTCTAAAGGAAAGATAGGGATACCAACGTCCTCATCACACGCAAAATATGGCTCCATGGTTTGTGCTATTTCTTTAGGATCCGACACATATGACACAAAAATGGGATCATTGTCGTCATTGTCGGGAAGAACTATCTTGGATTTCTCAAGCTCTACAGGGGGAGTTTGTGATTGAACCTCTAGCAAGGTATCTAACATGGCTTGATTGGATTCAAGTTTTGCTTGTCCTTTTGTTGTCATCTTCTCCAGGGTCTTAAGTCTCTCTTCCAGTTCAAGATTTGATTGAGTTTCACCATAAGATTTATACACCCCAAAATTTTGACCATTCTCACCATACCCCTCATGGTAGTCTTGGGCCTTGTGCTCCTCATATTGATTGTGACATTGCTCCTCATAATAATCTTCAGAAGATGGTGGATTGTAATTTCCATTGCATCTATCATGGTGGGAAGATTCAATATTACAAGGTGCCACCGAATCATGGTGGAACATATTTGGAACAATTAGGTTTTGGGATTAGGCTTTCAACAAAGTGGCTAACAAGGTGTGGCTAGTTATCAGTTTTGTTTCCATCTTCTCTAGGGATCTAAGTTTCTCATCTTGTTGAGGATTATATTTGGCTTCATAAATAGGTCCATTTCCCCCAAAGTTTTGTTGGTCATACCCTCCAAAATTATGTTGATCATAACCCCCTCAGAATATGAATAGCAAGATACCCTATAATGGTTCTTAGAAAAATATGGATTCACATTGTACCCACCAGGATGAAAGGGCTCGTAAAGAGGGGTGCTATGGGATAAAGTCATACAGGTAAGAGATGCATGGTGGTAAAGACCACAATAATAACATTGTGGGGGATATTGGGATGCCCACTCCATTAGAAAAGTTTCTGAAAGATATGACAATCAGTGCACGAGAGAAGAGAGATTACAAGATAATGGTTTAGTCAAAATTACAAAGAGAAATAAAAATTATAAAGCTAAAAATTTATAGAATAAACTAAAATTACAAAAAAAAACTAGAAAGCAGTATTGTTGGAATGGAAACTCGGTAGAAAGAGGAGATACACTTTTGAAATTTTGCTTGAAAGGAAAAAACAAATTAAAAAAATCTAAGAAGGAAATTATAGAACAAGGATAAAAATTATTGAACATGCTAAAAAAATTTATGAAACAAAAATAAATTATGGAACGAGATTAAGAATTATAAAAAGAATAAAATAGAAAGCATTACTATTGAAATGGACACAAGGCAGAAGGAGAAGATGCACTACGGGAAGGTTACTCGGTAGGCAAAAAAATTACAAAAATCTACAAAAAGAACTTATGAAACTGAAGATTTAGAACAAGACTAAAGTTATACAAGTTAGAGAAATATGAAAAAATTTATACAAGATTTACAAGTAACCAGATCTGAAAAATAACCTTGTCATCCCCGGCAACAACGTCAAATTGATGTGCGTCATTGTATATGCAACAATCACTATGACAAGGCCTATAGTTTATCCTTTTTCTACTTTCTGATAAAGGCTAGTATAGAAGGGTTGATCCACAGAGACGGTGATGAAGATGGTTGAGTTTCAAATCTGATTGTGAGAACAAGAATGTAAAATCTATTTTAAGAGTTTGTTAAACCTAAAATGAAATAAAATAAAGATGTTGAATTAAAGATCAACTAATCAAAAGAATTAAATACTAAAGCTAAGGTATTTCACCACCCTAACCGATGTGAAAGGAGACCAAAGAAATTACACGATAAGAAAGATAAAGGAAGGTATGTGAAACATTCATAAATGATTCACAAAAGATGAACTCCCCGTAAACACATTGGTCTTGGCATTTACGGATCCTAGTTCAATCATCCTAATGGGGACTTTTCTGAGGTCTCATCCAAATCCTCATGAAATAGATTTGGTTGTTCTAAATCTTGGGTTCAACGATCGCATCTGCCAAGGTTAATAAGCGATGAAAATAAGAGATCACTTTGTTAAAATCGTTGATATTCAAACCAAAAACCATTTATCTAAAACAATCGTGTGAAATTCGATCTAACAATCACATGGCTAAGGGGATACTCCCCTCGCCTCAGTAAGAAAACTACTCGCTAGCCATGAGAGTGGAATTAAGAGAAGGAAGGAATAAAACCATAAATCACTAAAAAGAGAAACTCCAAAGAGATCTTTGTGGTGCCAGTTAAATGGCTAAGTCCCTTAATCCTCTATTCCAAGAGAAAGAGAAAGAAACAAAAACAAGAGACGAAATAAGATCTAGATCTAGAATGAAGAACAATAATTAAAACTAAAGAACAAGTACCTTGAAATAAATTTGCTTTATTGAGAAAACGATTACAATGCTAGAAGAAATATTTGCTCTATACAAATTGGAATGAAATCAAATGAAGACTGAATGCCTTTACAAGTGGAGAGTCCTTCCTTTTATAGGAGGGGGAGTGGGTAGGCTTCCCTCAAAAGAGTGGGGGAGAGGGAGGTAGATTTTTGAATTTTCTGGATCTAGTCAAATAGAAAGTTAATTGTCTTTAACTATCTTGACCATGTAACTCTCTTAAACACAGATTCTTGTAGCAGCAATTTCAAACGTATTTTTCTCTCATAAAACGCACAAAACTGGTCCAAATAATAGGATTTTATTTTAGGAAATTAAATTCCATTTTCAATGAATACTTGTACACTCAATTTGGAGTTTGAACACAAAAGTTTTGTCACTTTTGGTGACCGGTATACATGAATTTCAGGACTGCTGTAAATTGTGTAATTATGTTCCAAGATTATTTATGAAATTATCCTACAAAACCAAAGAAAATATAATTAAAATTTCAATTAAATAGAAAAATCTAAAATAACACAACTAATTATGAAACTAAGAGAATAAATAAAAAACAATCCTAAACAAATATCAAAATATGTAAATAAAAGGGATAAATACACATTTATCACAAACCTCTCCCTGTTCTCCAATGTAGACACCATCGTCGTCAACTTTGTGCTCAAGCCCTTCTCAACTGTCGGATCCTCTCATTATCTGTTGCCACCATGTGAGGACATAATGTCAACAACTTCATAAACTTGGCCCCGTACTCGTTGATCGTCATTGATCCATGTCGGATCTTCACAAACTATGATATATTTTGTTCAAGATACGTCTCCGAAAAGTATCAGCTCACAAACCCCCGCCAAAACTCTTCCCAACTGATCACCACTCTAGGTCTCTTCTCCTCCTCTATGGCCCCACCAATGGCCATCACGACCTTTCAATAGATACTCTGCATGCTTCACCTTGTCTTTTTGTGAGATATTGAGGATCTTGAAAGTCTTCTCTAGCTTTGTCAGCCACATATTTGCATCTATTGGGTCTGTCATACCCGCATACTCAATCACCCCAACTTATCTCAACCGCTCAAATTTCTTCCCAGAACCCTGGGATTCCACATTAGGGACAGTTGCCCCTAGCTTGAAGTATGGTTGCTCAATCTTCCATTTGCGAAATTTTGGCCATCAACTACCAAAACATGGAATGGAACACTAGATTGGCCATGGCTGTTGGGTCAAACTGAGGCACCACAAGCTGCTCCGGTCCCATATCCAGCGCTCTATCCTCTCGTGCCTCCTCCTCGGCCACCTCTTGGCACAACAAATCTCCTCTAAGCATGTTTGTTCGTGCTCTCCAGACATATCTGCATAAGCATAAGCTATGATCAGATACGCTGGATGATGCAAGAACAGACACAAACCTAGTCCTATATCCCAATAGACTTAGCAAACCTAGAGCTCTAATACCAACCAAGCTATGACAGCCCAATTCCACACAAATGACATTACTCAAAACAAAACGTGTAATCAACAACTAAACAACCAAATTACCATAAAAGTATGTAAAAAAATCAATCTCAAATTACCATTATGTGCGGAAACATATTACATCAAGGTTCATCAACATGTACCACATAACATACCATGTTAGGTATTTACATCTATCGAGTGACCATCTTCCACAATCTTGTATACAAAAGATCTTGTTCCACATGTACATATCGGACATACAAACCATATGCATACTATAAGAAACCACACATAAAGATACAACATCTACAAAACACTTCCCTTCCCAGACTTGAGAGTACATGGATGACACTAAGACTCTACTAAAACAACAACTAGTAGCTATCCAACCTTCCACTTCTTCTGAAATCTGAGTTGCTCTTCCTTAATAGCACGATCCTAACCATGCCACTGACGACCACCTAAAAAGATGTAGTAACCCACAAGGTGATACCAACATCCCAGCAAGAGGTATAACTCTCAACCAATGATTATTGTTACAACATACATATTATCATAAAACATGTTGAGCAGATTCAGCTAAATGAATAGTTTAAAATTGATTACAAAGGTTAAGCGGGTTGAACAACTAAAATAGATAAGCATGGCATCATATGTGTTTAGAAGGAATATGAATATCATGTAAGACTACTAAACATTAACAGTTAATTTCTCTTACTGTATTTTCTAAAAATTGAGTAGTTTACTACCTCTACAACATCTTAACAACTAACAACATGAGTAAACAAGGCAAGGGTAAACATCCAATGTGAATCATTCTAACCCTAAAAAGATATACTAAACGGTTGTATTGCATCTTTTATGCCCTGAGGAGTTTAAGATATACCACTCAGAGTCCAACTATCCACTATGAAGTTGAAAATAGTGTCATACAAGATCTAGGAGAGTTGGATTCCTAAGATCTTCTCTACCCTCAATCAGTACGAGTCCTCCACAGTGACATATAAAGTCAAATTGCAAAAATAAACACCTAGTCCTCCTTGGTCTATAGGTCATGACACTAGACACCAGGGTACGAATCCCTACCACTGAGGTGCAATTGTCATTGTTCTCAAACACATCACATGTGCAAGAACTCCAAGACATGAACATAGTTATTCTCACACCGAGGCATGATCGTAGCCATCATCCATACATCTGGGATCAAGATGTCAAGGAAAAATAATCAGTTATGGCTTGCATACTCAATAGTATGCACTTTGAGTTTCCCTTAGGAATACTCATTTCACCATCCAACAAGTTCTAACACTGGAATGGATCTATGGCACAAGGCACTACATGATTAGGGTTTCACTTGATTAGTTAAAGCCAATTGGGTAAAGCTGCATCAATCAAGTTACATACAAACCCTAGAAAGGTTCTACAAGGATAAGGGTAGATTGTAACTTCAAAAGATATAAAATGTATAAAGTATAAACTTGTCACATCACCACATGGTACCATTTCATTTTCATCATGATACCATCACCATTATCACATTACCATGGGGTACCAATCCCTTATTACATCACAGAAAGGGTATCACCTCAATTAGGGTAATAAACCATGTACAAGGTCACAAGACCATTCACATTGCTCCCTGCAAAAACATCATTAACTCTACATGCCTCATCAAGGATTATCATCATCACCACATATGTGTTATATAAGCTCAATCATAATATTACATTATGCGCCATGATGTTCACAAGATAACAAATTAGGGTTACAACATTAGGAGAGAGGAAGTACTCCATTTTCATGTCAACTACTCAAGAAGGTAATAATCATCATCTTTTGGTTGAATTATGTCTAAGTTCAACATATAAACTAAATTAGGGTTTCAAACCAGTAAAGAGAAGTAAACCCTAATTCCATCATCTTGAACAATCTTGGAAGAATATAGGTTTATCATCATCATCATATGGCAAATCACATAAGATAATCTCAAGTACAAAAATATTCATCGATTGCTAAGTTTAGGTACTCAATTATTCCTTGACCAAATAGGTGAATCACCTTCAGCAACCACTGGGTTAAAACACATCCTCATCGACCGCTGAAAAGGAGTGAGTTGGCGATCGAAGAAACTAGGGTTTTAACCTATAAGGCCCCTAAATTTGATTAATGAGTTAAATAATATTAATTATCATAATTGAATTCTTATAACCCTAATCTAACCTTGTGATATTCTTTGAAATCTTAAGACAAGCTTAATTTTCAAATTTGGTCCAATTTGGACACTATTTGAGCAAATAATGCAATTTTATGCACATTTTGGACTTTTCTATAATTTACCTAATTGAGAGGTTTTCTTTGCAATTTATCACTTGAATTATGTTCCTTGGATATTCACTCATCATTCTTGAGCTTTTTGAGCCATGGGGTGCCCATTTAATCCTTGGTTTGTAGGTGTTTTCTCCAAGGGTATTTTAGGGTTTACCCCTTCATGGATGAGCTACCTTTAGTAGCTATCAACTAATGAGTTATTTGTTTTGCTTTGGAATTCAATAAATGAGGTATAATAATGTATATATGGATGGTGGGGGAGCTTCTTGTGTGTGTTCTTGTATATTCTTAATAGTTTAAGGCCATGGACACTTGGAAAGATACTAGAACTTCAACTTTTTCTTTTTCTTTATCTTAAAGCTTCATATACTTATCCCCAAGCACCAAAACGAGCCATTTTCTATCCAACACTTCCCTACTTCTACAAACCTCGTCCTGCCTCTGTGCTTCTGTGAATTTCCTATCCAAGGAAGAAGAAAGAGGGGACCTTCTTGGAAAAAGAATCTAGGGTTGCAATTGACTTCATTTTAGGGTTGAAAAAGCTTCCTTCTAGTGATCTTGACCTAAAAAGTAAGAATCCCCCTCTTTCCTCCATTTATTTCTTTTTTATACTTCCTCCTACCTTTATCTAGGTTGTAACCTTGTTGTTCCATGGTAGAAATTGCTCTAAAGCTCTAAAACCCTACCTTTCTTGCTCCTTATGCTTAGGGTTTGCTCATTTGATGAAGAAAGGTGCTAGATGGACAAATTCATAGCTTATTCTTGTATTCTCTACCCTACCTACTCGATTTTTCTTCTATGTGGGGTTTCATCATCTCATTAGAGGCAAGTTTTATAACTTGATTCACTTTTATTGCTTATCATAAGCTTTCTGGATCATGTTCTTGCTTGAAAATGATGATTCATGCACTAAAAGCTATACTTGACTTGGATTTCGATTTTTTTATAATATTCCTTGTTCTGATTTCAATTTTATATGAACTTTTATTCATGTGTACGTTATTCCTAAGGTATAATATGACTTGGAACAGGTTGGTTTGACAACCTATGGTGCTAAGCACCTATCAACCAATGGTCAATTTTAGGGTTTAAATATGATTTCTTCTATAAACCCATGACCCGATGATGGTACCATTGGAACAACCCTATGGTGTTGTCTTCATGACAATTGATGGTCAAGATAAAAGTTGTCAGATGATGGTGACAACCTATGGTCACCCTCTTCGGTCAGGTTTTGGATCAATTAGAAGTTTAATGATCAACCATTAAGTACCTACTGATGTTATCAATCAATGATGACATTAGCTTAGTATTTGATGTTGATTAATGAATATAGTGTTGATTTAACAACATATGGTGAATTAATGGTCACTAATGACGGTGTATCAGGTCTCTAAAACCTATGGTGAGTTAATCATTGTAGTTGTAGCATCAATTAAGCCTTAGATCAATGGTTTCTTGGGTCACTTGATGCAATGGTCAGACCTATATTGTAATTGATGGTTTTAACATATGAACTTGACCCAACGGTCAAGATCTAATGTTTATTACTCCAATAAAGTGGAATGATGGCTAATGTAATATGTTGGTCCTAATAATGTTATTTAGATGGTTTCCTTTATATGATCAACTTAAGGAGCTTACTTGTTGATAATGGATGGCTTGTTTTAAAATGAACAGTCGATTATGGGTTTTACCATACTCTCAACAAAACCCTTATTGTTGTTAACCAAAGGATGTCTAGGGTTAAATGGCAAATTTTATATATCACAACTCAATAACATCATATATGATTCATTCAAGGTGTTTACTTATGTAAACAACCAATGGTTTTACCTTTTAAACATCCAATGGTTCTGGGTGACATTGTGGTATGGTGATATGGGTTGAATGATGATGGAACAAATGGAGGGTTACCCTTAATAAGGAAGTCTTACCTATTCACTCATATGAATAGAATGGATGATAATCATATTGTGTTGATATGTAACCCTAATGAGGTATAGCTTCTTATACCTAGCTTTAATATAACTAAATGATGGTAATTGGGTATGAATAGTCCTTGAATGACTAATACAATCATGGAGAACTCTCTTATTGTTGTTGAAACCCTAGTGTGGTATAGCCCTATGGTTCTTGATTTATGTGAGGGTTCATACTTGAGAATAGTATGGAATGTGATGGTGATGCTTCAGCTTATGCATCCATGATCCAATGTGGATGTTTTGAGTTAGGGTTTGTGTATAAGTGTTGATTAGTAACATTCATATAATTTATCATGTTGAACCTAACTCTAATGCAAATAGATAAAGATGAGTATTCATATTTATCATTCTTATATGATGTAATGATGGTGGTTATCATAGCTACATGGTTGATACTTTCTTATGTTAAACATGAACATTATGAATATGATGAGTGTTAATCATATCTAGATTCCTTGCATGTTGATGTAATATAGGAATGTTCTTAATGTTAATATAACCTTTCTATGATTTTTTATGAATATCTCCTAGCTCATTAATGTAATATTGTGTTGATATGGTGTATTATATGTAAGTGATGTTGTTGAGCCTTGTTATAAGGCATGGAAGGATAATGATGATCTTGCAGGGAATAGTATGATGGTCTTAATTACCTTTGGGCATGGTTGAGCCCTGAATGATGGGTAATCCTCTTGTGTTGATAAGGGTTGATACCCTGTGATATTGTGAAAAGGATTTATATCTTTTGATAGTATGATGACTAGTGTGGTCTCATGAATGGCAAGTGAATAGTACCATGTGATGATGAGATGAGAAATTATATTTCACACATTTTATATCTTTTCAAAGTTGTGATATTTATATGCTTGCTAGAAGTGAATTAGGGTTTGTATGTCCACTTGTTTGATGCAGCCTTAATTCACCCAATTGGCATAACTAATCAAGTACAACTCTAATCATGTAGTGCCATGTGCCGTAGAGCCATCTTCAGTGTCAGAACTTGCTGGATGGTGAAACAAGTATTCCTAAGGCTCTAATTGGTTTGTTGTAATTGGTCCAGAAAATACATGAACTGGAGTTCCTTAACTAGTTTTTCATGACTGGTTTAAAGTAAGTAGTGGAACTTGAGTTCTATGACTTTCGAGAAGTTATAGACTTATATGAAAAACACAGTTCCTGAGTTCCCTTTTAAAAAGAGCGGAAAACGAGTTCCAGGACAACTAACAACATTTCTTTTACAATTATATTCTTCATTCGTTATAAGTGACACATGTAAAATATTTATGACTAGAAATATTAATGGTGAGGATATAGTTTGTTGCTAAAACCACAACATAATATAACAAAATATCATACACTATAATCACATTATGTAAAATATTTAACATTATAACCACCATTATCAGTACAATCTACAAAAAAACACACACATCATGAAAAAAATACCGCACCATGTGAAAACAATGTGATTTATATAATATATTTTTATTCTTTATGTTTAAACAATATGATGTGAAAAATAATAATTAACTATAACAATGCATGAATAATATAGTAAAATTTCCCTACAAAAATAATGTAAAAATTAATATTCTACATTGCATTAAATGATGATGAACCAAAACTTATATTTACAAGCACATGAAATGCGGATATTAATACAACACTTTGTATACATAAAGTGAAAGAAAAATAATGTGATGTGATTTTAATCATAATATTTTTATTAAGATTATATTTGTACCATAATAAATTATTTTTAAAGGAGCAACATCTGCACCATAATCACTTATTGTGGTTATTATGATTTAAGAATATTATGAATTTTTACGGATATGATTCTTTTTATGCCTTTGCCATACTCACTTATTTGTATTATACAATAAAAATTATATGATTTCTATATTTACACTTACAACAAACCAATCACATGGAAGTGAATGTAATTTAAGTTCCAGATGCTGAACTAGAGTTCCCAGAAAATGAGTTCCAAAGAACTCATGACTTACACCAAACCAATAGGAGCCTAAGGGAAACTCAGAGCGCATACTTTTGAGTATGTGGGGTGGTAGGTTGAGGATATATCCTTGTCATCCACAATGCAGAGTGTGGAGGTTGACTATGGTCATGCCTCAATCATCTGATGTGATTGAGAAAGGTTGTGGTCGTGTCTCGGTGATTCTAACATTATGTGATTAGAGGACAAATGTGGTTGTACCTCAGTGATTGGGTTTGAATACCCTAGTTTCTATTGTCGTAACCTATACCAAGGGAGAACTAGTGGTTATAAACTTGACTATATGTCGTTGTGGTGGCATCTTTGACTGATATGTCACTGCCTTTTTACTCGTACTGACTGAGGGGAAGAGATCTTAGGATACTGGCACTCCTAAATCTTGTACGGAATCAAATATCCCTTCACAGGGGTCAGTTGGACTTTGAATGGTACGATTCAAATTCCCCAGGGCGTAATAAAAGATGTAATACAACCATGCAGCATATTTGTTTAGGGTTATACACAACATTTAACATTGGATGATAACCCTTGTTTGTTATATTTACATAAAGATGATGCTTAGTGCAATTAAGAGATAGTAGATATACTTAGGTTGTGGATATGCTTAAGATTGTAGATGTGTACATACAATAGCTATGCTTGTGTTGATAACTATACTGCTATAGCTAATTATAATCATGATACTAGCTATCTAATCTTATTGGTTATGTTTAGCATGCAAGCCATGCCATTGTAACTAGAGATGCATATACTGATAATCATGCATATCCAGATAGTCGTGCTTATGTTGTTAGCTCTTCTTATGATGTTGATATGTTCAACCTATTAGACATGCTAATGTTGTTAGCTATGCTTATGTGGCTAGAATTATTCATAATGGTAGAGATTCTATGTTACTATACTTTCTCATGATGCTAGATATGCATATGCAGAATTTCTTATATTGTCAACAAGATAAAGGATGATAGTCTGGCTAATGATGATAGTTATTATCTGCTCCTTTATGTATTTTGTTAATCATCAATATTGCTGATCTTATTTGTTATATCTAATTAAATTACTTAACTATTTAATTACTTAAAATTTTTGTAATCAATAAACGTTGTTGGAGGTCATATCTCTTACTGGGACATGGGTCTCACCCTTGTGGTTCGCCACAGTTTTTTAGGTAATCGAATGTGACAAAAACAAACATGTGGCAGCAAAGAGGAGTTATAGTAATGAATCTTTGAAAATTTTGATTAGATGTCTAGTGTGTCTCAGAGTCATCCATGTACTCTCAGGTCTGGGAAGGAAACGTTTGTATATGGTATTTCAAACGAATCAGACTTTTGTTAGCATATCAATTCTTATTTGTGTGGCATATATGAATATTGTTCTCCTATGTATATATGTTGTGGCTAAGGCGCTAGAACAATTTGTATCACATTCTTGGCATAGTATGGATATAAGAAAGATGTTGGGCTCTTATGCAAATGTTTCTGAGCGGGCGATTTTAATTTACCCATATTTTTGGGTATGTGATTAATTAGTGATTGATTGTGATTTATGTTTTGTGTAATCTCTTTTAGTGTAATGGGTTCTTACAAGTTGGTATCAGAGCTTTAGGTTCACTGAGTCTATAAGGACACTAGGACTTAAGACTAGGATGATGTCAAAGTTAGAAATGTGACACAAAAATATGGTGTATACTGCCTAATTTCAATACTTGGATGCCCTGGCCACATATTCAATTATTGAAAAAAGGTAAGTATGGAACTCTTAGATTGTCATCCCTCTTATTACTCTGATCAAGTAGTCATTTTGAGACAATCTAAAGAGCATAACGAATAAGAAATCATGGTGTGAATATCTCAATCGTACCTTAAAGAAGATTAGAATTGCATCATTATCTATCAAAACGTGAATGTTTGGTAACTATAAGAGAAAGATACAACACCATGAAATCTAAATATGAATACAAATTAGAAAAAGAGGAGTTCTTGAAGATGTGATTCAAGAAGATAATAAAGTAAAAGACAAATAAGTCTATTCTTATAAAGTGAATCAAGGTATGAAATCCACATAAGATGGAAAGAACTCCTATAACAAGTACAAAATGAGAAGATAAATGGGAACAATGACAAAGGAATAAGGTGGAACCTGAGTTAATCTCAGACCAACCTATGTGTGTAAGGAAGTGTTAATGTAAAATAAGCATGGCGTTTGAAATAAATTAAGGTAGATGATCCATGTTTAATGAAGAAAATGTGGAATATGATGATTCACATGTTGATAAGTGGTTGAAAAACATAATCAAATAAGAGAACATACCCCAGTGTGATAAATAGTCATTAAGGAAGGATTAATGAGATATATTAATCATGATTATTCCTATGCTAATGGCAAGGAATCCAAAATGGAAAATGTAAAATAATACATAAGAAGCTATAACCTGCATAATGAAATAGAATTGGTTACCTTTTTGCTAGTGACCCTTGAAAAATGTTGCTATGATGTGGGAAGTGTGTTTCCCTTTGTGTATTTTCGTTCCAGGGCACAACTTTCAAGTGGATCATTGCCACTTGGTATGTGTGGATTCGTTGTAAACATGAGGGTGGATAGCTTATTATAGCATAAGGTTGTTTGGACTATGGTTCCAAGATCATAAAGTTTGTGATGATTTTGCTTTTGAGCCTTCCAATAATTAGGAAGATTCCTCTTATATGTCTTGATGTTTGTTATGTTGGTAAAAGTGGATGAGATAGTGATGTGAGTTCCTTATAGCACATGAGGTGGATACCAAGGTAATGAATCCTAGTATCTAAGATGTATCAACAGTATGAGAAATATGGGAAGGTTGGAGATGTTTATTAAATGAACATTCCAAGTGTCCCTCCCACTTAAAGAGAGGGAGAGAGAGTTGATGATGACCATCTAAATGTTGTTTGGAAGGAAAAACAAAAGTGATTCTATAATGTTGTGTATGGTACAGTGATAGTTGGGCAAGACCACTATCAAGGATACATGGTTTGTTGGTCAATAGATATGTGATATGTGTTCCTTTAAGATTAACCTATGATCAAATATCAATGTGTAAGAGTTAGATTGGATGACATAATTCACATGACCATGATGAGTTTAGAGTTATGTCCTTTAGACTAACCAATGTACTAATAGAATTTATGAATAGGAGTAATAGAGTGTTCAAGTATTGTCTTATAAGTTGTAGCAAGATTTGAATGATGACGTCTCAAACTATTTCAAATATGGTCAAAAATATGATCAATATTTCTTCAACAACCTTAGGGTTGCCGAAGCAGCAATATCTATGATACAAGTTGAACAAGAGTGAGATGGGGTTGATTAAGTGTCTTTATGGGATCATGATATGTCATCTAAGTAGGTTGTGTAAATCCTAGTAAGGTGAAGATAGTGTTGTTGTTTCATCCCTAACAAGCTTGACTAGGAATGATGTTTCCTTGTATGGAATGAAAGGTGCCAGCATCAGCATTTTGTTTTATGCTGAAAAAGAACTGACAAGTGTCCCAGTGTCAGTGTATCTAAAAAAAAGGGTTGGATACATCATTTTTTTAATGCTTCAAGGAATGGTATGGGGCACATGCCATGATTGGAAAAAAAGCTAGCAAGTATGAATTTTGAGTAATGTGTTGATACAATAGATATAATTTTAGGATGATAGCTATAATTTAAAATTAAACATTACTACTAGAGTTGTACAGATGACACCACAAGTTTCTACATTCCATATTGAGAATGTCTTCTTAGGTGGGGGTTTTCTGCTGACCCAAGATGAGATATGTATAAATGATGTGACATCACCATGATATGTAAGTAACCATGTGAAGGTAATAGTATGAGGTGCAAAGGAAGTACCCATCTTTGTTTACCTTGGATTTCGGGGGAGAAATCCCTGTTAGGGGTTTATAGTTGTAAGCCCCCTAAACTTGTTTAATGAGTTGAATAAGCTTAATTATCATAATTGAAATCTTATAACCCTAATATAACCTTTTTATATTCTTTTAAATCTTAATACAAGCTTAAGTTTCAAATTTGGTCCAATTTGGACATTGTTTGAGCAAGTTATGCAATTTCATGCACATTTTGGACTTTTCTGCAATTTACCCAATTGATATGTTTTCTTTGCAATTTATCACTTGCATTATGTTCCTTGGATATTATCTCATCATTATTGAGATTTTTGAGCCATGGGGCACCCATTTAATCGTTGGTTTGTAGGTGTTTTCTCTAAGGGTATTTTAGGGTTTACCCCTTCATGGATGAGCAACCTTTAGTAGTTGTCAACTAATGAGTTATTTGTTTTTCTTGGAAATTCAATAAATGAGGGGTAATCATGTCTCTATGGATGGTGGGGGAGCTTCTTGTGTGTGTGCTTGTATATTCTTAATAGTTTAAGGCCATGGACACTTGGAAAGATACTAGAACTTCAAAAAAAAAAATTGTATCTTAAAGCTACATATACTTATCCCCAAGCACCAAAACGAGCCATTTTCTCTTCACCACTTCCCTCCTTCTACATACCTTGTCCTCCCTCTGTGCTTATATGAATTTCCTATCTAATAAAGAAGAAAGAGGGGACCTTCTTGGAAAAAGAATCTAGGGTTGCAATTGACTTCATTATTGGATTTAAAAGTTTCCTTCTAGTGATCTTGATCTAAAAGAGTGAGAATCCCCTTCTTTCCTCCATTTATTTCTTTTTTATCCTTCCTCCTACCTTTCTCCAGGTCGGAACCTTGTTTTTCCATGGTAGAAGTTGGTCTAAAGCTCTAAAACCCTACCTTTCTTGTTCATTATGCTTAGGGTTTGCTCATTTGATGAAGAAAGGTGCTAGATGGATGAATTCATAGCTTATTCTTGGATTTTCTACCCTACCTGCTCGAGTTTTCTTCTATGTGGGGTTTCATATTCTCATTAGAGGCAAGTTTTATAACTTGCTCCACATTTATTGCGTATCATAAGCTTTCTAGATCATGTTCTTGCTTGAAAATGATGATTCATGCACTAAAAAGATATGCTTGACTTGGATTTTGATTTTTATAATGTTCCATGTTCTGATTTCAACTTTAGATGAACCTGTGATCATGTGTACATTATTCCTAAGGTATAATATGACATGGATCAGGTTGGTTTGACAACCTATGGTGCTAAGCACCTATCAACCAATGGTCAATTTTATCCCCAAGTACCAAAATGAGCCATTTTATCTCCACCACTTTCCTCCTAAAAACCTCATCCTCCCTCTATGCTACTGCGAATTTCCTATCCAAGGAAGAAGAAATAGGGTACCTTCTTGGAAAAAGAATCTAGGGTTGCAATTGACTTCATTTTAGGGTTGAAAAAGCTTCCTTCTAGTGATCTTGACCTAAAAGAGTAAGAATCCCCTTCTTTCCTCCATTTATTTATTTCTTATCCTTCCTCCTACCTTTCTCCAGGTTAGAACCGTGTTTTTCCATGCTATAAATTGGTCTAAAGCTCTAAAACCCTACCTTTCTTGCTCCTTATGCTTAGAGCTTGCTCATTAGATGAAAAAAGGTGCTATATGGACGAATTCATAGCTTATTCTTGGATTTTCTACCCTACCTGCTCGAGTTTTCTTTAGTGTGGGGTTTCATCTTCTCATTATAGGAAAGTTTTATAACTTTCTCCATGTTTATTTCCTAACATAAGCTTTCTAGATCATGTTTTTGCTTGAAAATGATGATTCATGCACTAAACAACTATGCTTGACTTGGATTTCGATTTTTATAATGTTCCTTGTTTTGATTTTAGTTTTAGATGAACATGTGATCATGTTTATGTTATTCCTAAGGTATAATATGACTTGGATTAGGTTTATTTGACAACCTATGGTGATAATCACCTATCAACCAATAGTCAATTTTAGGGTTTAAAGCTGATTTCTTCTATAAACCCATGACCCGATGATGGTACCATTGCAACAACCCAGTGGTGTTGTCTTCATGACAATTGATGGTCAAGATCAAAGGTGTCAGATGATGGTGACAACCTATGGTCACCCCCTTAGGTCAGTTTTTGGATCAATTAGAAGTTTAATGATCAACCATTAAGTACCTATTGATGTTATCAACCAATGATCACATTATCTTAATGTTTGATGATGATTAATGAATATAGTGTTGATCTAACAACCTATGGTGACTTAATGGTCACTAATGATGGTGGATCAGGTATCTACATCCTATGGTGAGTTAAGCATTGTAGTTTTAGCATCAATTAAACCTTAGACTAATGGTTTCTTGGGTCACTTGATGCAATGGTCAAACCTATACTGTAATTGATGGTTTTAACATATGAACTTGACCCAATGGTCAAGATCTAATGTTTATTACTCCATTAAAGTGGAATGATTGCTAATTTAATATTTTGATCCTAATAATGTGATTTAGATGGTTTCCTTTATATGATCAACTTAAGGAGCTTACTTGTTGACAATGGATGGCTTGTTTTAAATGAACAGTCGATTGTGGGTTTTACCATACTCTCAACAGAACCCTTATTGTTGTTGACCAAAGGATGTCTAGGTTTAAATGGTGACTCTTATAGGTCACAACTCAATAAAATCATATATGATTCATTCAAGGTGTTTACTTATGTAAACAACCAATGGTCTTACCTTTTAAACATCCAATGGTTCTGGGTGACATTGTTGTATGGTGATATGGGTTGAATGATGATGGAACAAATGGAGGGTTACCCTTAATAAGGTAGTCTTACATATTCACTCATATGAATAGAAGGTATGATAATCATATTATGTTGATATGTAACCCTAATGAGGTATAGCTTGTTATACCTAGTTTTAATATAACTAAATGATGGTAATTGGGTATGAATAGTCCTCGAATGACTAATACAATCATGGAGAACTCTCTTATTGTTGTTGAAACCCTAGTATGCTATAACCCAATGGTTACACCTTGATTTATGTGTGGGTTCATACTTGAGAATAGTATGGAATGTGATGGTGATGCTTTAGCTTATGCATCCATCCAATGGGGGTGTTTTGAGTTAGGGTTTGGGTATAAGTGTTGATTAGTAACATTGATATAATTTATCATGTTGAACCTAACTCTAATGCAAATATATAAAGATGAGTATTCATGTTTAACATTCTTATATGATGGAATGATGGTGGTTATCATAGCCACATGGTTGATACTTTCTTATGTTAAACATGCACATTATGAATATGATGAGCGTTAATCATATCTAGATTCCTTGCATGTTGATGTAATAAAGGAATATTCTTAATGTTAATATAACCCTGCTATGTTTTTTTATGATTATCTCCTAGCTCATTAATGTAATATTGTGCTGATATGGTGTATTATATTGAAGTGATGTTTTTGAGCCTTGTTATAAGGCATGGAAAGATAATGATGATCTTGTAAGGAATAGTATGATGGTCTTAATGACCTTTGGGCATGGTTGAGCCCTGAATGGGGTATAATCCTCTTGTGTTGATAAGGGTTGATACCCTGTGATGTTGTGAAAAGGATTTATATCTTGTGATAGTATGATGACTAGTGTGGTCTCATGAATGGAAAGTGAATAGTACCATGTGATGATGAGATGAGAAATTATGTTTCACACATTTTATATCTTTTCAAAGTTGTGATTTTTATATTCTTGCTAGAAGTGAATTAGGGTTTGTATGTCCACTTGTTTGATGCAGCCTTATTTCACCCAATTGGTATAAGTAATCAAGTGCAACTCTAATAATGTAGTGCCATGTGTCGTAGATCCATCTTCAGTTTCAGAATTTGCTGGATGGTGAAACGAGTATTCCTAGGGAAACTCAGAATGCATACTTTTGAGTATGTGGGGGTGGCAGGTTGAGGATATATCCTTGTCATCCACAATGCAGATTGTGGGGGTTGTCTATGGTCATGCCTCATACATCTGATGTGATTGAGAATGGATGTGGTTGTGTCTCAGTGATTATAACATGATGTGATTAGAGGTCAACTGTAGTTGTACCTTAGTGATTGGGTTTGAATACCCTAGTTTCTAGTATCATGACCTATACCATGGGTGGACTAGTGGTTAGCATCTTGACTATATGTCACTGTGGTGGCAGCTTCGACTGATATGTCACTGCCTTTTTACTCATACTGATCGAAGGGAAGAGATCTTAAGATACCAGCACTCCTAGATCTTGTATGGAATTGAATAGCCCTTCATAGGGGTCGATTGGACTTTGAATGGTATGATTCAAATTCCCCAGGGTGTAATAAAAGATGTAATACTATAACATCCTCAGATTTTTCCATCTCGATACTCTGAAGGCCTGAGAAGACAAATCCGAAAATGTTAGCTAATTGTTTCAGAGAGCGATGTGGAAGCATAATACACATACATGAACATACAACTATATTGCATACACCATAATATTCTCAACATTCAACATGTATATTACAACATGAATTGTTACAACTTACATTTACATATTGAAAAGAGAAATTTTACAAGTATGAACATGTATGCTAATCAGGATCTACACAATAGATACAACCTAGATAACTGCTCACTTCCCTTCTTTTGTCCCATGCTAGCTCTGAACCTAAAACATACGTGAAACAGTGAATCAACACATAAGGTATTGTGCATGTGGGTAGAAAGATACATACTAATATGCTTTCATAATTCAAATAACTTGAGAAAGAAAGAGTAAAATAAAACATGGTTTAAAGTGATAATTAGGTAAACACATATTTTTAGATGTCTTTTGATGTGTTTGTACTACTAAGAAGTGTCACACTTCATTTTTCCCCACCCCTTGGGCTATGGGGACCGAGTGCTGACCTTATATTTAGCAGGGAGAGAGAGAGATGTCACACTTCATTTTTCCCCGCCCCTTTGGCTATGGGGACCGAGTGTCGACCTTATATTTAGAGGAAGAGAGAGAGGATTGAGGGAGGGAGAGAGAGAGCATATATCCACTCAGTAGCTACAAACCATCTATATTCTTTTTTATGTTCTTTAATGTTTTGTGGAGCATATACTACTAATACACATCCAAGAATTTATATGCAAACACAAGCATCCAAAGTACATCATATCATTATGAATTCATGAAAACTAGTCTTATACTTAATAAAACCCACGTACCTGAGTTCAGAGATTTCTAATTTTTCTTGGACCATCTACATCACTGGTCATCACCTGATTCATAACAATTAAATATCATTAATAGAAGGTTCACCATAATTAATGGTATCTTAGGTCCAAATTAGGGTTTGGGCCAAACCTAGGTTCAAGTATCCCTAAATGAATTTCCAATATTTTTATATTGATCAGTAAGTCATACTAAGGGTCTGGTCCAAATTTCATATTTTTCTCATGCATTTACTAATTTCTAGAATTAAAATGAGGTTTAAAGGCATCTAATTAGACATTAATATAAAAAGGCATAATATTTAGTCATAATAATCAAATCAAAGCATGTGTTTTGTTTCTGTATAGAACTATGGTTCAGGAGTATTTTTCTCAGATATAATCTCAATCATTTTCTATTTATTCCAATTAACTAAACCCTAGAAAGAAGCATCATCATTTATATATAATATTATCAGCAAGGATGTATCAAAAGTCAGATATAGAGGTTATACAAGAAAGAGGGAATTTTTTTGAGTCTATGGATATTTTTGGAGAATTATTTGGCCAATGGTGCTATTTTTTTATGAATTTTCTAAGATCTACATATAATCTGAGATATTTACCTATCAGAGTTTTTGTGAGCCATTAGATCTCTCTCTTTGGGGCTTAGATCTCTTCCACGCTGCCCATATGGGGGGGCTTGGGACCCGCAGCTACTGTTGGGTTTTAGGGGAGGCAGAGAAGGCAGCGGAAACAAAAATTTTCTCCCCAAACCCAGAATAAGGAAACGTGTTAACATCTATACAATAGGAAGGGATGGTTTATGGAATCATACCTTGTCTCGAGGCTTGCTCGGAGACAATACCTCACGCCTTGTGTGGTCTTCACCTCCGGTCTTGGACGGTGTCTGTGCAGCTCCTGGTCGCACTGGGACTGACGACTCCTGGTCTCACCGGGATTGTCGGGATTGACAGCTGTCCTCCGAGCAGCAGAAATCTCCCACCTCTGAAGTAGTCCACACGGACCACCTAGAACTCCAATCTCCTTGTCCCACAACGAATTGGAAGGAGTCGCACCCTCCTGTCGGCGTACTAGTCGCCAACACACTGTCCTTCCACCAGTCGCTTTCTGCAGTTGTCTTTCCCTTGCTGTGCCTCCCTTATCGGGTAGCACTTGCTCGGGCTCTCTCTTAGTTACCAAAACCAGAGAGAACGACAACTTCACAGAGCAACTGGTTGCACTGAGTTGTACTTTGAGAAGCCCCCAATACCCCTATATATATAGGAGGGTCATGGGACAGGGTTCTCCATCCCAGGAAATGCGGGACTAAAAGCAGGAGTAGAAGGGTTCGAGATTTTCCACAAAACAACCAACTCGCAACCTGAACTGATCGTTTCATTTCTGAAACAGTCGGTTGGGGACCTGAGCCGGTCGGTTGACACCACAACCGATTGGTTGGGACACCTCAACCAGTCGGTTCATTTCTAAACCGGTCAGTTCGTGGTCCTGGTCAGTTCCCGATTGACTTTCCATCTTTTGTTTCTAATTGGTATCAAATACCAATCCTTGTTCCAATCAAATTGGGCAAGTGAAACGAAAGGAAATTTCTCACCAATCCTACTTTCCCAACTTGCTTAGTTGCATTAGTTGAACCGATTGTTTCAACACTTGAAGCGATTGTTTCACCCTGTCCTTGAGCCGATCGACTCACAACCTGAGCCGATCGGTTCACCAAGCTGAGCTGATCGGTTCATCACATGAGCCGATCGGTTGGGAGTGCAGATTGTGCAGAAACAGTCAATTGTAGTTTCAATCAATCCGATACTCTAATCAATATGTCCAACACCTTGAACACTATGATTTTGAGCTATCAATTAATTGAGTGTTTAATTGAACTACTAAACTCCTTTAGCAATCAATCTAAACATTGTTTGTGGACAAACTCCTCTTCCGGGTTAAATCCTATGTGTGTGACCCTACAGGTCCATTTTCATGTTGGCAGTGAAAATCCATAACACTTATGACTTCACAAGAAAAGAGTGGTGCCTAGTCACACATCAGTGCTACCCAAGTGAAATAGAAAGTTGGAGAACAACTTTCAATCCTACAATCCGTGAATGGTGTTACAGTGAATGTATAATTCATTTTTCATGGATATCCCAAATGAACTCGAGGCAACGTTCATTCACTTTCTTGTTCTTAGAGCAGATTGGAAGAGATATGTATGACATCAATATCACATACTGATTCACACATGCGTGCACACGCCTATTTCAATCCTACTCATCAAGTGGCCTTGGATATCAAACTCCCTCAGTAGGGACAAATCTCATATCTATCACTCACCCCTCAAAAGCCCCATGTGTCAAAGCCACCCAATCATCACCTTTATAACAACCCATGTTTTAGGACTGCGTTTGATGATGTCAAAGTGTGCCCAACGACATGTGTTGAGTGTAGTGATTTCAGGTCAAAGAATCACACTCACCACCATCACTGTGAGTACTGACTGTGACTACCATGTCATGGTTCCATGTGTCAAACTCACGATGGGTCTGTCTGGTACACTTGTTCTCTAACAAGTACCTATGTGTTTGGTTTGATATCTCTATATCATGACTAATGAGATTTTGTCATCTACCAACACCACAATATAGTCTTGTGTGTCATTATTGTCTATCTACCTTCCAAAATGACATCCGACTAGGGACATAACAAGAATGTACAAACTCTTAGCATCTGTATGATCTCATCGTGTAGGTCCTCAACCTGAAAGCATACATCATTGAGTACTGTCATTCTCTAGACATTCAATTTGTTCTATCACTATCTCATATGACTGAACCAGAAAGAATTGGAAGCTTGCCTTTGATGTTTATCAAATCAATCTTAATGTATCCCACCAATCATCCCATGATTGGCTCTCAGGGCATACATACCAATAGACTCCCACTTGCACTGTGAGCCAATCACCCTTGAATCATATTCATAGTGATCTTCAAACATGTCCCACATGTTAATGTGCTCTTGTGCCAACATAGTGAGTTATGGCAACACCTTGCCAAAGTCAGTATAAATTGCATGTCTCACATCTCTTCGTTGTATGTCACACGTGTGAGATGGAGTTGTCGTAATATGCGATCCAATATTCCTTTGCTAACCTTTAGCCACATTGCACAATCAAGGATTCCATACTTGTCATCAATGACCGGAATATCTATAAGTTCATCTCATGAACTTCCAGAGCCATATAGTATCCACTGTTGTTCTCTAACACACGGATACTCGGCATTTCCTTTTAAATAGCTTTATTGGAACGTTTCCAATTATCAACAAACTTTCACTTTTATATATCCTATATATATTTTGCGATTAATTTTCTATCCTTTTCGGAAGTTTGCATCAATGTAACTATTTACATCGAACTCTTCCTTATCTCCATAGAACTAGTACTTCACAAGTACTTATCAAGTTCTTATGGTTTCCAGTAACCCTTACTGGAAGTAGACAGACATCCACTCGTCATGTCCCACATACAAGTCATCAGGATGAGCATATCATATTGTCATATCCTACATACAAGATGATGAATGCATTTTATTCTTGCCATGTCCATACATGCAAGATAATGGGATTATTACATACATGATAGATCCATATCTATTCTTAGTGTTCCCATTCTTCATAAGAATTGGACCCCTGGCCTTGGGATACCAACTCCATGTAACATGGACAAGTTTTCTCCCACTGAATATGTGTACACTGAACCCTTCAGTACAGATTGCCAATGTATGCTCTCTCTTTTCCAGGTCAAGAGGTTTTCTAGAACTATCTCTATAGATCTCTATTCCTATCTCATAGGAAACATCTCTATCTTCCTTAAAGATAATTTCCACTTTTGTATTTCCATTCTAGAACATTTCCATTTCACATCAACATGTGGAATGTGAATACGCTCCCACTAAATCACAGATCCCTTCTTTATCTTTGACATATCAGTCAAACCCTTTGACTATATCATCAAAGTAAAGATCCAATTCTGAGTTGCTTGTACTCAATCAATCATATTGATTAGTCCATTACAACTTATAGACTTCATTTGCATTAGTGGATTCATAAACCTTATAGGTTGTGTCACGTACACATCCTTGTTTTATTCCTCATAGGAATGCAGTTTTAGTATCCATATGCCAAATGTCTTAGTCATTAAGTTGCAATATACAAGAATCATCCTTCTCAAAATGTTATCCATGTGTCTTAACACTTAAGACTTATTCGCACTTATGGATTTCATCCCGATGATTGCTACCATCAAGGTCATACCTTATGGTTTACATGGAAGTCATTTAGGATGTAATGGTCATCTACCATAACTCAAAATTCGGTTCCTCTCATTCATCTAGATAGTTGACTCATCACATGACCAACTCATCATATAGATGATCGAGATGTATCTGTCAGGGATATAAGAACTCACAACCTTTGTGATTCTTAATGTCCGTTATTAGTGTAGGGTATTCTTTATTTAAGAAGAATTTAGTTATTTGATAATCATTCTCTAACTCCTTAGAGTATGATTCCCTTTTGATTTAGACATCATTATGCCTTAATCATGAGCTCACTATGATACACTATCATAATCACTCATAAGGATCTCAAACATTTTGGTCTAACTATTTCATTCATTGATCTCATCAAGAATTAACACTTTATCAAATTCGTACTTCATCTATGATATTTTTGAACACTTCAAGATATTCATATCGGTATTTCTCTAAATACCGTTTGAAATATTAGCATTCGCTCCAATAGGTATGTAAATACATCACATGTATTATACCTAATTGGATAATCATTCTCCCACTACCATTAGTAAAGATTGATTAATTATGTATAAGAGATTCATGTCTCTTACTGGTTCTCTAACCAAAAGAGTCTAGATTTATCCATCACATGGAAACTAGAAATGAAATTCTCATGATTGATGATAATTTGATTGTTTGAGTTATCAATAACTTTAGGTATCATTTTATCTTGTGCATACCATGTATCACAAGATAAACAAGGCATTTCCACAAAGATCATATCTTTATAATTGAAACATCAACTTTATTAATTGCCATCATTGTCATACAATATGCAAAAATAAAGTGTTTCTATCTATTGGCAATATATGAAATAGCATTTCTCAACTCTATTTTGTGCCCTTTAGGCTGGAATAAACTGAAAGATACTCCTATCTATGCCAGCAACACTTGCTCCAATGATGGGTACTTCTTTCTTGGTCCTTTCACAAAGGCCATCACTTCTTTGCGGATCTTGCATATCATATATGATAGATCCATATCTTGGTATCATATACCTCAGATAAAGAAGCAGTTCATTTCATGATACCTTAGGTGGAGATCTCCATCCCCTCCTTCATCTTCTTTTGTTCTTCCATATATAGAGGGCAATTCCCTCATACACCCTTTCCCCATGTGCCTTGAGGCTCAAGACGGCTTGGATTGCTGGCTAGCATCAGAACACTTCTTTGCTTTGCCCTTGTCCTTGCCCTTAAGAATTACCTTTTCTTTGATCACATCAAAGATTATGGTTTGTCTTTATTCATCTTTGCCTCTACTATCCTCAACATGCCCAACAACTCTGTCAATGCTTGTCAAAGTTGTTCATGTTGTAGCTTATCATGAATTGTATGATTCTCGCAACATTTGCAGTATCATACCAATAACCAACTCTTGGCTCAAAGGGAATCCTTCTTAGTCAGATTTTCCACATACCCAATCACATTGAGTGTGTGAATACCTTACTGGATGTCCTTCTGTCATGACATACTTGGACAGTGTCCTTGAGACATCATATGTCTCATGTTGTCTCTGCAACTCATAGTTCAGAGAACACAACATCAAACACTCCTCATCAATGTCATCCTCAGTATGCTTCCATAAGCATACTTTCAGCCATTGATGTGGTGGGATTGAGTTCATCTGGTCTTGGTATAACTAGGACTTAGAGCTTTCTCTCTTTGATTGAGAACACTTCTCATCATCCTAACCAGTCGTGGAATTATTCCCATTTAATTTGTTGGTCTCAAAGATTGATCGCAAATAAAGTGATTATTGTTGATTAACCATTTATTTTAATAAAAGGAAATATATGCAATTTTAGTCCAAAACTCCTTTTGACTTATTTGATTGATTTGAAAAGTTGACGATAAAAATTAGGCCTTTAATTAATTATCACTCCCACTATTTTAGTTCAAATTGATAGCCCTCACCATCAATTCGGAAGATTGCAGCGTACAATCTTCTAGTGGGCAAGATCCTGAAATCCTCTAAGTCATGGACCAGCTTGGGCTATCACCCACAACTTAGATCTCTCAGGTAGGCAACTTTTGCCAATTGCATCATATGCAACTCTTAATGAATGAACATGCACAACACCTTGCCATGAACATTCCTTGCCTCTGGGCTTAGACGCTCTAAGAATCACCAGTTGAGTCTAACCCAAAAGTCAACACGGTAAACATGCACCCTGCTTTGGCAGAACCTACATGTCTACCCTTCACACTTCCACAAGATAGATGGCGTACCATGCTTTGGCGTAACCTACACTTGGTCGATCGAGTTTTTTATGTGTGCCACTAACGGAAGGCATATAAGACTTAATATTTTAATGAGGGATTTGGGTTTATATACATATGCATATCCAATCACCACAATACATAGTATGTATCATATACATGCTATATCCCAAAGAAAACATGCAAAATGATAAAAGCGATGATTATGGCCATCCTAGTGTGATTCCCGAGCCAAGAGGAATCACAGTCATCTAGGTCTACATCACATGCAACATGTACAAGATGAACTATGTGCTTTGCCTTTCTGGGTTTGATCAATTCATCACATGAATGATTGGCTCGCCATCAGACTGGTCGGCTGGGTGCCACCAGCTGATCGGTTGGCTCCTCCAACCGATCGGTTTGCCTGGTTGTCGTGCATCTCTTCATGGCCGCCACCCGCTCGTCGCACTCCTAGAACCTTTCATCAACCGATCGGCTCACTCCTTGAACTGATCGTCTGGAACGTCAACCGATCAATTCACGCCTTGAACCGACCGTCTCAGATGTCGTCAGATGTCCTATGTTCTTTGACATAATAGGAAATAAAATTCTATCCTATTTTACATTGTAAAAAAGTGAAACCTCGAGTTACATTTGAGGGAAGAAAAGGTAGGAAAGAAATCTCGAATTATTTTGAGTTACATCAGGAATAGGAGAAGGAAGATCAGTGCGCAGACCGAGATGCAAGCAACCACATACAACCATACACATATAGGGTTTATTGGCCATAACCACGCTATACATCCACTACAAAACTCATTTAAGGGCGACGTGTATCGAGTGCATTCATAATACATATCATATATGTAAATTGGGATTTGTGGATTTAGGATTGGACATGCATAAAGCCAATTTTATTCGCATCGTATGCAATAAATAAAGGCGACAAACCAAAATTGATCATATCAATAATCCTAAAGTATAGAGTAGTTGACGTGGCTCTGATACCACTGTTGGGTTTTAGGGAGGCAGAGAAGGCAGCGAGAACAAAAATTTTCTCCCCAAACCCAGAACAAGGAAACGCGTCAACGTCTATACAATAGGAAGGGATGGTTTGTGGAATCATACCTTGTCCCGAGGCTTGCTCGGCGACAATACCTCGCTCCTTGTGCAGTCTTCACCTCCGGTCTTGGACGGTGTCTGTGCAGCTCCTGGTCGCACCGGGACTGACGACTCCTGGTCTCATCGGGACTGTCGGGATTGACAGTTGTCCTCTAGGCGGAAGAAATCTCCCGCCTCTGAAGTAGTCCACACGGACCACCTGGAACTCCAATCTGCTTGTCCCATAAGGAATTGGAAGGAGTCGCACCCTCCTGTCGGCATACTGACTGGCCTAAATCGCGCGTCCTAAAATTGGAGGCGGATTTGAGGTAGTCGAGCTTTTACATTTATAAACCCGAATCCTTCTAGGCCCCCCGCAACTTTGTTTACGGGGTCAAAGTAGATATACGGGGTCAAACACAGGGACAAGGGGGCGTAGTGTTGAGAACACGGAATCGACACGCTACACTCCGGCGAGTATAAAGAGAGATAAATTCCCAAAAAGGGAAGCAGTAAGATGTCACAAATAAAACAAAGAAAACTATCTCCAAGTGGAGCTACAAGAGAGATTTAAGATTTTAGTCATTTAGCGGTTTTTAGGGGTTTTCATGCAACAGAAACAGAAAGATATTGCTCGAGCTAAAGTGAGGTACGAAGGATAAAACTCCGGTAAGACAAGTGGTGGTAGAACCAGCCTTGTACCCCTCCTCTCGAAGCGGGTACCTCTAACAAGGCATCAGCGCCCCTCTCAAGGTCACCAGACTAAAATTAGAATGGAAAGGTCACTAAAGCAACTCCGTTACAGGCACTCTCGTACTCCAGAATCAGACCAAACACTAGAGCCACAACACAACTCTCGAAGTTGTTGCGACGGGAAAACACAATTCGTTAGCTAAGCGAAATGCGATCCAAATATGCAAGCTAGAGTTTGGATATCAAACATAGCAATCATCCAACAGATTGTACCAAGCACAAAGCAGCAAGTAATTAAGCATCATCTATATCCATAGACAAATAAAGGGTCTTAATTACAATGCATAAGTAAGGAATTAAATGACAGAAAGTAAAGATAGGTGTTGCCTTCTTGATGTAGAAGAACAACAAACTACTACGGCTCTCCGGCCCGATATCGGTCAGGGGCCTAGCCCGATACATCCGTGTCGGGCGGCACACCCTCTCGAGCGGCACGCCTGACGGGCAACTGTATCACTCAAGGATCCTGGCCGATATGCTCATGTCTGGCGATGGACCCTCTTGGGCAGCACGCATGACGGGTGAAGCGTATCGGGTTCGATATCGTGTCAGGCATGGATGTCGGGCACTCATGTCGCATATCTACATCGGCCTATATCGACCCTCAGTGTCGCCCAGTGCAGTCCTAGGTGAACCAGTCCCCTCCCTCTCGAGATGAGGAAGAGCTCACCTAGTGTCGCCCGGTATGAGCACTGGGGCACGATACGTCTGCTCTCGTGATTCTCCTCGAAGATAGCTTAAGTTCCCTCTTGTCGGAACTGACCGACCTGACCAAGCTGTCTTTTCGGCTCCCTATAGCTGCTATTTATAGGCAGCAGTTGGGGAAAGTTATGGTACTCGAAGCGCCACGTGTCCTCCTTATTCGCGGGTCGGTGGACGGTCGATACCTGTATCGCTCGGCTCAGGGATGTCGACCGTTGGTCACGTGACGGGAGACGGTGCCTGCCGGTGGGTGGCTGTATCGCCCGACATACTTGGGTTGTCGTGGCGACTATGGCTCCCTGTCGGGTAAGAGGTGTGTCGTCCGTCAATTCCTCCTTGCGCGGTACCCCTTGTCGCACGTCGTGGTGTCGTTCCACCCTACCGGGCAGGGCGTGTATCGGGCGTCGGGAAGGCCGGTACAGACTTGGGTTTATTTTATGAGCCGGGACGGCCTTCTTGCACCAAAATGAGGAGAAACTCTGCAAAAGATGGAAATATAGAGTTAAGAGCATTGCTTGGCCAATTATTGCGAAAGTGCATACAAAAGAGAGGACAATAGCTAAAAATGACAGTTTTGATAACAGAAAAACAGTCTAAAATATCACAAAAATTGGTGTTATCAACTCCCCCAAACTTAGCATTTTGATTGTCCTCAATCAATTTTTAAACTTTATTTTGTGATGCTTCTTCTTGTTTGGTACAGCTTTCAGGCCAAGAGGTAAAGCAAGTATAGTAATGTCTTTAGAGATAATGTTGTCTCATTAAGAATAGAAGACCTTGCGTTTCCTGCCTTATTGTTTCAGTAGAATTTTTTTCTTACAGCTTCAGCGAGACTTTAGTGTATGATTCCAAAGTTAGCTTACACACCAAACAACTTTATTTTCGGGGTAGAAAGTTGTGTAAAGGGTAGGTTAAGGCTTTTTGGGTTTTTCATCTTTGTTTTCCATCAGTCCATCCAGGTAAGGGTCCGTTAGCGGGCAAGTGGTCCCTGCAGTCCAAGCCAGTTGGCTTTAGAGCAGTGATTTCACATCCTACGTACCACTTCCCCGGATCTACCATGCCTAAAGATGGGTACTTTTGGAAAACAAGCGGGTATATATATATATATATTTTTTTTCTTTTCTTTTATTGGGCACAACTCTCATGCTTTTATTCACACTCATAAGGCTTCTCTCTCTTTTTGGAATTTTTGTTGGGTAAAGGGGCAACAAAGAGATTTCTGCTGTTCGGGCAGCTTTTTCCTTCTCCATACTCGTCTCTTAGCTGTTTTTGAGATTAATTTTTCGAAATTTTTGGCGTAGAAAAACGTAATCTTTTGTTCGTTTGAAGCAGCATTATCAGAAAGATATAACGGAACTTGTATCTCTTTAAGCACAAATAAAACTAACTTTGCAAGCAGTTGCATCAGGTTTTTACTAACATAGACTTTGTACATATGCATGGGAACAAAAGAAAAAATTTCAAAAATTTTATATGAGCAAGGGTATGAATACATGATATAGGAGGAGAACAAAATGGCACAAGAGAATTTTTATACCTCCTTCACTGGCACATGGGTACCCCCCCCCCCAAACTTACTCCACACTCTGTCCCAGAGTAGCGAAGAAAATAGGGTGAGTTCATGTTAGCTCAGTGAAGGTTAACTAGCAGGTTCACCTATGCCTTGGAGAAGCTGCAATATGCTTCTTTGTTGCAGCCACCTTCTTTTCTCATTTGGGAATAGCCAAAACAAGTGCAAAGCTCTCAAGAGCTCTTGAAAACACTTGTGGCTGCTTCCTCCTCAAGAAGATGGAACCGGAATGCCCAGATTCCATCCGGAAGTCACCCGCAAAAGACTCGTGTTGTCTCTGTAGATGGTCTTAAACTATCGCAGAAGACAGACTATTATAAGAAGGTGACCTTCCTCTGAAGCTACCATATCAAGAAGAATTCCCCCGCTCTCTATCTGCGGTAGTCGACGGCTAGCTGCCTTGGGATTTCTACGTTTCTGCCCGACAGTTGTTGCTTCTGCTGCGGCCGCCATTCTTCCTGTTATCAAGATTATTGACCATTTATATGTTAGATAGAAACTTGATAAACTTAATTTAAGCTCCGGGTATCGTCCGTCAAAAGAAAGCTCAAGTCGATACACAATTGGGCGACGTGAGGAACGCGTGGCACGGCAGACTGCCCGATAGGGGTATATCGGGCGATAAGGCTGCCAAAAAGCAACTGCCCGATAGGATAGTACAAAAGAAAACGTGTCGCCCGATATGGTGTATCGGGCGAGCACCATCGGCCGTTACTTCGTGCCTAACTGCATGGGCGATACAAAAATCGGCAAGGCTCGTAAAACCCGATAATCAGCGTGATATGAATACTCATGTCGGGTGATAAGCATGTCGGGCGATACCTTTGCTCATAGGAGTCATCGCCTGATATAAAGGTGGAGGCAAGCTGGCCGACACGCGAGCAAAGGTGGATCACTACATGTGTTACAGGTGGCTGAAAAGACAAGTGAGGCACCCCGACACGTTGAGCCCACATTGCTATATATAGCAAACTCGACTGGGGGAAAAACGGGCAGATCTGGGTGCGTGCGTCAACATGTCATTCCCGAGACGACGGTCCCGTCAGTAAAATCAAGGGCATTTACTCTCTATGCACGAAACGGCTGTCGCTCGGGGATGCCAACCGTCGCGGCACTTACGGCGCCCAAGAAACTTTGGCCTGATACAAGCGTGACTGCGCGCCAGCCGAGCTGCTGCCCGACACGACTTAAAATAGGCATTCGAAAACCATCATCGGTTTAGGGTTAAGTCCCCGACCTCAGAAAGCATTACTCCTCACAGCTCGTAAAATCCAGCGATGACCCATAAAACGGAAGAGTCGGCACGCTCGGCGCGTGCTCTGACTCGGGCCTTATTACAACTCATAAAGTTTGTTTTTACTTGTTATACGAAAAATGCAACCTATTCTATGAAAGAAAGGAGAACTCAGGCTGCCTCCCGAGGAGTGCTAAAGTTTGCGTCGCCAGCTCAAATGGTGCAGGATCATTTTGTTCAGCTCTCTACTGTACCCATATCTTGCAGACTGATTTCTGCTCTCCTGACAAACGCTTCATCTTCATAGAACCTTTTTACCATGTGCCCATTTACTTGAAAGACTTTGGTCGGATCATCTTTATCATAGAGCTCCATCAATCCAGATGGGTATATTTTCGACACTATGAACGGTTCGGACCACCTCGTTTGTAGCTTCCCAGGGAAAAGACGAATGGAGGACTTGAATAACAAGACCTTATCCCCTTCACTTACATCTTTTCTCCTGAGGTGGGCATCGTGCCACAACTTTGTCCTCTGTTTGTATATTTTTGCATTTTCGTAGGCATTCATTCTCAGCTCCTCGAGCTCTTGAAGCTGTAGAAACCTTTTATCTCCTGCTTTGTTGAGGTCCATATTTAGGAACTTGATTGCCCAAAGGGCCTTGTGTTCCAACTCCAAAGGCAGGTGGCAGGATTTTCCGTATATGAGACGGTAGGGGGTGGTTCCAATGGGTGTTTTGTAGGCAGTACGGTAGGCCCAAAGTGCGTCGTCAAGCTTCATGGACCAGTCTTTCCTCATTCGGTTGACAATTTTCCCAAGATTTGCTTGATTTGCATGTTGGAAACCTCTACCTGCCCTGACGTCTGTGGGTGGTAGGGTATAGCGATCTTGTGCCTCACTCGGTACTTGCGCAGAAGTGCTTCAAACTGTCTTTCTCCAAAGTGCGACCCTCCGTCGCTTATCACAGTGCACGGTACGCCGAAACGAGGGAAGATGGTCTTCTTGAAGAGCTTGATAACTGACTTGGCATCGCAGGTTTGGGTGGCTATCGCTTCCACCCACTTCGATACATAATCTACTGCCACGAGTATGTATTGATACCCCCGAGATGGGGGAAACGGTCCCATGTAGTCGATCCCCCACACGTCAAATATTTCTACTTCTATCCAGCTTGCCATTGGTATTTCATTCCTCCACCCTATGTTTCTTATAAACTGGCACTCCTTGCAAACCTTCACAAATTGTGCAGCATCTTTAAACAAGGTGGGCCAATAGAAACCTGACTGTAGCACTTTTGCAGTTGTTCTCTCGCTACCCAGGTGTCTACCGTAGGGGGAGGTGTACATTCTTTCAGGATGTCTGCGGTCTCTTCCTCTGGGATGCACCGTCTGTATAAGTTGTCAGCACATCTTATGAATAGGAGAGGATCATCCCAATACTAATTCTTGACATCCGCGAATAGCTTCTTTTTCTGATTGTACGTGATGTCAGGAGGCAGTCCTCTGCAGGCAAGATAATTGTAGATGTCAGCAAACCAGGGTAAACTTTCTTCTTGAGTTTCTACCAACATCAGAGCTTCGTCGGCGTAGTCGTTGTTGATTTGAGGCCCTCTCTCTCCCTCAGTCACGATTCTTGATAGGTGGTCTACGACTACATTCTCTGCGCCCTTCTTATCAATAATTTCGTGGTCGAATTCTTGGAGCAGCAAGGCCCACCTAAACAGTCTGGGCTTTGCATCTTTCTTTTTCATTAAGTACTTTATAGCCCCGTGATCTGTATATACCTTGACCTTGGCTCCACGAGATACGACCTGAATTTATCAAACGCAAAGACGATCGTGAGCATCTCCTTCTCAGTTGTTGTGTAGTTTACTTGAGCATCGTCCAACGTGCGACTGGCGTAGCAAATCACATGGTGCTTTTTGTCTTTCTTTTGCCCCAGGACTGCTCCAACCGCGTAGTCGCTAGCATCGCACATCAGCTCAAAAGGTAAACCCCATTCTGGCACTTGAAGGATAGGTGGTGATATTAAAGCATTTTTAAGGGCCTGAAAAGCACTTAGACAGTCGTTAGAGAAAACAAATTTAGCGTCTTTTACCAGAAGATTGGACAGTGGTTTGGAAATCTTTGAGAAGTCTTTGATGAATCTTCGGTAATATCCCGCATGACCGAGGAAGCTTCGCACCTATGTCACGGATCTCGGTGGAGGGAACTTGGATATTGCTTCAACCTTGCTTGCATCCACCTCAATCCCACGCTTCGAGATCTTATGCCCGAGGACGATGCCCTCCCGCACCATGAAATGGCACTTTTCCCAGTTTAGAACTAGGTTGTTCTCCTCGCACCTTGGAAGGACCAATGACAGATTCTTTAGACAGCTATCGAAGTCCTTCCCATAGATGGAAAAGTTGTCCATGAAAACTTCTACGGTGTCTTCTAGCAAATCTGAGAACATCGATATCATGCATCGTTGAAAGGTGGCGGGGGTGTTGCAGAGTCTGAAGGGCATCCTTCAGAAAGCATAAGTGTCGTAGAGGCATGTGAATGTTGTTTTCTCTTGATCGTCGGGAAAGATGGGTACCTGGTAAAAACCTGAAAAGCCATCAAGAAAACAAAAGAAATCGTGATAAGCTAACCTTTCGAGAACTTGGTCAATAAAAGGTAGCGGAAAATGATCCTTCTTTGTAGCCTGATTTAGCTTTCGGTAATCTATGCACATCCGCCAGCCGGTGATGGTCCTTACCTCCACCTCACCACCCTTCTCACCTTTAACCACTGTCATTCCGCCCTTTTTGGGCACTACGTGGATCGGACTTACCCAATTGCTATCGCTGATTGGGTAAATGATCCCCGCATCCCTAAGCTTTATTACCTCTTTCTTGACGACCTCCTTGAGCATCTGGTTCAGCTTCCTCTGGGGTTGAGCCAGAGGCCTGGCAGATTCATCCAAGTTGATGTGATGCATGCACAGGGTGGGGCTAAGGCCTTTGATATCATCTACTGAATATCCTATTGCCCTCCTGTGGAGCCGTAACTCCTCAAGGAGTCGGTCCAGCTGGTTGCTTGAAAGATCGGCGTTTATAATGACGGGGTTTCTGTGCTCTTCATCTAAGAACTCATACTTCAGGCTTTCGGGCAACGCTTTTAACTCTGGCTTTGGTCTGGGTGCCTTCTCCTGAGGCTCCTCATCGAGAGAGGCATACTTCACAGACTCCACCACTGTATCCTCTTCTTGCAAATCTTCATTAGAAAGGTTGAAAAGGTTGAGGTGCTTTGCGACCTCAGGATCTTCGAGGTCGGGATCTTGACAGTTTATAGCCCTCAAGAGGGGGTCTACTGTCTGGATATCTTCCTCTACTTCCTCGCAGAATTTATTGTAGCTATCTACGAAACATGCTGATTCAGATAGGGACGGGCTCTTCATGATCACTTTCAGCTTGAAGTCGATATGGTCATTTCCGACCCTTAAGGTGATCATCCCCTCGGAAACATCAATCAGTGCTTTCCCTGTCGCCAAGAAGGGGCGACCAAAGATGATCGGGCAACGGGGGTCTTTAGCTGTGTCGATGACGACTATATCGCAAGGGATAAAGAAGTCGCCAACCCTGATCGGCACATCTTTGACAATGCCGACGGGTCTCTTAAAGGTGTGGTCCGCCAGTTCAATCTGCATGTTGGTTTGAACCATTTCGGTCAAGCCCACCCTTTGCGCAAAACTTAGGGGCATGAGGTTGATGCTAGCCCCCAAGTCTGCTAGGCCCTTGCACTCGACGTTGTCTCCGATGGCGAACGGGATTGTGAAATCTCCGGGATCCCTTCTCTTATTTGGTGTGTCGGGCTTCAAGAAGGTGGAGGAGGCGGAAGCTAGGTACACTGTCTATGTCCTTCCTCCCCTTCTCTTCTTTGTGATAAGGTCCTTAAGGAACTTGGCATACATAGGCATCTCTTCCAATGCGTCAAGGAAGGGGACTTCAAGATGCAGTTTCCTGATCGAGTCCATGAACCTTTCGTGACGCCTTTTCAGATTTTCCTTGATCAGCTTATGCGGGAACGGAAGCCTTGGAGCATAAGAATTCCTCCCACCAGGTAGCTCATCGGAAGGCTTCCGTGCAGGCTCTTGAGCTTCTGCTTATCCACCTTCGCCCTCTGCTGGAATGATACTCTCCGTCCTCGGTACAGGTTCTGGTTCGGCATCAGCTGTGCACTCCACCATCTTCCCAGACCTCAGTACCGCCATTCTAGCAGTTTCCGGATATGAGAGTGTATTTCCCGCAGGGTTCTTTATCAGAGCTGCCATCTGGGCCAATCGTTGATCGACTTCCCGCTGGCACATCCGCAGACTTGCCATCTGGTGTTGCATGGAATTCTGAGCTCCAGGGCTGGGAAGTGCACCCTGCACCAACCGGTTGATGATAGAGTCTTGCCTTTTTATGAAAGCATGCAACTAGCCAACCAGGCTGGGCTGGTGTGAAATCTCATCTCGGCCTTGACATTCACCTTCAAACGGAGATTTCTCACAACGAGACATGGCGTCAGGTCTAGAAGGAATAGGTCACTGTTCTTTAAGGTTCCTGAGATGACACGAGAAATCAAGTTTAGAAGATAGATTTATTAATTTCAAGCAAAGAATAATAGTAAAGGAAAAAAGAAAAAGAAAAAGAGTGTTGTCAAACTCATTGCTAAGCTTGAGGCACAGGAGTGTAGTTAGTGGATTCGGATTCGTCAATAGTACCGTTTTTGCCTTGTCCCCGGCAACGGCGCCAAAAAGTTGACCGGCCTAAATCGCGCGTCATAAAATTGGAGGCGGATTTGAGGTAGTCGAGCTTTTACATTTATAAACCTGAATCCTTCTAGGCCCCCCGCAACTTTGTTTATGGGGTCGAAGTAGATATACGGGGTCGAACACAGGGACAAGGGGGGTAGTGTTGAGAACATGGAATCGACACGCTACACTCCGGCGGGTATAAAGAGAGATAAATTCCCAAAAAGGGTAGCAGTAAGATGTCACAAATAAAACAAAGAAAACTATCTCCAAGTGGAGCTACAAGAGAGATTTAAGATTTTAGTCATTTAGCAGTTTTTAGGGGTTTTCATGCAACAGAAACAGAAAGATATTGCTCGAGCTAAAGCGAGGTACGAAGGATAAAACTCTGGTAAGACAAGTGGAGGTAGAACCAGCTTTGTACCCCTCCTCTCGAAGCGGGTACCTCTAACAAGGCATCAGCGCCCCTCTCGAGGTCATCGGACTAAAATTAGAGTGGAAAGGTCACTAAAGCAACTCCGTTCCAGGCACTCTCGTACTCCAGAATCGGACCAAACACTAGAGCCACAACACAACTCTCGAAGTTGTTGTGACGAGAAAACACGATTTGTTAGCTAAGCGAAACATGATCCAAACATGCAAGCTAGAGTTCGGATATCAAACATAGCAATCATCCAACAGATTGTACCAAGCACAGAGCAGCAAGTAATTAAGCATCATCTATATCTATAGACAAATAAAGGGTCTTAATTACAATGCATAAGTAAGGATATAAATGACAGAAAGTAAAGATAGGTGTCTCCTTCTTGATGTAGAAGAACGACAGACTACTACGGCTCTCCGGCCCGATATCGGTCAGGGGCCTAGCCTGATACAGCTGTGTCGGGCGGCACACCCTCTCAAGCGGCACGCCTGACGGGCAACTGTATCGCTCAAGGATCCTGGCCGATACGCTCATGTCTGGCGATGGACCCTCTCGGGCGGCACGCATGACGGGCGAAGCATATCGGGTTCGATATCGTGTTGGGCATGGATGTCGGGCACTCGTGTCACGTATCTACATCGGCCGATATCAACCCTCAGTGTCTCCTGGTGCAGTCCTAGGTGAACCAGTCCCCTCCCTCTCGGGATGAGGAAGAGCTCACCTAGTGTTGCCCGGTACGAGCACTGGGGCACGATACGTATGCTCTCGTGATTCTCCTCGAAGATAGCTTAAGTTCCCTCTTGTCCGAACTGACCGACCTGACCAAGCTATCTTTTCGGCTCCCTGTAGCTGCTATTTATAGGCAGCGGTTGGGGAAAGTTATGGTGCTCGAAGCGCCACGTTTCCTCCTTATTCGTGGGTCGGTGGACGGTCGATACCCGTATCGCTCAGCTCAGGGATGTTGGCCATTGGTCACGTGACGGGCGACGGCGCCTGTCGGTGGGTGGCTGTATCGCCCGACATACTTGGGTTGTCGTGGTCACTATGGCTCCCTGTCGGGTAAGAGGTGTCGTCCGTCAGTTCCTCCTTGTGCGGTACCCCTTGTCGCGCGTCGTGGTGTCGTTCCGCCCTACCGGGAAGGGCGTGTATCGGGCGTCGAGAAGGCCGGTACAGACTTGGGTTTATTTTGTGAGCCGGGACGGCCTTCTTGCACCAAAATGAGGAGAAACTCTGCAAAAGATGGAAATATAGAGTTAAGAGCATTGCTTGGCCAATTATTGCGAAAGTGCATACAAAAGAGAGGAAAATAGCTAAAAATGGCAGTTTTGATAACAGAAAAACAGTCTAAAATATCACAAAAATTGGTGTTATCACATACTAGTCACCAACATACTCTCCTGCCACTAGTCGCTTTCTGCAGTTGTCTTTCCCTTGATGTGCCTCCCTTATCGGGTAGCACTTGCTCGGGCTCTCTCTTGGTTACCAAAACCAGAGAGAACGACAACTTCACAGAGCAACTGGTTGCACTGAGTTGTACTTTGAGAAGCCCCCAATACCCCTATATATAGGAGGGTCATGGGACAGGGTTCTCCATCCCGGGCAATGCGGGACTAAAAGCAGGAGTAGAAGGGTTCGAGATTTTCCACAAAACAACCAACTCGCAACCTGAACCGATCGTTTCATTTCTAAAACGGTCGGTTGGGGACCTGATCCGGTCGGTTGACACCTCAACCGATCAGTTGGGACACCTCAACTGGTCAGTTCATTTCTGAACCGGTCAGTTCATGGTCCTTGTCAGTTCCCGATTGACTTTCCATCTTTTGTTTCTAATTGGTATCAAATACCAATCCTTGTTCCAATTAAATTGGGCAAGTGAAATGAAAGGAAATTTCTCACCAATCCTACTTTCCCAACTTGCTCGGTTGCATCAGTTGAACCGATCGTTTCAACACTTGAAGCGATTGTTTCACCCTGTCCTTGAGCCGATTGACTCACAACCTGAGTCGATCGGTTCATCACATGAGCCGATCGGTTGGGAGTGCAGATTGTGCAGAAACAGTTAATTGTAGTTTCAATCAATCTGATACTCTAATCAATCTGTCCAACACCTTGAACACTATGATTTTGAGCTATCAATTAATTGAGTGTTTAATTGAACACTAAACTCCTTTAGCAATCAATCTAAACATTGTTTGTGGACAAACTCTTCTTCTAGGTTAAATCCTATGTGTGCGACCCTGCAGGTCCATTTTCACGTTGGCAGTGAAAGTCCATAACACTTATGACTTCACAAGCAAAGAGCGGTGCCTAGTCACACATCAGTGCTACCCAAGTGAAATAGAAAGTTGGAGAACAACTTTCAATCCTACAATCCATGAATGGTGTTACAGTGAATGTATAATTCCTTTGCACTGATATCCCAAATGAACTTGAGGTATGGAACAGTCATCCTGTCAACGTTCATTCACTTTCTTGATCTCAGAGTAGATTGGAAGAGATATGTATGACATCAATATCACATATTGATTCACACGTGTGTGCGCACACCTATTTCAATCCTACTCATCAAGTGGCCTTGGATATCAAACTCCCTCAGGAGGGACAAATCCCATATCTATCACTCACCCCTAAAAAGCCCCATGTGTCCAAGCCACCCAATCATCACCTTTATAACAACCGATGTTTCAGGATTACGTTTGATGATGTAAAAGTGTGCCCAATGACATGTGTTGAGTGTAGTGATTTCAGGTCAAAGAATCACACTCACCACCATCACTGTGAGTACTGACTGTAACTACCATGTCATGGTTCCATGTGTCAAACTCACAGTGGGTCTGTCTGATACACTTGTTCTCTAACAAGTACTTATGTATTTGGTTTGATATATCTATATCATGACTAATGAGATTTTGTCATCAACCAACACCACAATCTAGTCTTATGTGTCATTCCTGTCTATCTACCTTCTACAATGACATCCAACTAGGGACATAACAAGAATGTACAAACTCTTAGCATCTGTATGATCTCATCGTTCAGGTCCTCAACCTGAAAGCATACCTCATTGAGTACTGTCATTCTCTAGACATTCAATTTGTTCTATCACTATCTCATATGACTGAACCAGAAAGAATTGGAAGCTTGCCTTTGATGTTTATCAAATCAATCTTAATGTATCCCACCAATCATCCCATGATTGGCTCTCAGGGCATACATACCAATAGCTACTTGCTTCACCCTGAATTGGGTGAACCGGTTACTAAGGTAGCCACTGGGCTGGCTACTGACCCGTCTCTCTTTCCCAACTCCACGTGTAGATTCTCGCTATGTGCCCAGACGATGCCGCCATCGTGAATGGGCTCAACGGTGAGACAGAAAGTGAGGAATAGACCCCTAAGTGAAGACATGGCGATCTCTTCTACTCCGAGGTGCTGGTGGAGAGCTTTGCAGGGGTGGTCTCTCTATGGCTCGACTCTGGTCTTGGCGTGAAGTCGCTGTCGCCATGAGCATATTTCAACAAGGGGAACAGGTCTCTGTGAATCTTGTGGTCATTTTCAGGAGTGAATCGAAGGTGTTGCGACCTCTCATCTCTTCACAGTCGCTCAAGTCTTCTTCTTTGCCTTTGCAGTGCAATGTGTATAACCATCATTGCCGCTTACGGCTGTTGTGGTGGAGAAGAAGGGGCAATCTCATATAGGCCTCCAACTTCAAATTGATGCTCTGTGAAGCATCACCAAACCTTCCAGAAGTTAGTTGTAGACTCAATCAGTGATGAGGCAATATGTAAGGCACCACCTGATCTCATCTCCTTCTCCAATGAGATTGGGTTCATTAGGTGAGTTGGGGCTTCCCCAGCGCCGCTCAAGATCAGAAGAGGGTCGCCAACCATTTGTTGTGGTTTGTACTGCTGACAAATTCCCAAAGGTAGTGCCTTCCACCTCTCCTTCCATCTGCTCATGATAGAGCTCACCATCTCTAGGGAAACCAATCCACCATTCAGTGAGTATTTGGGGAGGTTTGAGGTCGTGGCAGCTAACTCACTCGAGCGGCCACTCCAGATTTCAATGCCAACCATAGTCTCGCATAGCTCATCCAATGTCAAAGGATATGCCTTGGTTGAATGATCTTTCAGAGAAGAATCCATAGCTACCAGAGGTCACAAACTCCATCTCTGCCAGCCGCTTGGATGCCACAATGGAAGATGGTTGCACTGGAAGAGGGTTTCTTCAACTTCTATTAGACCTACCATGGTGCACTCGATGGTCCTAGACCCTTGACGCCCACTGTAGCAATAACCTATTAGAGACGATGGAGAAGGGAGGAGGAAGGAGGAAGGAGGCTATTGTCTCTCATAATGATGGGCGTCCACTCCTGAGTGAAGGGTCAGCCGGTTTGAAGTGTTCCATAGAACGTGGTTTTCCCAATGAAATTCCCTTCATTTCCCCCACCATCATCGGATCTGGGAGGCACCTCACTTTGTTTTGTTCCTCCCTTTACGGAGGTTAGGGGTGACCAGTTCCCTGGATTAGTCACTCCCACAAGTGTAAAAGGCTGCGTGACACTAATATATCATAGACCTAAGTACTATATACCTAAAGGAACAAAGTCAAATCAAAATTATATCATCAATGTCCCCAATTTCAAATAGTTGCATCTATTTATAGAAATCTCCAAACATTCTCAAATTTTGACATAGGCTCACATAATCCTAAGGTATCTTCTATTGAAGTTTGAGACTCAAAATCTATTATTTACCCATGTGAATAAAGCCTTCAAACAACCTCATAGATAGGTATATTAACCTTGAATTCAATTCAAATCATTATAAAGTCTCGATCCTATTAGTCCAGAAACACTTGTTATGATACTAATACCTCAAGTTCACTAACATATCCCTTGAGTGCATTGGTACTATTAAACATGTTTCATGGAATCATATGTACCCAAATCAATTAAACAAACAAATTTATCATACTTGAACTCAATTAATATTTTAATCATCAATTCCATATATAGTTACACTTTTTTGGTGGAAATATACAATAATTGAATCACCAATTCCTTCATTTGGTATCATCATCTGCATGACACTCATGGTCTTAAAATACTATATTGGGTATCATAATCTTAAAATTGGGGTCATCACAAATACAGTCGTGTAGCATATTTGTTTAGGGTTATACACAATGTTTCACATTGGATGATAACCCTTGTTTGTTATATTTACATAAAGATGATGCTTAGTGCAATTAAGAGATAGTAGATATACTTAGGTTGTGGATATGCTTAAGATTGTAGATGTGTACATACAATAACTATGCTTGTGTTGATAACTATACTACTACTGCTGATTATAATCATGATACTAGCTATCTCATCTTGTTAGTTATGTTTAGCATGCTAGACATGCCTTTGTAACTAGAGCTGCATATAATGATAATCATGTGTATCCAAATAGTTGTGCTTATGTTGTTAGCTCTTCTTATGATGTTGATATGTTCAACCTATTAGACATGCTAATGTTGTTAGCTATACTTATGTGGCTAGAATTATTTATAATGATAGAGATTCTATGTTACTAGACTTGCTCATGATGATTGATATGCATATGCTACTGAATTGCTTATATTGTCAACAAGATAAAGGATGATAGTCTGGCTAATGATGATAGTAATTATAAGCTCATTTATGTATTTTGTTAATCATCAGTACTGCTGATCTTATTTATTATATCTGATTAAAATACTTAACTATTTAATTACTTAAAATTTTTGTAATCAATAAATGTTGTTGGAGGTTATATCTCTTACTGGGACATGGGTCTCACCCTTGTGGTTCACCACATTTTTTTAGCTATTCGGAAGTGACGAAAACAAACATGTGGCAGAAAAGAGGAGATATAGTAATGAATCTTTGAGAAAGTTGATTAGATTACTAGTGTGTCCTAGAGTCATCCTTGTACTCTCAGGTCCGGGAAGGAAAAGTTTGTATATGGTGTTTCAAACGAATCAGACTTTTGTTAGCATATTAATGCTTGTTTGTGTGGCATATATGAATATTGTTCTCCTGTGTATATATGTTGTGGCTAAGGCGCTAGCACAATTTGTATCAAATTCTTGGCATAGTATGGATATAAGAAAGATGTTGGGCTCTTATGCAAATGTTTCTAAGCGGGTGCTGACATTGAAATCGATTTTAATTTACCCATATTTTTGGGTATGTGATTAATTAGTGATCGATTGTGATTTATGTTTTGTATAATCTCGTTTAGTGTAACGGGTTCTTACAAGTTGGTATCAGAGCTTTAGGTGCATTGAGTCTACAAAGACACTAGGACTTAAGACTATGATGATGTCTAAGTTAGGAACGTGAAACAAAAATATGGTGCATATTGCCTAATCTCAGTACTTGGATGCCCTGGCCACGTATTAAATTATTGAAGAAAGGTATGGAACTCTTAGATTGTTATCCTTTTGATTACTCTGATCAAGTAGTCATTTTGAGACAATCTAAAGAGCATAACAAATAAGAAATCATGGTGTGACATGTCAATCCTACCTTAAAGAAGATGAGAATTGCATCATTATCTATCAAAATGTGAATGTTTGGTAACTATAACAGAAAGATACAACACCATTAAATCTAAATTTGAATACAAATTAGATAAAGAGGAGTTCTTGAATATGTGATTCAAGAAGATAATAAAGTAAAAGACAGATAAGTCTATGCTTATAAAGTGAATCAAGGTATGAAATTCACATAAGATGGAAAGAACTCCTATAACAAATATAAAATGAGAAGATAAATGGGAACAATGACAAAGGAATAAGGTGGAACCTGAGTTAATCTCATACCAACCTATGTGTGTAAGGAAGTGTTAATGTAAAATAAGCATGGCATTTGAAATAAATTAAGGTAGATGATCCATGTTTAATGAAGAAAATGTGGAATATGATGATTTACCTATTGATAAGTGGTTGAAAAACATAATAAAATAAGAGAACATACCCAAGTATGATAAATAGTCATCAAGGAAGGAGTTTTGATATATGTTAATCATGATGATTCCTATGCTAATGGCAAGGAATCTGAAATGAAAAAGGTAAAATGATACATAAGAATATGTAAGTTGCATAATGAAATAGAATTGGTTACCTTTTTGCTAGTGACCCTTGAAAAATGTTTCTATGATGTGGGAAGTGTGTTTCCCTTTGTGTCTTTCCTTTCTAGGGTATAACTTTCAACTGGATCATTGCCATTTGGTATGTGGATTTGTTGTAAACATGAGGGTGGATAGCTTATTATAGCATAAGGTTGTTTGGACTATGGTTCCAAGATCATAAAGTTTGTGATGATTTTTATTTTGAGCTTTCCAATAATTAGGAAGACTCCTATTGTATGTCTTGATATTTTTTATGTTGGTAAAAGTGGATGAGATAATGATGTGAGTTCCTTATAGCACATGAGGTGGATACCAAGGTAATGAATCCTAGTATCCAAGATGTATCAACAATATGAGAAATATGTGAAGGTTGGAGATGTTTATTAAATGAACATTCCAAGTGTTCCTCCCCGTTAAAGAGAGGGAGAGATAGTTGATAATGACCCTCTAAATGTTGTTTGGAATGAAAAATAAAAGTGATTCTATAATGTTGTGTATGGTTCAGTGATAGATGGGAAAGACCACTATCAAGGATAGATGGTTTTTTGGTCAATAGATATGTGATATGTGTTCCTTTAAGATTAACCTATGATCAAATATCAATGCATAATAGTTTTTTTTTTGGTGAAACTAGCTCATCGTATTACTATTTTTGAGTTTTTCAAATTACAAGAGTATAACAGTATAACACTCATTATGGATCAACCTCCATATGAGTGATGTCAAAGAAAGGTATAAAACTATACACAATTAGGACGGAACTGGAGGGGATCCATTAGGAAACCCGCACAGCCAAAAAATCAATTCATGAAGAAGGCTTTGACATCAGCAAGAATGAGTAACCAAAGCCTTTGCTCATATTTCTCAAGACTCCTATGAACCCTATCGTTTCTTTCTTTCCACAGTCAGTATAAGACTGAAATGTTGGCCAGCCTGCTCTCTTTATCAACAAAGTTGCACAAGTCTCTAGTTGAACTCGGAACAGAATAGTCATAATAGGAATAGAAAAAACTCCACACTGCTTTAGAGTAGTTGCAATCGAACAATAGGTGGGCAGTATCCTCTTCCTCATTTTTACACAGAGAACATCTTGATGCCAAACTGATTCCCATGCATTTCACATAGCAGGAAGTCAGGATTCTACCATGCCCAACCTTCAACCAAGCAAAAGATACCTTTTAGGGTCTTTAGACCCCCAAAGCCATTGGAAGAAAGGAGAATTGTCGAACTTTGTTCTAATGATATCAAGGACATCTCTAAACTTCAACTCAGTCTTTCCATCAAAAAGGAGATCATCATTTCAACCATTTGGAGCAGGTAGAACCTTCAAAACGTTATTCATTTTAGAGTGCAGCCTTGTTTTTTCAAAAAACCAAGATTTGTTCCTGATGAAATAGTTGACTTTAGCAACACTGGGAATTCCAAGTTGAATGAAGCATTGTGTATCAAGAGTATTAGCAAGAAACTTGGCGCCAGGAAGCCAAGGGTCATTCCAAACAGCAAGAGAAGACCCATCACCAACAATAACTTCAGTATACTTCAAAATGTCATCCCTTGACATCAAAAGTTTCTTAAACAACCACGAGAAGGAATCATTGATATGTAACAACCAAAAGGATGAGTTAGTTAAGTATTTTTCTTGGACCCACTTTATCCAAATGCTATCTTTTTTCTTTGCTAAATTCCAAGCATTAAGAATAATAGATGCTTTGATGACCTTTCTGATATTTCTTATGCCTAGGCCACCTTCGTTCCTCTGCTTTATGATATTACTCCATTCAACAAGATGGATAGACCTTTTGGTCTCAGATTTCCCCCAAATGAAGTCTCTACAAAGTTTATCAATGTCATCACAAATAGCAGAAGGAAGAGGGAAGGTGGAAGTCCAATAAAGGTACATGGTCAATAAAGTGGATTGCACAAGCTCAATCCTACCTGATATAGACAACTGACTTGCTTTCCAGCCCTCCAATCTTCTTTTAATTTTATCCATAAGAGGAAAGCAATGAGACTTTGAGAGTTTACATGTGAACAATGGAACACCAAGGTACCTCATAGGAAGGCTTCCTTCAGATATTCCAATAATTTCCCCAATCAAGCTCTTATCATCTCCAAAACTGAAGATGACCGCACTTTTCTCAATATTAATCTTAAGACCAGTAGCTTTGTATAGAAATTCAATGACCCTTTTAATAGTGTGTGCACTTCGAACATTAGCTTCAGAGAAAACTAACAAATCGTCTGTAAAGATTAGATGGTAGATAGAGCAAGAGGAAGAGGTTTTCAAAGGTGTAAGATTGCCCTTCTTGACTTCATTATCTAGAAGAAGAGTGACCACCTGCATGACAATAACAAATATGTATGGAGCTAAAGGATCACCCTGATGAACTCCATTGTTGGGCTTAAAGGACTCAACATCTACTCCATTGATCAAAATTTCATAGGTTATGGTATTAAAGATCTCTTTCACCCATTTGATCCAGCAATGTGGAAAGTTCATTAAACGAAGGATACAAAAAATTGAATCCCAAGAGACAGTTTCATAGGCTTTAGAAATATCAAACTTTAAACACATTTTAGAAATCCCATCTCTCCTATTGAAGTCATGAATCAACTCATTGGAAAGGAGAACAACATCTTTGATACTCCTGCCAGGAACGAAGGCACATTGATTCCAACTAATGAGGGAAGGTAAAACAAATCTCAACCTATTAGTAAGAAGCTTTGAAATGATCTTAAAGAATACATTACACAGGGAAATAGGTCTTAAGTTCTTTAAATCATAGGAATATTTCACTTTGGGAATGAGAGTGATGAAGGTACAATTAGCCTCTTTGAGAAAATGACCAAAATTAAAGAAACCATGGATGGCTTCCACCACATCAGTGCAAATGATACTCCAAGCTATTTTGTAGAATTTGCCTTCAGACCATTGGGACTAGGACACTTGTCTGCATTTAAATTGTTGATGACATCAATGATATCCTTGGTTGAGAAGTGTCTATCCAGCCACAGCTTATCAACATCATTCAGAGTTGGAAAATCAAGATTGCACGAGATGCTTAAGTCAGTAACAAACCCATTGTTGAAAAGGGAACGATAGTAATTCTGAATATGCTCTTTAATGATGAAATCATCCGTAGAAACAACCCCATAAATCATAAGAGCTTTTATGTGATTGAGATTATGCCTCACCTTCACAGAGGAATAAAAGAATTTAGAATTGGAATCACCTTCTCAAAGCCAGGTAATTCTTGACTTCTGTTTCCACAAAAATTCCTCATGAGACCTAAAAATAAACGTTCTTTCCTTTTCCTAATAGCATCAATCTAAAGTAAAACATTAGAGGGATCGTGATCAAGTTTGACTTGAGCCTCAATAGCCAGAGAGTCCAATCTGTTAGCTACCTCAAAGAAATTCCCAACAGTTTCTTTGTTCCACACAGACAAGCCATGTCTTAACTTTCTAAATTTATAATAGAGTTTGAAGATAGGGAACCCAGAGACATCACTGCTCCAGTTACTTTTGACAACATTCAAAAAGTCAGTCTTCTCAGCCCAAGCATTGATAAATCTAAAGGGAGTAACAACCTTAGATCTTTCACCAATGTCCAGAGTCAAAATCATGTGATCACTTATGATATTGGAATGTAAAATGCCTTTGAACTCAAAAAAATCATTCATAAATCTAACATTATAAAGGATTATGTCGATATAAGAAGTAACAAACCCATCTCCACTTTGGTGATTATCCCAAGAGAACAAAGGACCCTTAAGACTTAGTTCAAATAACCCAGTAGAAAGCATACAGTTGTTGAAGTCCTCCATGGATTTGGAAGAAGGGGGATCCTTTCCCATCCTTTCATCCACCTTCCTAACAGCATTAAAGTCACCTAGAATCACCCAAGGGCACTCCATGGTGGCATTAATACTTTCGATTTCATCTCAAAGACGAACTCTGTCTGCATCAGGATTGTGGTCATACATAGAAGTGACATGAAAATTCCTATTAGCACAAGAAAACTCCATATGAATAGATTGGTCAGTCTCATGAATCTTTCTCACATTACAAACATTATCCTTCCAGAGAACAACCACTCTCCCTAATACATGGGAATCATGATTAGAAATCCAGTTGTAACCAGGAAAGTAATTTTTATAAGTTTTTCAAGTTTCCTTTCACGGACTTTAGTTTCATTCAGCAGAACCAAATGAGGCTTCATGTCTCTTATTTTATTATGGACTGCAGAAGCCTTGAGGTTGAGACCTATGAAATTCCATGAAAGAAAGTTGATGTAGCTATCCATCTAAACCATTTGAAACCAGTAATTCACTGGTGTGTAGCTCAGTCTTCTCAGTAGTTGAAATCATATTCCCAAACTTGAGTGAGGTACCCTGAACATTCTCCTTAGCACCAGTAGGTGCTTTCCTTCCTTTGACTTTTCCTTTCTTCCTTCTATTAAGATTCTGTAATTCAAATTTGTCATCCTCATTAGACTGAACAAGCATCAGAGGAGCAACTTCAATTACCTGTTCATCCAAAGGTGGAGTGGACAGGTCGACAAAAGACCCTAGGATATTACTGTCAGTCTCAAAAGAATATGAATTTGAGTTAAGTAATGTATCTTCAAAAGAATCGTTGGGAACATGGAACCCCTCCTCCTCTCCAAAAGAAACCGCAGGGTTACCACCATCAATAATGGGATTAGGTTCTTGAGGCATTGAGGATTCAGTAGAAATTGAATTTGTAATAGGCGAGTCTTGCGCAACTTGCTCGACATCAGACATTATAGTAGTTGTAATAGGTGAATCTTGTGCATCATGCTCATCATCATTAGGTGTAGACAGCTTATTCGAAATGGACTGTTTCACATGAATAATCTCAACCACCTTCACAGCATCAGAACGTGGCTTCTTCTGTACCCACATCATCTTCTTCCTTTGATCAGAAGTACTCCCAACACAGTCATTGTGACCAAAAAAACTTGCACACAGATCAGGCATTAGGCCACTATTCATAGTTGAAATTGATAACATGAGAAACACCTTTATCACTCTCCACTTCTAGCTCACTTGGGAACGTCTAGTCTGCCGCCATTAGGATCTGTAAGCTTGCGAACTCCAAGTTTCTCAGCTCAAACGTTGCTTTGTCAACTCACAGCGGGTTACCAAGGAAAGAACCTATCCTTGAGAACATCTTCATGTCCTAGAGCTCAAGTGGGAGGTTGTGTACATGAATCCAAATAGGCATATCAGTGAGTTTGAACCTTCGCAGAGCATCCCCTGGTTTCCATTTCATCAAGACCATTGGTTTGTTTCTGACAAAATACAGCCCGCCATCAAGAATGTTTTCCAAATCCAACTCGTCAGAGAACTTGATCAAGAAGAAACCCTATCCATGGTTCATGACCTCAATCGTCCCCTTTAGAATCCAAATCTATGATAGGTACTTCTCAAGGGTCTGAAGATAAGGCTTGAACCTGACAATTTAGCATGCAAGGCATTTTTTCCATCTCTCTGCATTCGTAATCGCCTCCTCCTCCAGATAAATGATCTTCTGGCCTTGGATCTCGATTTCCATCTTCTCTAATGAAGTATCGTTAGACCAGGGTTTCATCAGATCCACCCAGTACTTGATAGTAGAGCTAGCATGTTTAGCATTAAGATTAAAAGAGGATTCAGTAGAAAATGTTCCAGCGGAGGAAGGCATGCTCCTCTGAGATGGAGAGGGAAGTCTGCCTCCGGGAACATCATTGTCGCCCCGCCATTTGTTGTCACCATCTCCAAAAGTCATCATCTCAATTTCTATCAGCTCCTTAAATAAGTTGGCGACCATGATGAGTTAGATTGGATGACATAATTCACATGAACATTATGAGTTTAGAGTTATGTCTTTTAGACTAACCAATGTACCAATAGAATTTATGAATAGGAGGAACAGAGTGTTCAAGTATTGTCTTACAAGTTGTAGCAAGCTTTGAATGATGACATGTCAAACTATTTCAAATATGGTCAACTTCAACAACCTTAGGTTTTCTGAAGCAGCAATAGCTATGAGACAAGTTGAGTAAGAGTGAGATGGGGTTGATTAAGTGTCTTTATGGGATCATGATATGTCTTCTAAGTAGGTTGTGTAAATCCTAGTAAGGTGAAGATATTGTTGTTGTTTCACCCCGAACAAGGTTGACTAGGAATGATGTTTCCTTATATGGAATGAAAGGTGCCAGCGTCAGCATTTCTTTTGATGCTGAAAAAGAACTGACAAGTGTCTCAGTGTCAGTGTATCTAAAAAAAGGGATGGATACATCATTTTTTAATGCTTCAAGGAATGGTATGGGGCACATGCCATGATTGTAAAAAGATAGAAGGTATTACTTTTGAGTAATGTGTTGATACAATAGATATAATTTTAGGATGATATCCAGAATTTAAAGTTAAACATTACTACTAGAGTTGTACATATGACACAACAAGTTTCTACATTCCATATTGAGAATGCCTTCTTAGGTGGGGGGTTTTGTGCTGACCCAAGATGAGATATGTATGAATGATGTGAAATCACCATGATATGCAAGTAACCATGTGAAAGTAATAGGATGAGGTGCAAAGGAAGTACCCATCTTTGTTTACCTTGGATTTCAGGGGTGAAAACCCTGTTAGGGGTTTATAGTTGTAAGACCCCTAAACTTACTTAATGAGTTGAATAAGCTTAATTATCATAATTCAATTCTTATAACCCTAATATAACCTTTTTATATGCTTTTAAATCTTAAGACAAGCTTAAGTTTCAAATTTGGTCAAATTTGGACACTGTTTGAGCAAGTTATACAATTTTATGCACATTTTGGGCTTTTTCTACAAATTACCCAATTGAGAGGTTTTCTTTGCAATTAATCACTTGCATTATGTTCCTTGGATATTCTCTCATCATTCTTGATATTTTTGACACATGGGGCGCCCATTTAATCCTTGGTTTGTAGGTGTTTTCTCCAAGGGTATTTTAGGATTTACCCCTTCATCGATGAGCTACCTTTAGTAGCTATCAACTAATGAGTTGTTTGTTTTGCTTGGAAATTCAAGAAACGTGGGATAATCATGTCTCTATAGATGGTGGGGGAGCTTCTTATGTGTTTTCTTGTATATTCTTAATAGTTTAAGGCCATGGACACTTGGAAAGGTACTAGAACTTGAACTTTTTCTTTTTCTTTATCTTAAAGCTTCATATACTTATCCCCAAGCACCAAAATGAGCCATTTTCTCTCCACCACTTACCTCCTTATACAAACATCATCCTCCCTTTTTTCTTCTATAAATTTCCTATCCAAGGAAGAAGAAAGAGGGGACCTTCTTGGAAAACGAATCTAGGGTTGCAATTAACTTCATTTTAGGGTTGAAAAAGCTTCCTTCTAGTGATCTTGACCTAAAAAGTAAGAATCCCCCTCTTTCCTCCATTTATTTCTTTTTTATAATTCCTCCTACCTTTCTCTAGGTTGTAACCTTGTTTTTCCATGGTATAAATTTCTCTAAAGCTCTAAAACCCTACCTTTCTTGCTCCTTATGATTAGGGTTTGCTCATTTGATGAAGAAAGGTGCTAGATGGACAAATTCATAGCTTATTCTTGTATTCTCTACCCTACCTAATCGATTTTTCTTCTATGTGGGGTTTCATCTTCTCATTATAGGCAAGTTTTATAACTTGATTCATTTTTATTGCTTATCATAAGCTTTCTGGATCATGTTCTTGCTTGAAAATGATGATTCATGCACTAAAAGCTATACTTGACTTGGATTTCGATTTTTTATATTATTCCTTGTTCTGATTTCAATTTTAGATGAACTTTTAATCATGTGTATGTTATTCCTAAGGTATAATATGACTTGGAACAGGTTGGTTTGACAACCTATGCTGCTAAGAACCTATCAACCAATGGTCAATTTTAGGGTTTAAATATGATTTCTTCTATAAACCCATCACCCGATGATGGTACCATTGGAACAACCCTATGATGTTGTCTTCATGACAATTGATGGTCAAGATCAAAGGTGTCATATGATGGTGACAACCTGTGATCACCCCCTTAGGTAAGATTTTGGATCAATTAGAAGTTTAATGATCAACCATTAAGTACCTACTGATGTTATCAATCAATGATGACATTAGCTTAATATTTGATGTTGATTAATGAATATAGTGTTGATCTAACAACCTATGGTGACTTAATGGTAACTAATGATGGTGGATCAGATATATCTACAACCTATGGTGAGTTAAGCATTGTAGTTGTAGCATCAATTAAGCCTTAGACCAAGGGTTTCTTGGGTCACTTGATGCAATGGTTGGACCTATACTGTAATCGATGGTTTTAACATATGAACTTGACCCAATGGTCAAGATCTAATGTTTATTACTCCAATAAAGTGGAATGATGGCTAATGTAATATGTTGGTCCTAATAATGTGATTTATATTGTTTCCTTTATATGATCAACTTAAGCAGCTTACTTATTGACAATGGATGGCTTGTTTTAAATGAACAGACGATTGTGGGTTTTACCATACTCTCAACAGAACCCTTATTGTTGTTAACCAAAGGATGTCTAGGGTTAAATGGTGAATTTTATAGATAACAACTCAATAACATCATTTATGATTCATTCAAGGTGTTTACTTATGTAAACAACCAATGGTCTTACCTTTTAAACATCCAATGGTTCTGGGTGACATTGTGGCATGGTGATATGGGTTGAATGATGATGGAACAAATGGAGGGTTACCCTTAATAAGGTAGCCTTACCTATTCACTCATATGAATATAAGGGATGATAATCATATTGTGTTGATATGTAACCCTAATGAGGTATAGCTTGTTATACCTAGCTTTAATATAACTAAATGATGGTAATTGGGTATGAATAGTCCTCGAATGACTAATACAATCATGGAGAACTCTCTTATTATTATTAAAACCCTAGTATGCTATAACCCGATGGTTACCTTGATTTATGTGTGGGTTCATACTTGAGAATAGTATGGAATGTGATGGTGATGCTTCATCTTATGCATCCATGATCTAATGGGGATGTTGCGAGTTAGGGTTTGGGTATAAATGTTGATTAGTAACATTGATATAATTTATCATGTTGAACCTAACTCTAATGCAAATAGATAAAGATTAGTATTCATGTTTAACATTCTTATATGATGGAATGATGGTGGTTATCATAGCCACATGATTGATACTTTTTTATGTTAAACATGCGCATTATGAATATGATGAGTGTTAATCATATCTAGATTCCTTGCATGTTGATGTAATAAAGGAATGTTCTTAATGTTAATATAACCCTACTATGATTGTTTATGAATATCTCCTAGCTCATTAATGCAATATTGTGCTGATATGATGTATTATATGTAAGTGATGTTGTTGAGCCTTGTTATGAGGCATGGAAAGATAATGATGATCTTGAAAGGAATAGTATGATGGTCTTAATGATCTTTGGGCATGGTTGAGCCCTGAATGAGGTGTAATCCTCTTGTGTTGATAAGGGTTGATACCCTATGATATTATGAAAAGGATTTATATCTTGTGATAGTATGATGACTAGTATGGTATCATGAATGGCAAGTGAATAGTACCATGTGATGATGAGATGAGAAATTATGTTTCACACATTTTATATCTTTTCAAAGTTGTGATATTTATATGCTTGCTAGAAGTGAATTACGGTTTGTATGTCCACTTGTTTGATGCAACCTTAATTCACCCAATTGGCATAACTAGTCAAGTGCAACTCTAATAATGTAGCACCCTGTGTCGTAGAGCCATCTTCAGTGTCAGAACTTGATGGATGGTGAAACAAGTATTCCTAAGGGAAACTCAGAGCGCATACTTTTGAGTATGTCGGGGTGGCAGGTTGAGGATATATTTGTGTCATCCACAATGCAAATTGTGGAGGTTGTCTATGGTCATGCCTCATACATCTGATGTGATTGAGAATAGCTGTGGTCGTGTCTCGGTGATTATAACATGATGTGATTACAAGACAATTGTGGTTGCACCTCGGTGATTGGGTTTGAATACCCTAGTTTTAGTGTCATGACATGTACCATGGGCGGACTAGTGGTTAGCAGCTTGACTATATGTCGTTGTGGTGGCATCTTTGGCTGATATGTCACTGCCTTTTTACTCATACTGATTGAGGGGAAGATATCTTAGGATACTGACACTCCTAGATCTTGTACGGAACTGAATAGCCTTCACAGGGGTTGGTTGGACTTTGAATGGTACGATTCAAATTCCCCAGTGAATAATAAAATGTGTAATACATCCGTGTAGCATATTTGTTTAGGGCTATACACAATGTTTCACATTGGATGATAACCCTTGTTTGTTATATTTACATAAAGACGATGATTAGTGCAATTAAGAGATAGTAGATATATTTAGGTTGTGTATATGCTTAAGATTGTAGATGCTTACATACAATAGCTATGCTTGTGTTGATAACTATACTGCTACTTCTGATTATAATCATGATACTAGCTATCTCATCTTGTTAGTTATGTTTAGCATGCTAGCCATGCCTTTGTAGCTAGAGATGCATATACTGCTAATCATGTTTATCCATATAGTTGTGCTTATGTTGTTAGCTCTTCTTATGATGTTGATATGTTCAACCTATTAGACATGCTAATGTTGTTAGCTATGCTTATGTGGCTAGAATTATTCATAATGATAGAGATTCTATGTTACTAGACTTGTTCATGATGCTAGATATGCATATGCTACTGAATTTCTTATATTGTCAACAAGATAAAGGATGATAGTATGGCTAATAATGATAGTTATTATCTGCTCCTTTATGTATTTTGTTAATCATCAGTACTGCTGATCTTATTTGTTATATCTGATTAAACTACTTAACTGTTTAATTACTTAAAAAAATTATAATCAATAAACGTTGTTGGAGGTTGTATCTCTTGCTGGGACATGAGTCTCACCCTTGTTGTTCACCACATTTTTTTTAGGTAATCAAAAGTGACGAAAACAAACATGTGGAAGAAAAGAGGAGCTATAGTAATGTATTTTTGAGAAAGTTGATTAGATGTCTAGTGTGTCCTAGAGTCATCCCTGTACTCTTAGGTCTGGGAAGGAAAAGTTTGTATATGGTGTTTCACACGAATCCGACTTTTGTTAGCATATTAATGCTTGTTTGTATGGCATTTATGAGTATTGTTCTCCTATGTATATATGTTGTGGCTAAGGTGCTAGAACAATTTGTATCAAATTCTTGGCATAGTATGGATATAAGAAAGATGTTGGGCTCTTATGCAAATGTTTTTTAGTGGGTGCTGACGTTGAAATCGATTTTAATTTATCCATATTTTTGGGTATGTTATTAAGTAGTGATCAATTGTGATTTATGTTTTGTGTAATATCATTTAGTGTAACAGGTTCTCACATAACCCTTCATCTACTGCTAAGAAAGTCTAACTTTAGTGACCGCTGAAGTTGGGTTAACCCTCTTTGGCGACCGAAGAAAAATCATCAACATGGCAACCATCCATAGAGTTCAAGACTTCATCGACTGCATAGAATCTGAGATTCAAACGACTTTAAGGACCAACTTTCAATGACCATATAGGTGAAAGCTTAGCGACTAAGAAGATGGAAAAACTCATCGACCGCATAGGAAGGAAAATCCATAGACCACTCAAGTTCAACAACTCTTGGACCATGTGAAGTGAGAGAAGCTCTTAGCGACCAAAAACATCATCAACCACAAAGGCATAACAAGTTGATCATCATTATGAAACCGAAAGTCATCAAGGAGTAAATCACAAGAGGAAAGTCATCTCCAAAAAATCCTAAATCAACCATCACCATGAGAGAGAATAAAACCATAAATTGAGAGAGAGAAAACCAACATTCCAACTCACATGCATGCATCAAAACCACCATACCAATTAACAAAATCATGTAGAAAGATTAAAGTTCATCAACGGGGGGGATTATCTTCCCAAGATTTCCATGAATCATAAACCCTAGATCAAGATATCATCATTCAACTTGTCACTAAGTTTTTAAGGTAAATTACTTGCATGCAAGGTAAGTGTAAACCATAAACGAGGAGAAAGTTATATAACTTGCCTCAAAGGAGAAGAAGAAAATCCAATAGAAAATAAGCTCCAAGAAAAGAGAGATAAAAACCTAGCTTGATTACCACTCACAACCAAGCTATCTCCACCTCCAAGAAGGAAACGAACCTTAGGTCAAAGAGAAAAAAAGAAGAGAAAAAACCCTAGGAACAATGGCAAGGAAAAGAAGTTCTTCAAGCTCAAATCAAGCACAACCATGGAGTACCATGGATTTGGCCAAGAAGAGAAAAAAGAAGAGGGTACATAAGGAAAATGAAGATGAAGAGGAAGATCCCTTACCAAGATCAAGTAGAGGGCAAAGGATCACCAAACTATCACCAAGGAAGGGTTGCTCCAAACCCAATCTCAGCATGCAAGATGGATCAAGCACTTGAACTCCACCTTCACCACTAAACATAAGGGGATGAGCTCCAAGCAAGATGAGAGAAAGAAAGTGTGCAAAAGGTTTAGTTGTATGTAAGGAGAGAGACTTATATACCCAAGGGTTGGAGAGACAGAAGGGAGGTTAGGTGTCATGCAAACACATGCCATGTGTCCACCAAAACTCTTGCATGCAAGCACCACACCCGCACATGCAACTAGAGCATTAAAACCAAGAAAAGAAAATGACCACATGGTCCAAAAAACCATCGACCTTTGAAGATCACCATGATTGGTGACCACTAAAGATCTTTAGTGACCAAGGCGATCAAAGCTCAACGACTGCTAACCCTAGATTCTTAGCAACCTAGAGGGTTCGTATGCCTCATCGACCGCCAAGTCTAGGGCATACTCCAAAACATCATCGAACACCAAGAATCATGGATCAAAGGATCCTTGGTGACTACCAGAACACAAGCTCAACGGTCAAACATACTACAAGGTCAACCATCCACCTAGGATATCCAAGCAAACCCTAAAACTCAACATATGATGTCACCAGATTAAACCAAGGTGCCCCAAAGTACCACTCTCTCCAACATGATGCCAAAAGTGTGTGAGGTACAACAAGCATGTGACAAATTGCTAGAAAGACCCTAAACATGGGTGAATTGCAATTAGGTTCAAAATAAGCACATATATATATAACTAGCTCAAACAACATTCAAACTAGACCAGGCTGGAACCATAAGCTCGTCACATGTTATCAAAGCACATTACAAGGTTTAATTAAGGTTTTAAGAATCTTATTATGTTAAGCAAGAAAGATCAACTAGAAATCTAGGTCAGGGGTCTTACACTAGTTGTTACATTATCTTTATATTACCTGGACTAAAGTTACTTGTGACATGGTAAGAATATATCAAATTTTGCACATAGGATGGCTTCAGGAGTTATATGGGCTTATCAAATTGCTACATCTTATTATTTATCTAATTTGGTAGTGATGATAACAAATGCTATTTTGGAGCTGCTTATCTTATATTCATCTACAACTTATAATGGTGGTGAAGGATGCTACAAAGTGCGTCCAAGAAGGAACCATTTTTCTCAATTTTGAATATCTACCAAAGTTTTGCGTCATTTTGATGTATAATCTTATGTATTAAATGGAAGCTTTCCTTCATTTTGACTTGGGATATGCACATTATTGGTTTAATTTTTGCTACTTGGTGAAAACTAGAATACTGCATTATACTTCCCAGCAACTATTTCTTTGACTTGTGGAGAGTTGCCACCTTGTTTGATTATCTTAGTTGTAAACTCGTGTATTAAATGGAAGTTAGCTTTTTTATTTTGCTATATGCAATGTTGTGTGTTTGAATCCAACTTTGTATGATTGTTGAAATGATTTCAAGATTTAAAATGTACTATATTTTTTAAGCAAATGATAATGAACATGTCTTGTACATCATAAAATGAAGTATAAAATGTACATCAATTTGAGCCAAGCCCTTTGGGGTCTCCTGGGTCATTTGGGTCAGGCAAGAGTATAGTAGTAGACTGACCATGCTCTTTTGGGTTAGATCAAGTCTATATCCTCCAGGTCAGGTTCTTTTGGTTGGGCTACAATCATATTTTTTAGATTTGGGGTTGGTCGATTCAGATACCTTGTCTTATTATATTTGGGTTCAAGTTTGGTCTGTGTTGCGATAGGCAGAATCTGACCCATTACCATGCCTAGATGAACTCCTTGTTTGGAACAATTGCAAAACACTACCTAGTTCACCTAAGCATTGGAGGTTACATCACAAGTACATTATGTAATTGGTCTACCAACACAGAGTGAAAGCCCAAGAATCTAGCTCATACTACAAGTTCAGACAATCGGTGCTTCATTAGAGGATTTCTAGATCATCATTTAAGTGTATAATTGGTTTCTGTTGACAGACGATGGTCCTAGTTACAAAAAGAAAACGTCATTTAGATGTGAGAAGTTGACAATGAAGAAAACCGTCGCCCCAACCTATAACTACATTTGGAACGTGACAAATTCCACTCCCAATGAAAGTATTATTGAAGTGTCCCTAGATATGGCTTGCATCCTAAGACATATCATGCTAGTGGGATCAACCTTCTCCTTTCGCACTTTTTTAGTACCAAGGAAGAAGATAAGGTTTTTAGGAGCCAATGTAATAGAACTTGGCTTCTTATTCTTCTTCCATGAGTTCCAACGCATCCCCGAAAAAATAATGGTGGGCTTCATCTTCTTCCTCTTGTCCCCCTAATCCTAGAGCACCGCCCACTATGATCACCGTTTTGATTACTACAAAAAATATCATCACGTGAATGTTTAAAAAAGAACCAATTGTTATCCTTTCGCGCTTGGTTTCCATTAGTGTTAGGGAAGTGTCATTTTTTTCTCTTCTCCATTGTTACCCACTTTTTTTAGTACAAAGGAAGAAGACAAGGTTTTTAGGAGCCAATGTAATAGAACTTGGCTTCTTATATTTCTTCCATGAGCTCCAACCCATCCCCGACAAAATAGTGGTGGGCTTCATCTTCTTCTTCTTGTCCCCCTAATCCTATCACCATCCACTATAATCGCCATTTTGATTACTACAAAAAACGTCATCACGTGAATGTTTAAAAAAGAACTGATTGTTATGAAGTAGAAACATCTAACCCTAGCCAAAGAAGGGTTGCAACAAATTTTAGGAAAGAGATTGACCGTTACTACGCCTGATACTTAAGTTGGTGTTGACATCTGGGCAGATTCTCGAACTGTGGCGCAAGAGGGTTTGTGTTGTCAAATATAAGCTAACGGAGGGGAGGCAGCTAGCAATTTAAAATTCACAGTTGTTGCAAACTTAAAAAGGAGATAAAAGTCTTACCCTGATACCTAAGGTGAGTTTTCCAATCAAAAACAAAGATTACATCAGTAGTTTTGAGGTTGTCTGTGTTGGTGTTAATATATAAGGTGAGTTGTGTTGTCCTTCTTAATAGTCCTAATATGTAAGGCCAGTTGGTGTGGTCATCCTTAAGTCCCTGCAATTTGTATCCAAGCCCACTGCAACTGTGATGGGCTAGGTAGGGCTTGCCCGTCTGGTAAGGCGTGCCCGTCTGGTAAGGCGTGCCCATCAGTTTGGAACCAGTGAAGAACGTGCAGTCTTCAACCCGTTCCTTGCCGCTGAATAGAAATTGAGAAAAAATTGATCTCATTTAGTTTAATGAATAATCCAATGACCAGTGGAACAAACTCTTTCAAAGCAGTAATATAATCTCACTGTTGAAATCTGAATCAGCGAATGACTGAAATTTGAAATAGGTAGTTCAACATTCCACCACTGAAACTTAGATTATAACTCGAGAGAAAGAGAAACGCTAGTCAGAAATCTCAACCATCAAGAGTCAGCCAATGTTAGTTGTCTCTCATCTACTCATCGGAATCAGAGTCCTCGTCAAAATCTGAGTCATCGCTAATCTCCTCGACGTCGTCGTCACTGTCGGAAGAGTCGCTAACAGTATATCGAGCTCTCCCCTTGCCGGCCCTCTGCGGACGACTACGAGCGGCTGGTCGAGCGACTGGAGCCTCATCCTCCTGGTTTTGCTGTTGGGTCACCTCCGATGGGGAAGAGCCGCCGGTCTCATCGCTCGCAAAAGAGTTGGAGGAGTAGGAAGAAGAAACAGCAGCAACCACGGCCGCCGAAACTTTACCGCTTTTCTTATTGAAAGGAGACGGGCGCATCTTCCTGACCTTCTTATCAGGCGAAGTGATGGCGGCAGCAACCACGGCGGCCTCGTCAGCTGCTGGTTTTAAAACGTCAGTGATCAGCTTCTGACCCGCAGCGGGTCCCCTCTTCTTCCTACCGCCAGTGCCGGATGCCGTTGCTTTGGCGGCTGGGGCTGCTTTTGCATTGGTGGCTGCTTGCTTCTTTCCTCGACCAGCGCCGCCGCCCTTCTTGGCCGCCGCCTTCGGTGGCTCATCCTCGATGGCAGAAAAGTCTTCATCATCGTTGTCGGCGGCTGCTTGCTTCTTTCCTCGACCAGCGCCTCCGCCCTTTTTGGCCGCCGCCTTCGGTGGCTCACTCTGGATGACAGAGAAGTCTTCATCATCGGCCTCACTTTCTTCATCATCCTCCCCTCCCTGGTCGTCCCCCTCTTCTTCATCTGAGATTTCCAATAAAACTTGGGCGGTTTTCTTCGCAGCAGCCCTTTTGGTGGTTACCCTCTTGGGCGCCGCATCCACGTCCATCGTTTCTGAAACAGTAAAACAATCATTAGCAAAATGAAGGTGCGCCTACGAGTTGAAGTTATGTATGATAACTATTCAGGTCGTACCTGTGCTTGCTTCTGGTGATGAAGAGTTGAGATTGTACTTGGCCAAACGATCCTTGAGGGCCGTGATTTCATCATCCTCTTCGTCGCTATCCACACTAACAGCCTTCTTCTTCGCTGGGCCTTTCGCTTTGGGTTGCTTGCCTTCACCTTCGGAAGCTGCATCAATGGAAACAAACACGACGGATTCAGCTAATTATCATCAAATCAAATCCATACAATAGCAGCCTTCATCAAGTTCTTATAATTACCCTTCTTTCGCGGATTCTTAGGCGCTACTGCCTTAGAAATACCACCCATCCCCGCTGACTTAGCCCGTATTTGTTTCCTCGCCACTTCAGCCTCAGCGTCTTCTTTCTCCAATTCCTGCCGAAGAAAATCAGAACAATAAACTTTCTTGCTTTCCAGCTTCCAACTTACTATACATTACTAATGATTCCTTACAGCGTAGTGCTTCTCGAAGGAATCCAGGTCCTTCAACCACAATGACCGAGGGGTGGCACCCCTGAGCTCCTGGACCTCGCCATCTAACTTGTCCTTTTCGGCACACAGCTCCTGCACTTTCTCCAAAGTCAAGGTCCCAATGGCCATGGACAGCAGATACTCGTAGTCGCTTGCTTTGATCCCTTTACCAACAACAACCGGACTATCATCGTTCTCCTCCACTTCCTCGGTGGATCCCGCAATGACAGCTTCGACACCCTTGGTTTTCTTAGGGAAAGGGGTGAAGCCTTTCTGGTGCAGTTCCAGGAACAGCTCCGCCCTCTTCCGGTTGTTGACGATGATCTCCCCATTCACGACCCCAAGAATGAACCTCACCTTGTTGTCCAGCTTCAACAGTTCCAGCTCGAGGTTATTTAAAAGCACTTTCTTTCTCTTCTCGTAGTACTCGAGCCTCAGGTGAAAGAACTCCTCAAGGACTGCACAAGAACAGGGACAAACAAGTTCAAATTAAAAGATCTGTTGTTTTTTTAAATAATCCAACAAGACAACCTTTGTAGGCAGCATAGATGTTAGTCCTACTACTCACTCTGTTCTGGTGTGTCATATTTCTTGATTGCTCCATTAGCATCAAACAAGTGCATGTTGCTGGTGGCAACCGTCGTGGTCAGCTTGAACTTCTTCAACAGACCCTCTGATTTTGCTGCATTGAGATTTTCCTCCGACAAGTAAACCTCGAAGTGGACACTCGTATCATCATTGTGTTCCCGATAATCCTGTTTCATTCAATTACATATTCAAGTTATATAGAAATACGAAAACCAACCACAAACGCAATGACAGTTTTAGTATTACCTTGATGAAAGGCTCTTTGACCTTTTCACTTCCAGTCATCAAGAACTCAAGATACTCCTTATAGTCTTGAGTCCACCTACGTACAGGAAGCTCCGTGATCTTCAGCATAGGACCTTCAATCTCATCTACTATCCCGGAGATGGTGAACGTCACCCCGTTTTCTTTTGCTGCGGTTTGCTCAATTAGGCCCTGACACAATTGCAAAAGAGATAAGATTTCCATGTGTTGGACACTGTTTGCTGATCTCAAATAAATAGATGAGTGGTTACACACAAAAGCGAACCCACCTTAAACCCTCTATACCAGGGAGCCATTGGCTGCATTGGTTCATCATTAAGCAATCGCCTGAGATTATCAACGATGTCCCGGGGATTATAATTGGGGATGTAGGAGCTCCAACCAGTTCCAATCCCCTCACTTCCATTGACTAACACCATTGGCAAGATAGGCATATACCTTCACAGAAGAATAAATGATATCATTAAAATTATTATAGGAAACAGAATGCTAAAAGAAAGAAAATAATAACTTGAGGTTCCGAAGGTAAATTGAAAAGAGACTCACCAATATGGTTCAATAGATTGTCCATCCTCGTTCTGGTAGTTGAGGAGGCCATCATCGTCTTTGGGAAATAACACCCTAGTCAATGGAGAGAGCTTCGTGTAGATGTACCTAGCACTTGCGTGATCTTTTCCACCCTGCAGTTGTATACGAGAATGCGTCAGCAAAGCTTGCAGACACTAGTTAAAGTCTCTCTTCAAACTCAGCCAACAATTATAACCTGATGCCTTGTTCCGAATTGACCATTGGGTTGTAAGAGGTTGATATTGTTGCTACCAACAAAATCTTGTGCCATGCCGATGATTGTACCAGCAAGACTTTGCTCCCCATGATGGTAAGCCGAATGCTCAGAGACATAACCCGAAAATTGGGCAACCTACAGAAGGAAACATTTGATATAATAATGGTAAATTAGAGTAAGCACTACTTTCTGGTGTTGGGATTTCTGAGCATACCTTAGCCTCCTTTACAAAATTCCTCTTGAATGAGCAGAACAGGATCTTTCTCTGACCAGGCTTGAGACCATCAACCATGGATGGAATAGACCTTTGAAGATCAGCCATTGAGAACAAGATCAACTCCTTATTTATAAACTCGCTGTATTTGATCAGTTTAGCCTTCTGATCTAGATAGGTGCCCGGCTGCAGATAGTTACACGGGATATGTTATTTTTCTGAGATAAACAGAAAACTCTGTAAAGAATTTGGTAAAGAGAGTTGCTCTTGCTACCTCATATTGTCGAAGCCAATTCTTCCTTTCTTCAATCTTCTTCTTGCTAAAAGCCATCTCAATTGATTCACCATCTTTGTCATCAGCCCAAACAAAATCCTTCTTATGCTTTTCAATATCCCTGAAATACTCTTTGCCTTCTTTGGAAGTACTAGTCCCCAACCCCTAAATACAATCAATTTTGTTTGTCTAATCAGGAGTAATGACTACATCATGTAAGGTCTAGCACCACGTGAAGTCATGTGGCTACCTATCACTAAAAGAGAAATAAACATCAAACCTTATAGTACTTTACAGTCCATCCTGTGGCATTGCCACCAAGACTTTCCTTCCATGATTCATATTCAGGCATAGTGTAGAACGACAGCACCTTTCCACTTTTGTGGTTCGTTGCCTGTAGACGGAATGCCGGCGTCACATAAGGTGTAGCTAATAAGATTTACCGCATAGTGGAAAACGGAAATTGGCTTTTCGCTCAAACCTTTACTATAGGCGTGATGAATTCAACCATGAAAGACGGTATCTTAAGCAATGATGGCCAAAAGCTGTGGATAAAATTGATCAGTAGACCCTTAATGTGCGACCCATCATGATCCTGTGGACAAGTTCAAAGTTATACACTGCCGCTCTATGCAAGTAAACGAAAATTTGAATTCTAGTGTAACAAAATATTAGACCCCAACCTGATCAGTCATAATCATAAGATGCCCGTAACGTAAAGATTTCACGCTATCATAGACCTTGTTCTGCTGCAAACCAAGAATCTGCTTGATGTTCTGGATCTCGGCATTATCCATTATTTGTTTGAGATTTGCTTCTCTGACATTAAGAAGCTTTCCTCTCAAAGGAAATACTCCGTAATGATTTCTGCCTACTACTGAGATACCAGCCATCTGCATGGGATGCAATTAAGAGATTAAACAAATTGTAATTCGACATTTCAACAAGATCTGTTAGTTTTAGTTAGACACGTACGGCGAGTGCTTTTGCTGAATCTCCTTCTGTTAATATCAAAGTGCACTTGTCAGAGTTCTTTCCACCAGCATCATTGGCATCCTCAAGTTTTGTGATTCCGGTGATTCTCTGCCTCTTGGCTCCATCAGTTTTCTTCAAGTCCTTGCTTTGCTTAAAATCCGCCCACGTAAGCAGATTCTCCACTACCCCAGATTTGGCAACTGAATGGCAACGAAGTAATCAAAGTCAAGTTTCATGAACATTTTGACAATCATGTCTACTGTTATATTACGGATGCTGCTAACCTTTCTTTAAGAATTCCTGTGAAAGTTCGCATTTGGAGCCAAAGCTACTTTGACGAGTGGTCAAGGTTTCCTTGGTCTGTGAGTCAAATGCAGGGTTGTCAATAAGCGCATTGACGAAAACCCAGAGGTGATTTCTCGCAGCGTGAGCCTTAAGATTTGCGCTCTTGTTCTTCTTATTCACAATGGACATCACATGGTTCGCAATCTGGGCGGTGACATGTTCAACATGGGTTCCACCCTTCGTTGTGTTGATCCCGTTGACGAAGCTCACCTGGGAAAAACAAAACTTGTAACTTTATCCAATGACACACAGGATAGACTTCAAAATCAACTTGATTGTAACTTCGATCACCTGCTGGAACTGCCCATCACTTAAGCTTACACAAACCTCCCATCTATCGTTCACTTTCTCCACGACCCTGGATTCCAAATAACATGAATAAATTTTAAGACACCCTGCGCCATGAGGACATCAAAAGTATACACAAGTAGCTCAACAAATAATCAGCGCAAACCTTGGAAGAGGCTCAGGTTTAAGTTTAGAAGCAGCCTGAAGATACAGGTTAACATAGTCTGTGAAGCTTTTTATAGGCACCCTTTGACCATTCAATTCGACCTTGACAGTTTTGCCTAAAGTTCCAGCTAAATCCACCACGCGCTTCTTCATGAGGGCTACCACATCCTCCTCAAGGTATGTCATGTTAAATTTCGTCAAATCAGGTTTGAAGGTGACCTTGGTCCAGTTATCCACAGGTTTGCACTTGGTAATTGCTGGCTTCGATTTATCGCCCATGTTGTTCGAGAAAACCTTCATAATTTTAACCAAAGGCAATATACGTTATACAAAAGACATAATGTAATAATATGCCAAAGAAAACGTAAACAAACGGAGTCAAAAATGCAAACTTTAATCACTTATAGTAGAATGGAGCTCATTAGTTTTAAACTACCTACTGAAATCATTCTATAACCAAACTATCAAAGAAAACGCAGCACAGATCAGGCCAGGTTAGCAGACAGCAAGTAAGTTTCACAAACTCAGCAGAATCTCATTTCATTGGAGGCTTGAGCGAGAGGTTCAAAAAAGACCATTGATAGAAGCGTAAGACCGATTGTATCTTTTCCTAGCATAGATCACAATGTGAGTCGTGCGAGTCGCCCAGATCCTAAGTAGAAGCCGACTTGCAAAGTAAAGGAATCAATACACTGTGAAAACGTGATTTTTAGAGGTTGAAATAAAGCATAAAAACATCATCACGGGGATGAAGACACAATTCCTTCTTGATCATCGAAATCAATCTGAACTACTACATAATTTCAGTTCAAAGTAAATCATACTCAAATCTCCGGGAACAAGTACATAGACCGAGTAAAACAAATCAGAGTGACATGTGAAGACACAAATACAGATATTTTTGAACCAAAAACTAGATATTTTAGCTTTTTTTTTCTCACCTGCTTGTATTTCTTCTCGCGTTTTCCATCAGCTGTTTCGATGATGAACTCAGTAGAGAAGATATTCGTCAGCTTGGCACCATATCCGTTCCTACCACCAGTTGTCTTCTTGACGTTGTCATCGAAGTTGCTGCTGGTGAGGAGGTGGCCAAAGATGAGCTCCGGCACATAGACGCCTTCCTCCTTGTGCATCTCCACAGGGACACCGTCACCGTTGTTGTAGACACTCACTAGGTTCTTCTCAGGGTCGATGACAACCTTGAGGGAATCCATGGAAGGATCCCTCTGCTTGTTGTCGGCGGCGTTGACGAGGATCTCATCGAAGATCTTGTACAGCCCAGGGACGAAGGATACAGGTCGGTGAACCATCTCGCCCCCCTCGTATACCCACAGCGGTAGGGTGTGCTTCTCTATGGATCCAACATAAGTGTCCGGACGGGCGAGGATGTGCTGCAGTTGTGTCATCTTCTTGTATCTATCTTCTATGGACTCCTTTTCCGTTGCTGTTGCTTTGGCGGCGTCAGGCATGGCATTGTGGGCGCTGGTGTCCTGGAGAGGAAGCCTCTCTCCGACGGATGCCATGAGGAAAGACGGGGAGGCGGTGAGATCGGCGACGGGAAACACTGGGAATGTGAGATGCGAGAAGAGACACGGAGATCGTGTACCGTCGGAAATGGAACGGAAAGGGAGCCTTAGGCAGATGAGAGGGAAGGGCGACGGCACCAAGTGTTTCAAAATTGGGGTCCCTTATAAAGTGTCTAGGTCTCTCGGAATCGCACGGCCCCAACGGCAGAGTAATTCAAACATTTGAAGTTTTGAACAAGACGGCCACGGGGCACTCGCCAGTCGATAGTAGCCAACAGCAGTAACTTTTTCAAAAAAAAAACAAGTTGCTGCGTTTATAACTCTGTTTCTTGATTTGTCGAAAAAACAAACGTTGTTTCTTTTCAAATTAACAACACCCCCCACCCCCAACATATGGTATCGCTTAGGATGTAAATAATTTCATAGTGCCATTTATTAACGTATTCACGGACCTATTTCCAGGTCAGTTGGCATTAGTCACGACCAAAGCGCCCTCAACACATATTATCAAATTAGGGACAACATATTCCACCTAAGTAAATGATTCATTATTATTTTACCTCCTCTTTATAAAACAAATTTCGTCTTATACTCAAAATTGATATGACTACAATTTATGGAAGTTCGAATCTTTAGTTGTGAAATGTATGCGGGTAGCCTATCATTTTCCCAAGGAGTTCAAAAAACATACATATTCCCGTGAGTTCAGCCACATTTCTAGTTTTAAGTAATGATTTACATGCCATCAAATCAAGATGGCCCACAACCATTTTGTATTATATTGACCAAAAACATGCTCATGATCGATCATCATCATTTTACTTTGAAACGTTTTACATTAGCTATAAACACTTTTATCTAGCCTCGGTCCAAATTTCATTAATCTGGGATTTCTTGTGCATTTCTATGTTTTCTTAAAGCTAAAGGGATATATTTTGTATTTCCTTTTCTCATTTCCCCCCTTTCTTTTCTTTTCATTGCAGCCCTTTTTCTCGACCGTTGGATTAGTCTCCCATGGATTTGAGGCTTTAATCCAACAACTACCACATCATCATCAACCTCGCAACAAATTTGGAGGGGACGATCGTAATTTTTTTTTGGCTTGTTTGGCCTCCTCTAGAAAGAGTGGCATGCTTTTGTCCCTATGCATATCTTCATATCTTCAATCCATCCCCAATCATGGGTGGTCTAGTTGGAATTGGAGCTTTTTCTATCAAAAAACAATTTGTTCAACCTCACTTCCTCTAACTTCAGCAAACACAAGAGCCCATACCCAAGCCTAGTTCTATACTCCCTATAAAACTCCCCTTTGACTCTGCCACACCACCCTCGACCCTCGCTCACCTTTCTGTGCACCCACTAAGCCTTAAGAGCCCTAATTTTCTCAATTTTCATCCATTTTCTCCACATGCACCGACATAAGTTATCCTCCTTCATGTGCCACTCCAACACAAATCAAGGTCATAGTTGACTGACCTAAATCACACGTCCATGAATAGATCTAAAGTAGTCAAAATCTTAAATGTATAACTCAACATTCGGGCACCCACAAGTATAATACGGGGTCCAATGTAGTAAATCAAGGTCAGGGACAAGGGTGGTATGTGTTAGGAACATAGGGTCCTAGTTTAGTTACACCAACACTACAGGGAACGATGGTACTTCAGCATACAAGCAAAGTAAAACAAGTAAACCAAAAGAAGAAGTAAAATAAGAGAACAAGTAAAATCAAATAGTAAGATATCAAGTATGAATGGGAAAGTTGGATTGAGTTTCACCATCTAAGGCCTCCCACCAACATGCAATATTCACACCCATTATATACCCTAGCAAGTTTACAAGCAATCATCATAAATATCTAGTCCATCCTCTCTCAAGCTTAGAATAGATCTAAATCACAAAGTTGTCTCTCTGTCGATATGGCAAACAAAGAATCACAATAAAACCTTATGATCGTTAACTTAAGGGAGTGTTTGGTATACCACGGTGATAGGTTTAGTTGTCATGGGTAAATTAACTAAAGGTAGGTTAACCTTCTTTAAGATAATTGTTGTTTGGAACAAAGACAATTAAACCTAAAGGTAAGATGTCCATTGTTTGGCGCACATGTAAATAATCCATTTCTATATGCACAGAAGTTTATTATTGTGATACACCGTTCGAACAAAACGTCATTAACTAAGCGGAAGCGATCATTAACAGCAGATTAATAAAAATCACTAAAAATTAAAACCATTTACAAAGAGATCCAAACGCAGGAAAACTCTTTTATTAAGAACCAATGTATTTCATTTACATCCTGGTTCATAAGTACATATCATGTATCGTTTCTTCTCGAGGATTACAAGCATCAACTGCCTTGTTAAAACTATACACAAACAATATAAGAACCTCAAGGCATTAAGCCAAAATCTCAGATTGATTTATTAAAGGTACTAACTACTGACTCCGAGGACCTGAGAGTATAGAGACGACACATAGGACTCTCTATACAAAATATGTCATCCAGAGCATCCACCTAGAATATTACAGTTGTCCATGTTGTTGTTGCTGCTCCCCCCTACTATAGGGTTTCTGCCTCTTCTTCTGTGTTTATCTAAAAAGTTGGATCCCACGGGGTGAGATAATTGAAATTATCCCAGCGAGAGATATAACTCTCCGCCAGAAATATTATGATTGTAGATAAATATTATAAAATTGAGCAGAGGATAAGCAGTTCAGAACATTCTCTTCTTTTAAAGCATTGCAACTAACTATGATAGAGCAGTAAATCATCTATTCACTTTACAAGGAATATGAAGAACATGTATATCATTTATCCATCTTACTATACCAACATCTCAAGCTTATCCTGAGATACTCATTATCATGGTATAACATCCATGAATAATTCTCATTTTTGTATGTTGACCTTAGCCAATCTGTTAGCCAGATATTGAATTGTACCAGTCATGTGAGTATACATCATCATATTCTATCCAGGCATTGGACTATGCCAATTCTATGCAAACATTCCAGGCATTGGTGTAAGGACCCTGACCTCCGTTTAGAGTTTACCCTGTTTGCTTTGCTTAACCATGATGCTTTGTTACTTGCTAATCACCTTTGGTGGTGATTAGGGTTTGTTGGTGCTTTGTTGAGAGCTGGAGGTGCTACTTGCAATTAACCCAAGTCTAGGGTTTGTGGACAAGTTTGCCACCTTGTGAGGTGTTCCTCCCTCTCCTTGCTTCCTCTAGCATTGAGAGGAAGGGTTGGGCTCGTTGCTTGAGTTCCTTTGGGCTTGGTTGATCTTGTTGGGCTTTGTGGTGCCTTGCTTTTGTTTCTTTGGACCTTGTGTCGGACAAGAGAGTCATGTGTCGGCCAGTGGTGTGTCGCCCAGGGTGTGTGTCGACCAGTGGTGTGTCGCCCAGAGTCTGTGTCGGACATGGTGTGGGTGTGTCGGCCATGGCATGGAGGTGTGTCACCCATGGACCTCTTTGTACCTCTTTGACCCCGTTTGTGTCACCACTAGTAGACACTTGGTGCTTGATGCTTGCATGTGGCAATGGCCTTGGACGTGCGTTTAAGGCATGTTAGAGTGGTGGCATTTCTCATGGACAAGTGTCCCTAGGTGGGCAACACCTTGCTTTGCTCTTCCTTGGTTTCTTCTCCATCCCCTTCTATATATGTGTTTCCTTTCCCTTACTAAGGATCCCTTTAGTTTCTTAGTCTCCCTCTCCCTTGGTGCACGACACCCTCTTCTTTTGCAAGCTTGGTGGCCGATCCTTCTTGGAGTCTCCTTCTTCCTCTAGTGGTGGCCGAACCCTAGAGTGCCTTGCTCTTCTTCCTTGGTGGTGCGTGGAGCTTGCTTAAGGCAGGTTACATAACTCTTAACCCTAACTACACTACCTTCTTCTATGCTCTTATATGTTTCTATGATCATATCGAATATGTATGTTGCTAGTTTAGTTTCTTGCTTAGTTACCTTTTGTTGGCTGAACCTATGTTCTAGGGTTTCTTGGTGAGAAATACCCCTTTCCCTCCTAGGTCTTGAGGAGTGAGCTTGAGTTCTAGTATCATGGGAAACACTCCTCTCTCCTTTAAGATGAGAGGTGAGCTTGTGTTCTAGTTGCTTGAGCAACACCCTCCTCTCACCATGGACTTGAAAGGTGAGCTATGTGATGGTTGTGGACCTTGGGTGTGGTTGTTCCTTGTGTTGCCCGATTGGTGATAAGAGATGTGCAAGACCCCTCTCTTAGTTGTTGAGAGGTGAGCCACCTTCTTTATCCATTAGGGTTTTGGTGCCCTTGTGCTTGGGGTTAATGATGACCTTGTGGAGTTGCATCTTGATCGTTATGACCTTGAGGTTTGTGCTGCCTGATATCCCTCTTGACCTTGAGCTTTGGACGACACATGTTGTGGTTGTAACAGGTGTCACCCTTGGTCCCTGCTTGGTGTGTGTCGGGAATCACACTTGGATGAGTAACTTGCCCGATACACTTAACCTAGATGATGGCTTGGTATCGTTATGCCTTGTTGTAGTGGAGCGTTGCTAGCTAGTCTGTGGTGGGCGTCACCCTTTAGCCTTAGCCCTGTGTGTGTTGGCCGACAACACAACACCTGATGGGCGTTACACGACACCTTAGTGCCCGATACATGGGGTTGCCCGATATGCTTGGGCACATGATACATAACGCATTGTTGCACGACGCACCGTTGCCAGACTTTCTCCTTTGGCTGAGCTGCGCGCCTGGATGCTCGTTACCAGCAGTGCACGACACCGCGTTGCACCTGATACCTTGTGTTGCACGATGTTGTGTTTCCCGTCATGCCTTGGATGCCCGACACCCTAGAGTTTGGCCGACATGCGCTGGTCTATTTTTGTTATGCGTTTAGAGTTGGGTGATAGTGGATGGTACCCTACCTGATACTACCTTTGGTGAGGGGAGCGGGTGTTTCTAGTGAGGGTCTTGTTCCTTATGGATAACGATATGTTAGACGTTGTTCCTGCTATCACATTTAGTCATGATGGTGTCCCTTGATATGCTTGATGGTAATCGCTATGGTAGAGCTCATCTATGTAACTTAACATGACTATACATATGTATGTGATCATCTTGATGTTATGCATAATGCTGAGATAATGGTAAGCATATAAGATTGCTTTGCATGAACTGTATCTATGATCGCAGCACCTAATCATCAATGTTGACCTATATCAATAATATGATCTTTCTGTTAATCCATGATTATTGTGTATACTAACCATGCAGGTGATGCATAGCCAAGTAAAAGGCTATAAGGTATATATGATGAGTAACATTGCTTTGATAGTTACTCTTGATGATGAGATAACACGTATGATGTAAAGTACTTGGGATTGCTATCCCATGATGATGATGTAAGCCTTAAGAGGCAGTGGCAGTATGTGATGAGGGATTGAGATCCCATGGCAATGTGATGATCCTTGAGAATGGATCTAGATGATTGGCAAGAGTCCAAGTGGTAACATGTAATGTGGGATCAGGATGATGTTGATTACAATAAAAGCATAATATTAAGTTTCATACGGTTTACTCTTGTTATAGTTTGCATGTTCACTACTAAAAAAAGGTCTTTAACTATAAAAAAAAAAATTAGCAAAAACCCCATATTATGTAGCGAAAGGCTTTGACTACATATTTCTTTACACATACAAATTGTAGTATATGCTCGTATAGCTAAAGCCTTTAACTATATTTTTCAAATATGTAGTTAGATAATCCATTCGCTACAAATTCATATGTATCCAGAAGCGTAGCTAGATATTGTCCTTACATATTTAAATATAGGTATAATTATAGCTAAATGTATGCCTACAATTGTATATATAGTCAGTATGTAGCAAAAACATGAAGTTAATACAAATTATATGTAGTTAATGTGTAGGGAATGGCAACATCTACTGCACACATATATATGTAGTTGGATTATGCACTAGCTACATATGTAGTGCCACATATACATATATGTATAGTTTGATTATTCATGTATTGTGTAATTAGTCCAGAATTTCTTTTAGTAACAAATTTGTAGTAGTTAGACCAAGTTATGCTCTTTATGCCAACAAACTTACTTTCATTTATACTGAAACGTCAAATGTACATGGGGAGGACGTATACCTTGCCCCTATTACATAATGTGTACAAAGAAAAGGATATACATATACTAATAAATTTGGTGAGGTCTACACGCATCTTGGAAAAAGAGTATGTATCTTTCTTGACCAGTTTTAGAATCGTTGTTGTCTTCTCCTTTTGTTCAATGAGTTGGTGATAGCATGGATTCTTGTGTTGCACAAAGTTGTCCGATTTCCTTGATGAGTGGGTTGATTTTGTTGAATGGAAGAAGTCTTGATTTGAAGATTGTAGCATCGCCCGTCATAGTGACATCTTTCTATTACAACTTGGACCATCCATAGATGTTCTAGGAATCTGCTTTGTACTCTGTTTTGTTGGACTTGATCTAGACCCAAAGAGGGATTCTTGTTTAGCAGTAAGTTGACATTGAGGCCTTTTTTATCCTGCATCATATATAGTTTGCTTCATTAGAACTTAATACATGACCTCTTAAACTGCTAATATTGACAATGTCTAACTAGATAAATCATTATAGTGAGACACATGCACATATATACCTGGGAAGAGGAGTACATACAACAGCCTTTGTTCACCAAGATCTTGAGTTCATCACTCCTTATATCTGAGCTAGATTTAGATAGGCGACTCAAGTCTCATACATCTGAGATCTATGATATACCGATCTAAAAAGCTTCCGGTCATTGATTCTCTAAGTTATAATCCAAGCATTGCCACTGGTCTAGTGAGTACAAAACAATATATGGGTTTTCAACTAATTTATCCATTTTTGGTTTCAAGAAAGCATTTTTGCAACAAGCATACCAAATTTGATTTCTATCTGAGCATGATTCTAGTGTGCCAGCATGTGTATAAACTGGCAATACAAAAGCATTACAGAATCATACCGTTGGAGTAGAAAAACCATATCTTTCCATAAACGCATTGTTCTTCTTCTGATGCATATAGCTGATAGTCATCTAGGAAAAAGGAAAACCCAAAATAGTAAATAAAGAACACTGACAATCAAGACAATCATATCAGATATCAACATGTTTCTTCACATGCTGAAGATCAGAGAGCTTAGATGCTTAAAATGACACCAGATTTTTTTACTGAAAAATTACTATTTCGGATGAAGAAGGTTAGTTGGAAAACCCCTGTTACAAGTGACACTGAAGTCTTATGTACATTACTTGGAAAAAACAATTACTAGGTCCTATCACACCTATATACTTTAAGAACACAATGGAAAGGATCACTGGACGCACATAATACGTCCTCTAGCATGTAGAAAGGTCAGTAGAATGCATACCAAGATCAACTTTTGGCTAAAAAATAGAGAAAATCATACTAGATTATACTTCAGAAAATATGTACTTACGGAAAGTGTGTATTACAAATGTCTTCTGTTTCAAAATAATAAACACAAGTTTCCAATACCAAATGTACTTCGATCCTCTTCAGGGAGTTTTTTCATGTATAGGGGATATATGAAGCTAGTCTAGCATTAAATTTTCTTCCCCATTTAGAGATGTATAAACAAATACACAAAAATGTACCAATCAAGTTGACCAGCTTTGCTCGGTTTGATAAAGTGGAGAGGTTTGTTTCAGTTTATAATACATACTAAATGATTACTATTGCTTCGATGTGGTTTACCTATTGTTTTGTTTTGTGGGGGGGCTGGATGTTGACCCCTCATTCAAATTCATAAATGCATGTTTCCAACATCAAATGTACTTCAACCCTCTTCTGAAACATTTTTCATGTATAGGGGAAATATGAAGCCACTCTAGCATTATTTCAATGATTCCATTAGATAGGTATAGACAACTAAACGAAACTGGACCAATCAAGTTGACCAGCTTCTTCGGTTTGATAAAGTGGAGATGTTTGTTGTAGTTTATATATTTGTCCTAACTGATCGTAGGTATGACAACTAAACGAAACTGGACCAATCATTTTGACCAGCTTCTTCAGTTTGATATAGTGGAGATATATGTTGTAGTTTATAATTCATCCTAACTGAACACCAATGCTTCGATGTAGTTTGACCAAACAAACCGAGATATAACTAGAGGATAATACAACAAATGTTAATCAATAAATGTGCATAGCATATATGAAAAATCTGTGTGCTCAATTGGCAAAAGTATTTCGGTTTTAGATGTGAACATCACAAGTCGTCTACTTATATCACTTGGAGACTGAAACAAGGAACTTTTTTAAGAGTAGAAACAAGGAATACAGTGACGAAGAAGTGGTGAAAAATACTACTAACAAGGAGATTGGATATTGACCCCTCATTCAATTTTCTGAATGCCCCATCTCCTTGCTGACATGAATTGTGCCTATCATTTACTTATTTAAACCTGGGATATAGTTGATAATAGCAAAGTCAGATTTAGAATGACAACTAGGCTGAATACAGCTATAGTGAAGGAGTTCATGTACTATCTTGTTCCAAATGGGTCTTTAGTGGCTGTGATATATTGAATTTTATACAAAAGGGTTCTCATTATTTGGGACTCCGATTGTTGTATTCCATTTCTCAACTAATAAGAAATTGCTTCTTATATTCTTTAATATCATCCCAGATGCTAGTAGCATGACCCATGGTCCCAAATGAGAACATTCTAGAAGTGCTATGTAGTATATAAAGGGCTCTCTTTTTACTGCAACTGTTAACTCTGTGAAAAAAGTTAGAAATTTTATTAACTTTGACCTTTTGGGGCACATCGCCAAGCTGCTAGAAACCATAATTAAAATAATTTCTAATGTGAATCTGTAAACTGACTTATGCAATTGTTACAAGTTGTACAAGTGAGGAGCTATGCTATATAGTTGTGAAGAAAAAGATATTTATGTGAACTTGTTTTAAGAATGTGACTGCTAAGTTTGTGATTCTCATGTCCAAAACTAATGAAACAATGGTGGTCATGAGTTTATAATGTTTTCCACCTCCAAAACCTGAAATTTAGCAATTTGAGCAGGCGTACCAAAGACGTGGTAGACATGAATCAGAGGAAGTAGAGGCACCAGTCCCAAAGGCTTCAACGTTGTCTTCATCTATTGAGGTACCTGAAGATCACTCTGATCTTAATCAGTCTTGCGTTTGTCATCCCAATCTCATGTAGCATGTCCAAGACATAGCATCTTTTAGATAGATTGACTCCTATGTTGGAGCAGAGAGCTTCTATGTCAATAAATGTCGTCGCTCTTTAAGATCCTTGGTGCGAAGGTGGGATTGCAAGGATTTCTTTTGACTTGACACAACTTTAGTATCACTACAAATGATCACAATCTTATCCATATATATAGCAACGACGATGTGACCCGGAGAGTATAAGGAGAATAAAAGATAAACTGTAGCAAACCTTTTGAAGCCCAGTTTTCAGGGATGGTACTTAGCTTATTTGACTAGATATGTGTAGACTGATTTATACCATATAAGGAGTGATGAACTCAAGACCTTATGAGAATATTCCCCCGTCTTGGTCTGTGGACCAGCTCTATTTGCATTTGCAACTGCTATTACATTCACATCAGGGCCTGGTTGAGTGGCAAGTTTTGATTTTGTGTTGATGACTGCATTCGTGTGTAGTATTGAGCATGCAATTGATCAGTAGGTTGATTAGGATTGTAACATGGGTGAGATAAAGCCATATTTGGTTATTGTGCTTGCATGGAAACCTGAGTTTGTGATGGTCTTACTAAGGCCATTTGATTGGAAATCTGATTTTGCATTTGAGTAGGATGGTGAGGCACTGCTTTCGAGGGTGCATATATGACCTTTGTTGTGGAACAGTAGCGGAGCTTGTTGTAGTTGATGCTTAGGATATGACTAAATCCTTGTCACATCATGAGAGGAAGCTTTTGTGGCTAAGGTTGAGGCTGAGTAACTATTTGCAGCTGTGACAGGAGAAGTGGATTCAGATGTTGTTTTTTTGTACAAGTAGTTAGCAAGATGTGGCTTAACATGAGGCTGCATCTATGGTTGTGACATCTAAGGGTGTTGTTCTAGGAGCTGATGTTGAGGATGCTATGCAATTTGAACAGGTAACCTTCCCAATGGATGTGTTTCCATGTGCATCTGCGGAGGATTATCTAGTGGTTGCTTTTGAGCCTGCACATGAGCTTGTTGGGCTCATATAGGAATCTGTTGTTGTTCATTTGGTGGTGCATGTGTTTGAGGGATTTGAGCTTGAGGCTGGAGTTGAGACTGACTGACAGGGTGAGGCTGGGGTTGGGACTATGGTTGCGCCTATGGCTGTTGCTACAGCTGTGAATTAGTAAGGAAGGAGACAAGTTGCATCCAAAAGTGGTGATTTTCAGAATATTCAAATCCATCCAAGAAGAAAAATGGTTGGACCATATGTACGTGTGATGCCAATCGGATGTAGATATATAAATCATTAAGGACTAGGACCAGATTTTAGCAATACAAATCATGATGCTAGTAGTTAATAGGTTGTTCGATTAAAGCTTATATCCAAATAGATTTGTCATTTCTGATTAGTCAAGATGACAAGATGAACATGGTCAAAGCATGTAAATACCTAGTAGGCAAGCACAAAATGTATTAGGGCACCAATAATAATTAAGCTCACCATCATAACACGCTAGGATAAAGCTTACATGGCCATTCTACAAAACCAAAAAAGATAACATTAGACTATCTAAGGTACCGATAAACAAAAATCTTCCAAAAAATAAGAGTGTTTCTATAAAAAATGATAATATCAGAATAATTATATATCCACAAAACTTATCAACATTCTTATAGGGGTATTCAAAGATATATTCATATTTTTAGGAAAATATCTTTCTTAAGTATACCTCAGACGCATAATATAGTTAGCTGATAGATGATCAAGGTTGTCCTGGACCCTTGAGAACCTCATGGCATCTGGTTAGTTGTTATCAGGCCTTCCCCATAAACCTCCTGTAATAAGTCAAGAATCTTGTCATTCTTTTTCTCCATTGCCATAAGCAGTGCCTTCTTTACAACTTCATGATTGAATCATGGCATAGCTATATCCCGAATGCACTGGAAGTAAGTCAAATTCACAGGAAGATGTATTAGAATCTCACTAAATGGTTGATTCATAGATCAAAGAATAAATATATCAAAGCAAAGAATAATCTCGAGAAGGTATAATCATGTGTAAGGGGAGTATCTACCTATAGCAGGAAACATGTGTTATTCCAAAGGGTGAGGCTAGCATAACTTTAGGTAGCAGGTGATCAGTAGTCTTCACTTGAGGATCTAATCAAGTACCATAGAGGAACTAATGGTTAAACAATCTTTATTAGATTCCTCATAGCACAATATAACAACTCTTGAAGAAGCACATGACACTGAGGCCCTAAAGAACAACATTGTGGCCAAGCAGGTTTGAGAACAACATTGAGGCTCTTCCGAACCATATGAAACCATATGCCCAATTTCTTTCTGTTCTTCACCCTCTTTACTCTCTTCCTCTTCTTTTACTAATTTCATATATAAATAAACCCTGCAAGGACTGAAGTAACAAGATAGCATGGATACAAACAGATCTAAACCTCTACAGTCCTTAAAGGGGCATTTCACAAGTAACAAAACCAATGCTTCATGTCATTTCTTTTCAACAGATTCTTGTTAACCATCAAATGCCAGTTCTGAAAGTGCTGCTGTTAGAACAATTAGAATGTGTTGATAGATTTTGTATCACCTACACATGCTCATGGGGAAACATTACCAAATTCTGAATAAGTTGTTTAATTAGTCGAGGATCAGTTATATTTCTGATAAAACTAATTTTCCTTTTGGCAGGAAAGGAATCAACAAGCATTTATAAGACTGTTATCTTCTAAATTTTGCAAGAATATATAACCTAGATTCTTACATAAATAAGATTGCTATATTGCACTGAAACTTTTCTTAGGAGAACCTAATATATTACGAATGTGATCGGTTTGAATACGATGATAGGTTAGAACACTGGATAAAATGTAGAAACATTTGTAACATGGACATATAAAAGTAATTTAAACTGAAGACAATCGTATAATAACTCAAAACATGAATCAGAATCAGCACGAGAGCCATAGCCAACCTATAGATTTCTCACCTTGCACATTTATTATAGGAGTGCATACATATATTAGCTACTTACCATAAAAAAATGCATATATGAAAATTGTACCATCCTATATTTCTAGAATTGATTAGTGGTTGATTCAACTATTATAAGCATTTTCCAAGCATAATTTAGTACTCTAGATCAGCCATATATTCAGATTAGTAGTTAGATAAAAAAACAGAGCATGTATGTTGCACAATCACTCAAAGCATTGAATCAGTTTCATCGCAAGGGTAGGGGGCTTCCATATTGTGGGTACGAAATCAGAATTCTTTGACACAACACCAAAAATTTGTATTCTTAAACATTGAATATAAACTAATTGCATTCTATAATACCACATCAGTTTGATTGCACAATCACTCAAAGTTTGCATCTATTAATTTCAAATACTAAAAATATTTACAGTAGCTGGAAATCTAGTTACACACGCTATTAGCCGCAATACGACTGTTACATTTTTCCCTCCTGATGATATCGCTGATATCATGGGGGATTGCCTCGAGCCAATATGCTCGAGTATGGGTTTGTTTTTGAAACTCTTTGCCAGCAAGTCCGGAGCTCTGTTCATCTCACGCTTGATATGTTGTATCTGTGTGCCCGGATGCATGAGCTTCCTGATCTGCATCACAACTTTAGAGTAACGTGGGCTTGGTGCTAGGAGTGACAGGATTTCCATCACAGCCTCCTTACAGTCTGACTCGATCTCTACTTGTCTCCAACCCTTCTCCATGACCACTTCTAGTGCCATCAGAATGTCATGCAACTCTACCTCCGTTACGTGCTTAGTAGCTACCTGCTTGATGAAACCCCCTATCCAGTTTCCCTCTCCATCACGTCCCACACCCGCAATCACCGCCCCCTTCTTAGTCATGGCTGCATCAGTATTCATTTTCCATGAATTTTGCGCAGCTCAATATTCCAGAGGAGTTGTACAGAAGCAATGCATCTGCCTGGTATGTTGTCACAATCAATTCTATTGGTTTGGCACCAAACTTGACAATTACATTGCATTAACCCAGTGAGTAGATCCAAGTAATCTTTCTGTGTGTTGTTTTCATTTGATTAAGAATCTTATAAGACCTCCACACATTTAACCATCTCTGTTGGTAGATACAAATTTCATAGAATACCACATGGATTAGATGCAGTATAATAGATTTCAACAGCATGTTAATGCTGAAGGTAAAACTTTGGTAAAACTACTGAGTTGTTCTAGTCCTTTCTTGGAACTTTTTTTAATGTGTATCTCGAGTTTGGCTAGAAGTTGCAGTTTGTTTGTTAATGTTATGATTATCAGGGTATTTGAAGGTACAGGTGCTCTGTCAACGTTGGAAGTCTAATGGTATAGAGTGTGTGTTGTTAACGTTGGAAGTATGATTAAATGTGGGGAAGTTAATGAGACTACAGTCATCTCCCCCCGATGAAAAACCACTGGATGAATCCCCAGAGGAAGCTCAAAGAGAAGAACTATCCCATCTTTGTCACTTGTTTCCTTTAGAGGCAGAGATAACAAAGAGAAAATCAGTATAGAACCATACATCACAGAGTCAGTGACATATTGATGGATAGATACACAACGTAAAGTAACAAAAAGCTAGAAAGCATGGTAAATTTGGTAAACAACATCCTCAACATGAATTGATTTAGGTGTAGACTAGAAAATTCTGAAAATGATGGTATAGAGTGGATTGATTACTTGGTTAACTTGGCTCCTTGAGGAGTGTGGAAGTTGTTGATGAGGTGTGTCATGGTGGTTCCACTAGGATAGATCAACTTGTAGTCAATGATCATGATCTGCAAATATGAGAGTAGAAAAGGTCCACATAGGAAAGTAAGGTGGTGCCATGACAACCAAGTTACAATGAATTACATATTTACATGCATGTCGACTGAAATCCATTAGAATTTTTGACGTCACAATTGCTAGTGAAAGAAAGAAACATGCTCAGAATACTCAACCATAACAAAGCTACATATATAAGGGTTGTTAGCTTATAATGACAAATGGTCTGAGTACATGGCTTTCAATTTACTTTGACAAGTGGCGTGAGTCTTCTAAGTGCAATTAACATTACTGTGAGTCTTAGAAGTGACTCTATTACCTATTAATAAAATGGAAACCAACATCTTGCCTGTCATCGTGGGAAGTGATCTGCAGAGAATGAAGTCTATGAAGGAAGAAAAGTTGAGCCAGCCTCCACCTCCTTCCCTTGTAGATGTGGTTGCTAACAAAGTTGTTGTCACTGAAGTGGAAAAGGTGAGAAAGGATATTAATGTTGATGACCTGCATGCACTAAATTTAAATGATTTTAAGTACAAACCTAAAATAATGTTAGAACCAACTGAATATTTTGACGAACTGTAGCACTTTTTTTTTGTCATAATCAGATTCAAGTTGAAGAGGGAATACATAGGACGCACAAGATCTTTTTAGTTTCTTGAATTTTTATATAAATGTAGTACCTATCCAGTAAATTGAGTATTATGAGATGAGATATTATTGTGTCCATCAAGATGATAGAGAACTTAGCTGGATAAGACATTACAGAATTTGTCCCCATAGGAAGCACTGAAGTAGTCCACTAGCCCTTATATCAGCCTATGTTATAAAAGAAAACACCAAATGGAGAAGTTGATTAGCAACAAATGTACAGAACAAAACACTAGTCGTTTATTTACAGTAACGATGAACTAGAGAAGCCGTTAAAATTTGCAATATAATAAAAACTGGATTGGTTTCATATATTGTTTTGGCTAATACAATTTCATATCTTCTAGACTAGAAAAATGACTTAAATGCATGTAGAATCAAAACATATTATAGAGTGTGGGTTCTGGGTCTTTGTGGTGATTCCACTGAAAACACTCACCATGTTTTGCTGCATTGCAAGTTTGCTACTAAAATTTGGGTGCAAAACTCTTTCTTGCAGACCCGGCTTTATATGCCTTTCCACCTTAGGACTCCACCAGTGTTTCTTTTAGATGGGCATTCAGCAAGTTGGGAGCTGCTGATTTCAAACACGGCGCTTATTTCTTAGCATCTTGTAAGAGCCGCACAAATGTTGTTTATAATCAGATCTAAATTGGCTAACAAGACAAGGCTTCACAGAAGCTTCAATCCATTGTTAGATAATTGCATAGGGTCTTCATAAGCTTTATATTGGAAAATAAAACATTGGTCATGCAAATTAGTGATAGGATCAGATGTTTTGATGTGAAATTATTAGACAGGGAGGGAAGAGAGAGTGGTTTTTTGTTCAGCTTTGAGCCTTTGCCTTGGCTGAGCTACTAAGTAATAGATCCTTTCCCAATTTCCCTTGTAGTATTGCTTGTTTTGTTTAAGGTGGCATGGTTCTTGATATGGTTCATGGGTTGCACCTAGTCAGATGAATCTATGATACTCAGGGAGTCTTGCATTAAAAGAACTTCAAGAAGGTGTACAACAGTTCAGTAGCTACCAAAATGATAGAAACCATGTGGTAAACAATATACTTGAAATGAAGCTAGCATAAAAAAAACATACCAATCCAACTGCTGCAACCATTAGAATACGACACCTTGATCACAACCATTCATTTTGAGTGGACCATCCAGCTTCCCAGGAACCAGACAATAAGAGAAACACCCCATCTGAACTGATCAGCTACTTTTCTTTGTTGTCCTTTTATGACCTCTCATAGACTCTATGTTTAAGATTTTGAGTTTCAATTATGTTGTCTTGGATTAGTCTACAGTGGGTTGTTTTACTAGAAAGGATGTTGTACTGTTGACAATTTCAGATTATATAACCAATATCATGGGTAACCAAAATAAAGTGTAGTAATTATCTGATCAAAAATAGATATAAACCAAAATGGCCATTGGGTGTTCCTACATACCTCACTAGAGGAAAATTTATAAAAATAGAACCTTAACATTTTATTTTGAAAATGGTAAGCCTTCCATCAAGTTCCACAATCTAGGAAGCAAATGTACAATATGTGATAGCAACATAACCAACAAGTCAATTCAGAAAACCAGTAGTATGTCAGGTTGTATTCCACCAACCCTTGCACCTCATGAAAGAACTTATAAGCAAACTAATAACATTCCGCCAACTGACAAAGACAAGTCATCCATTCAACCCAAACAACTTTCCAGAATAATAAATTTTAAGAAATACATGAGTATAGACACAAAGTTATTAAACTAAATAGGACAAATCACAAGGCATCATTCTAAGTTCATATGCATATCCATTACATAATTTAAAATCCAAACCTATATAAGAGAATGAGGTACATACATGCTACCTACGTGGTACTACTACATTTGTCATGTTATATATAAGAGCATCCATGAACAAATCACGAACAGAAGAAACCAATCACAGATGGCAACTGAATAGTATATACTATTAAAACACATAGTACAATCCTATTCATATGTTGTATATGATCTAGTGATATATTCTAGTAAGACTGTATATTAGTTTTAGAAGAGACATAAGTGAACATATTTTGGTACGAGCTTTCTACTACATTAGTGAGGTAAGAATAGACAATATTTATAGCTAGTTGATTTTTTAAGGCCTTGTGATGCGGTCTTTGTTGGACACAGCAAGAGCTCAGAATCTGTGACAGATTCCCAAGAATTCCTGGTTGGTTGCAGGTTTCTATTGAGTTGTTTAAATAAAGATATCTTGGCACACTAAAGTGATTCTAGCACTTATAAACTACTACTATCATGTGATCGAGGCATTGAATGATAAAGCTGAATCTGCCTCTCATATGACTGCTTTTTTTAGGATAATAACGTAATATCTAGGACTAATGCATATGATAAATGACTAGTTAAGAGTTAAAAACTTAAAACAACATAAAATTAGAGGGCTAATACATTGTATTCGCAAATAGAGATGGGATCACAAATTTGGTATTAGGATTTTGTGTTTTGTAGTGCTTACCCACTCTTTGTCTCCCCTACATTATTAGTCCTCATTTTAATTATGTAGACGATGTGACATGTTGTTTGAAGGGGTGCATAATCAACGCTCTTTTTGACTGGCTGCTAACAAAGGCTGATGAGGAGGAGCAAATTAGGTTGTGGGCATCATGTTTAGCTGTAGAAATAAGACAATATTCATTTGTGGAATGAGTTCAACCATTGATTATTATAGAGGGTCTGCAGCTTTGTGCTTTGGAGAACATCAAATAGTTGCTAGCTGTCCAAATTGAGTTGCTGAAAATACTAGATAATGTGAATTAGTATACTGATTTTCAGACCTCCAAGTAGATATCTGAGCATAGACATATCCATAGAGTGATGTAGAAAATCCCAACAACAAGAGAAGCAACCAATAACCTGATCCTAAAATCCCAATCCCAATGGTGTAAGGTTACATGGGTCCCTCTTTCATTTCTTTTCTATCTGCATTGTATTTAACTCCTATCTAACTAGACTATATTAATAAGAAAAAGACATTGTATAGACTCATTCAATGAACCCAGCTGGGCCATCTAAAAGACTAAAACTACTATTTTCAAAGTTTATTCTTTGTGCTTGAAATTTCTGACTTCATCTTTAGGTATATATGTGTATTCTAATTGTATGGCAGTAATAAAAAGAATTACAGCATGATCAAACCAACTGAAACAACATAACAAGAGGCGTAGAAGCTTTGTAGTGATGCTTTTCAAAGAAACTCTCATTCTGAAGATGATAATATTTGAAAGAAATAGTCTGTGGACAATAGTTATTGAAATATAAACTACACATGTAAAGAGTTTGCCAATATTATGACCCCAACATCCTATATATAAATCACTTTCCTGGATAGCCAATCTATAATCTAATATCATGTGGGTTGCTAGCACACATATCAGGTATTAAACAGTTGAAATACAATAATCTAATGCAGTTAAACTATAGTCCCGCCAAGGCACTTTAAAACATCAGATAATATTCCCTACAAGTAATACTCAAGTGGGCTTGAAAGCAACACTTGTGGTCTTTTCTCCGACACTACCAAGGTTTTTCAACAAGTCTAGAGTATCTCAATTTTATGTAAGCCTGCAACTAACTATATAAATAGTATGTTATTCATTTAGAGAACAACATTGACAGAATCATAAAAAAGATGCATACAATTTTATGCAAAACATATAGATTTTGTATGAATAATATAATTATATCTTAGGTGCTTCCCTCGCAACCTCTCTTCATATTTATAGTCTACAAACATCACATATCAAGTTACAGTCTAGATCTTCCCATAAAGCTCTGATCTAAATTTGTAGATTCAGAGTCCTTGTTTACTTCAACCACATTATTGGCCAACCTTCAGGCCACATTCTTACATCCTTTGAAGATCACCTTGCCCAAAGACATTCACATTGTATGTTTCTCCTAGTTTTCCCAAATTAGGCATAGACATTATACGAGTGTTAAGCATCTTTAAAATGCTTAAAATTCATTTCATGAATAAGTATCTTTGCTAAATTTCTTAGTGGGTTAGGCTCAACGGCTAAGTAGTATATGAGGAGACCCATATTAACATCATCAGCTTTACATTGTCAAAGTTAGAGAAGTTAGTAAGAGGAATCAAAATGGACATCCTCTCAGAAATAATGCAAGAGAAACCAACCATAAACCAAGCCAAATTAGATGTAAAGTATAACTTCAAAATGTAACTCATTATTAGCTAGAATGCATATCTGATTCTAAGTTTTGAATGGCTTCCAACAACTCTGACAATAACATAAAAATAGACCAATATAGTGTCTCTTCATTCCTCTAATCTTGCATCTCTTTCCGTTGGATATATATAGAGGTATACTAGTTCAATAATATTTGTGAGAAAGAGAAATATGACTAATATTAAATACCAAGATTACACATTCATGTGCCATCAATTCAACACTGTAAGGATATATTTTTCCCAAAACAAATTATGGGGATATTAATTAATGCAACACGTGGAATGTTGAGATTGCAACCTAAGGAAGTTCAATCAATAGAGAAAATCAAATAAATGTTGTAATTATCAATAGATATTGTAACGATAACCCCTATTCTTGATGATCTGATGTGACTTTCACACTTGCAAGACTTTTGCAACATTTAGGAAGAGTGGTGCTAAATGATAGTTTAAATATACCTCCTTAGTATCTTCCATATGAAGCACACATACAAACTATATGTATGAGGTTGTTGTTCCAACTCGTGACCAAATTACTTCTCTTGTTTTGCATGGAACTCGATATGAATGAAACAAAACATCACGTCATAATATTTACAATTTTTTTTACCATATAAGTGGAATTAAAAGATGTGGATTCTCTTCTTCCAATGAAAACATCAAATGACGTTCATATTAGATCCATAAAGAATAGATATTTCAAAAATGATGATTTTCTAGATTCTGAAAGGGGTTTTGACCCAATCCTCACCTGGAGGAGTATGTGTGGGGGGGCAGTGCTTCACTCAAATAAGTTATTAGATGGAAGATCAAAAATAGGTGCAAAGATAAAGTATGGGATGACCAATGGACCACTCAATGCAAGGGCTAATGCTCTAGAATGGAAATGCCAGATGAGTTTTCTAGGATCCTAGTTAAAGATTTGATTGATAAAGTGCAGTTCTCATGGAACATGAACCGACTTGTGAATGTTTTATTGAAAATGCCATTGCCACAATCATCATCATTCTGATCTTCTTGGAATCAGATGATGACCTATTCTAGTTTCCTTCTGCTAATAGCATGTTCGGTGTAGAAGTATCATACTATCTAGCCACTATTAGGGTGCCATAAAGTGGACATGCCAAACAATAGCACTACAGAACTCATGGACTATAATTTGGAAATTGCCTGATCCTCCAAAAGTCAATCATTTCCTTTGGTGGCTCTGCTCAAAACAACTACCCACTATAAGAAAGTTCTTTTAGAAACACACTGAACTGCACTGAGCCTCCACCTTGTGTGCTGCTGATGATGAATTAGTTGTCCATGCTCTCATTTTGTGCCCCCACATTTCCACCATGTGGTATGACAACCCTTCTAATGCACGAATCTCTAGTTTGAAGGATTTACCAGGTGCTGACCTATTTAATTACTGACCACTAAGTTAAAAAGGTCAGAGTTGATAAGCTTCACAATCTACTACATTGTGGCTTTGAAGAGAAGATACAAACAAATGATTAATGCATCAATAGAGAAAATAGAGGTGGTTGCGCCTGGGTCACTAAGATGGGAGGAGATGCACAAATAGGCAAATGTTAGTTAAGATGGTAGTTTGACTGGCCTGAGCAGCAACAGAGTGTCACCTTGGACCCTGCCAGAGCATGATTTCATCAGAGCCAGCTCAAATACAACAATCATCAAGAACAAAAGGGTTTCCTGTAGATTAGTGTTTAGAAACTCGGAGGGTACCACAGTTGAGATGACAGCCCGCACTGTGGATGTTCCTAGGTTGCTTTTAGTGCTGAGAGATATGCCCTTTCGTTCTCAATGGAGATGACTCTACTTCTAAGCTTTGACAATGTCCCATACGAATGTGACAACATCAATGTGGTTGTTGGAGCGCTTATGGAATCCCGAGGCAGATGCCTGTATTGCAAATATTTAGAATAATTAATGAACTCCACATCGATTTAATTTAGGCCTGCTTCCAACATATTCACAGAGAAAGCAGTTGGAATGACCACAACCTAGCTTTTCTTTTACAAAGGATATGAAAGTGATGATATATGGTTTGATGGTTTCCAGATTAAGTGTATTGACTTCACCTATAAGCTTGTTTCATATTTAGAAAATGAATAACTGAGATGTGTTTACTGAAAATAAACATCCATAAAGAACTCAAGATCCATGATATCAGCTAGGTTCCATAGAGTAGAATGGAAATACTAAATGGTTAAAGAAAACACTCTTAAGTGAGTCAACGGAGAATAGCATTATTTCATTTATACATGCTAAGTTCGACTTGTTTCAGACTCAGTGGTATATCTGGTTAGATTTCAAGGGAGATTGATATTTAATTGATTCAATAAATGAGTTATGCAATACACACAATATAGCAGCAATAATTAGTTGAGCCTAAGAGAAAAATAACCTAGTTCGCTCCTCGCTGTCCGTATCTACCACTAGAATTCTAAATGTATCAAAAGAAATTTATAAAGTAAATTTTGGTGGGTGTGTGCCTAGTGAAACCCTCTTTCCATGTCATGATTAATGGTTCTCACAGGTTACCACTTTCAAGCTAATATAGAATCAAGCAATAATGTTGGTCTTTGGGATGCAAGGCTCTTTGTGAGCAAAATTTCCAGTGCATGTTAACCACAAAAGCTCTCACAATCCTACAAGTAGCTCATGGCAAAGAATTTCCCAAGTGGTCTGCATTGATGAACTAATGGTTTTTGCAAAGGCTAAGAAAGGGAATGCTCATAGATTTAAGATGAAATTGCTCGAGTACCAGGATTATATTTTTTATTGTAATCTCGTTACATATTTTTAAAACTAAGAAGGTAGGTTGTAAACAAGCTGCGTCACCATTGAATGGCAAAGACAATTCTTCGGATGAAGAGGTTCAGAATCATATCAGTAGATTAGCTAGCCCAATTTTTATCTATGACGTCCTTAATCTCATCCCGGTGTTAGTTCTGAAAATGAAAAATTGATAGGCAGATAGATGGGCTTCGTAAAAGAACATTGTTTATACACAACAGAAAGCAAGTCACCCATTTTGTATGTGAATCCAGATAAATATTTGTATGGTTGGTAACAAAAAAAAAGTATTATATGAATTTAATAGAACTTTATTGTTTAGCTGCCATAGCATCTATCTACGATTTCCAACCACATACACTAGTGACTTCGTTCTGATCAAGCTACAACACAAACAAGGAATACAACACGATTAAAAAGGCATACAAGTAAAGAGGTTTGATTTTCTCTGATTCATATAAAGAATCTAAGAGTAATGATCCAAATTTAATGCCAACGTGAGAACATGGAGAAAGGTGAAAAACATGACCTACTGTTAGTCCAACCTGGAAGCCGGTCCTTCCTCCTAGCAGAAACATTTGATGGTTTTGGACCAAGACACCGAGCGGAATGCCTTTCACATTAATACCCAGAAAGCGTTCACATGTGACCATTCTGCCAATCCAAGTAAAGTGTCGTAACATAACAGAGAGCATTCCAATCGCAAGTGTTCCATGACGGTGCGTGCGATCTCTCTCGGACATGGGCACGACCACCACGACAAGGGCGATCTTTGTGATGACGGCTGCCGAGGATCACCCAATTGGAGTGGAGTCAAGATGAGTGTGGATACATAGGCAAAACGTAGTTTTGAGGAGTGGTGATGCCCTAGCATTGAGGCAACCAGAGTGCGCAGTGAGCGGAGCGTCATGATATGCATCATCAAAGAGCCATTTCTGAGAGAATGAGAAGTAGAAGCCAATTGAGTGCAAGGAAGTCCGATCACTGGGACGGTCTTGGATGCAACATCATATGGAGAGGAGTGAAAAAAGGGGAAAGGGGATGAAATGATGGGCGGAGAATACCTGTGTGGTTTTTCTGAAGTTGCGCGCGACGCTAAAATTTGATACGTTCCAATTCCAATTTTCAATATCATTGGCGCGCTTGTTGCATTTAATATTTAGGTACATTTCTTTCATTTATATATATATTATTTGTAAAGAAATGCATCACTTACTACATATAGGATATATGTAACTAAACCAATTGTAGTTAATACACCTTTTTTTTGTAGTGGTTATATAACTTGGTTGAATCTTGCAATCCACTTAAAATATACTAACTAATCACAGTGGAACATATCATGTAGTTTGCCTTGGCCATAGATCCATCATCGTCAGTAGTTGGTGATGGTGAAACAGGTTCTCCTGCGGGTTAACCTGGAAGCGCATATTGTTGAATATGTGTGGTTTCTCCTAGCCTTAAATAGAGAGGGAATCAAGTGCAGCTACGGTTACAGACTCAGATATATATATATATATAGAGAGAGAGAGCATGGTGAACAAGCCCATGGCTCAGAGTGATAGAGCATGAATGTGTCCATGGCTCAGAGCACGATGAATAGGCATGTGGCTCAGATATACTAGCGTTGTGATCTGTACCGAGGCGGGCTAGAGGAAGGGTAGCCTATGGAGCTGACCCTATGGCTGAGGCCACTTAAGTAAGAGACTGCGGTCCTTCTTGTGTTGTACTCATGCACTGACCACGAGGCGGAGAGGTCATGGAGTTCGGCTCTTCCATTGACCTTGTATGGCACTGGCTTGGGTTTCGCAATCGAAGGTTGGATCTGAGCGGTACAGCTCACTTCCTCAGGGCATAATAATAATAATATGTAACCCAGTCGAATAGTATTTACTGCTTAAGGAAAAACACGAAACATTGGTTGAGGCCTTTCTTGTGTAGTTAATCTTGCTATACTTTGAAGTAACTTATACTTTCCTTATGATATGTGGTAAGATCTTATAAATCATATCTTGTTAATCATGTTCCATAAAGAAATACTTTGGTATATGCCTCCTGTACAGCCTGGTAAGCTTGATGGTATGAATAGCTTGTATATATAGACTGCTCTTATTATACCTCTTATCAGTTATCTGCTTTATCTTTCTAAGGTTTTATAGTTTTAGCGGGGAGTTATGTTTCTCTTTGGGATTGTGTCTCACCCCACTGGTTTATAACCTTTTTAGGTGTTTGAGCTAGACGTGGTGGTGTTCATGGAGTTGCGGCCGAGCAGTAAGACGAGCAGTATAAGGTAAGCGATGGATATGCTGCTGTTTTGGTTGTTTTATAGTAGAGTCTAGAGTCATCCCTGTACTCTCAGGTCCTTGGGAGCGTTTTGATGTTGTTTCATGATGTATAACTTTTGATCCTTTGTATATCCTGCTGCTGGCCGGATGTGGGCCTTTATGTACATATAAACAGGTGATGAACTCATGTGATGGTTAAACAACTGTTCCTCTGAGCTATGGACACGTATCAAGGCTTGTGAATGTTTATATAACCTATTTTTTTGTAGGATGAGGACTTAAATGTAATAATTTCTTAGTTTATCTTCTCTCCGCAATCAGTTTTAATTAACCCGTGTTTTTGGTAATCTATGGTTATGGCGTTTTCCACATGTTTTCGCGTAACACCTCGCTGTCTGTGTGATAGTGGGATGTGTTGCCACAAGTTTTGGTATCAGAGCTCTAGGTTTGCTGAGTCTACAGGGATTTAGGACTAGGTTGTGTCTACTCTTGTGATTTTTCCAGATTTTCTTACAATCATTTTCTGCCCTCAGCGAAAGAAAAGTCAAGATGTCTAGAAACCATGAAGAACACGCTGCCGAGAACAGCGATGTTGCATCAGTTGATGGAGCTGAAGGGCAGGCACATGAAGATCGGGTGCCTGAGGTCCCCCAACTTGACCCAGCCATTCTTGAACATCCTACCTACCAACAGCTTATGTGGCAGATGATGTCTATGATGAATCTCATGGTAGGAGGATTGCCAGTGCCTCATCCAAGAGCACAGGCTCCCCATGGTGAAACATCGGGTATTGGGAAGACCTTTGAGATGCTTCGTCGAGTCAGAGCTTCAGATTATGCTGGAACGGCTGATCTAGCGGATGTAGATCTATGGCTGACAAGTCTTGAGAAGGCTTTCCGGATCCTCGACATCCCCGAAGCAGACAAGGTAAAGCATGCTGTCTACCTTCTGAAGGGTAGTGTTGGTCACTGGTGGACCATCGAGGAGGAGAAGTGACCTGGTGAGGTGATCGGTTGGGAGGTTTTCTGGCATGAGTTCATCAGTAGATACTTTTCAAAGACGTATCTGGATGAGAAGATCAGTCAGTTTGAGTGCTTGCGCTAAGGAACGATGAATATCACTGAGTATGAATCCAAGTTCATGGACCTGTTGAGGTTTTGTCCTCACATGGCAACGACAGATGAGGAGCATATCAGACGCTTCAAGAAGGGTCTGAGTACTGAACTGACAACACCTGTTTCTGCACTGGAGAACCGAGAGCGGTTTGCTACATTTGTGGAATCTGTCCGAAGGATCGAACGGTCAGTAAGGGAGAAAAGAGAATTCATGTCTAAGAAGAGGCCTGCTCAGTTTCAGGGATAGAGGTTTGGTGGCTTCAAGAAGCCAAGGTTTTCAACACCTTCCGTGATGAGAGGTTCCAGTGTACCATCACAATGGTCTCCGAGTAAGGGATGAGGTTATGTTTCTTCACCGTTAAAGGCACATAGTACAACTTCTGTGGCAGTGACAAGGCCATCTAGGCCACGGTTTGAAGTTAAGACATGCTATATTTGCGGTCAGACGGGGCATTTCAAGTCAAACTGCCCAAGTAGGGATGTTGAAGTGACGCAACAGCTGAGGCAGAATCATCAAAGGTCAGTTAGATAGCAGCCCAATGATAGTAGAGGGCGAGGACATGGTCAAGCATCGCAAGTGGGATTGTCTGCTCCAGGAAGCAGAGGACGTGGACAGCAAGCAACAGATCGATTCTATGCTATGAGTCAGCCGGAGGCGATAGTCAACCCGCGAGTGGTGATAGGTCAGATGGAGTTATTTCATTCTAATATGTCTTCTTCTTACTTTATATCTGTTCTGGTTGACCCGGGTGCTACACACTCTTTTATCGCCTATAGTATACTTGAGAACGGTCGTTTACCTGTTAGTTGTAAGAAAGATAGTTTGTTGTTAGAAACTCCTCTTGATGGTTCCTCGATGCTTCAAGAAGAGTGTCCATCTTGTGTCATGTCTTTTTCGGGACACAACATACAAGTGGATCTTATACCACTTGATATGCATGGTTTTGATGTTATCCTTGGGATGGATACCTTAGAGAAGTATAAGGTTGTTTTGGACTGTGGTTCCAAGCAAGTTGTGTTTGATGTTGATGGTGACAAGTGGATCTTCCAAGGAGATAGGAAGATTCTTCCGATGTGCCTAGTGTCAGCTTTGGTGGCAGATAAGTTGTTACTGCAAGGATGTGAGGTGTTCTTAGCTCACGTTGTGGATATCGTTGTGGATACCAAGGCGAAAGGTCCTATCCTTGAGGAGGTGTCAGTTGTCTGAGAGTTTGTTGATGTGTTTCCTGATGAGTTCCCTGGTGTTCCTCCACCTCGAGAGATTGATTTCGAGATCAATCTGGTTCCAGGAACACAGTCAGTTGCACAGGCACCGTATAGGATGGCTCTAGTAGAGATGGCAGAGCTTAAGAAGCAGTTGCAAGAGTTGTTGGAAAAAGGTTTCATCCAACCAAGTACATCGCGTTGGGGTGCTCCAGTGTCGTTCGTCAAAAAGAAGGATGGATCGATGCGGTTGTGTATAGATTACCAGCAGTTGAATAAGGTTACAATCAAGAACAAGTACCCATTGCCGAGGATAGATGATCTGTTCGATCAGTTGCGTGGTGCTACAGTGTTTTCAAAGATAGACCTATGGTCCGGATATCATCAGTTGAGGATTAAGGCAGATGACATACCAAAGTCAGCTTTTAGGACGAGGTATGGTCACTTCGAGTTTGTGGTTATGTCGTTTGGGCTAACCAATGCACCTGCTGCTTTCATGGACTTGATGAACAGAGTGTTCCGTTTGTTCCTAGATCAGTTTGTTGTAGTCTTTATAGATGACATCCTGATCTACAGTCGGGATAGGCAAGAGCATGAGCGACATCTTCGTCTAGCGTTGACTCTTCTTCGTCAACACCAGTTGTATGCCAAGTTCAGTAAGTGTGAGTTCTGGTTAGAAGAAGTAACTTTCTTGGGTCATGTGATATCTGCAGAAGGAGTCAAAGTGGACCCGAAGAAGGTAGAGTTTGTTGCAGAATGGGAACAGCCGAAAACGCCGATAGAAGTTCGTAGTTTTCTTGGTTTAGCAGGTTACTACCGGAGGTTTATCAAGGACTTCAGTGCGATTGCGTTGCCGATGATGAAGTTGACTAGGAAGGATGTACCTTTTGTCTGGGATGACCGTTGCCAGCAAGATTTCCAAAGTTTGAAGGAAAAGCTGACTAGTGCTCTAGTGTTAGTACTGCCAGAGCCTGGAAAGGGCTATGTTGTCTTCTGTGATGCTTCCAAGAAAGGTTTGGGTTGTGTGCTGATGCATGAAGATCATGTGGTTTCTTTTGCTTCACGACAGCTTAAGAAACATGAGGAGAACTATCCGACTCATGATTTGGAGTTAGCAGCAGTAGTTCATGCGTTAAAGATTTGGAGACACTATCTTTACGGGGAAGAGTGTCAGATCTTTACGGATCATAAGAATCTGAAGTACATCTTTTCGTAGCATGAGTTAAACATGCGACATCGGCGATGGATGGAGTTAATCAATGATTACAATTGCACCATTGAGTATCATCCTGGTAAGGTGAATGTGGTAGCTGATGCGCTTAGCTGAAAGTCTTCTTCTCTCTCTTCAAAGAAGGCACAGTTGAGCTCCCTGATATGCCATAGACGGGATATGCTTATTTCCTTGCGGCAGATGAATGTATATATGGAAGTTTAATTATTAACTGGACTTTTAGCACAGATGCAAGTCAAGCCTACGCTGAGACAAAAGATCAAGGATGCACAACAAGAAAATGATACAATACAGTTGATCATATCAGAGTTCGGTAGTGAAAAGCATGATGGGTTCTATGAGTCTAAGGATGGGCTAGTTTGCTATCGTGATAGGATGGTGGTCCCCGATGCTGATGATCTGAGGAAGTTAGTGCTCGAGGAAGCACACACGTCGATGTATGCTATGCATCTAGGAGTCACCAAGATGTATCATAGTCTGAAGGACTTGTATTGGTGGCCCGGTCTGAAGAAAGATGTAGCTGAGTTTGTGGTGTTGAGGAAGCCACGTGGGAGCTTGAGGAAGATATGAGGAGGAAGTACCCCTTGCTTTTCTCTTTGGATTTCGAGGATGAAATCCCTCTGTAGGGGGTTAGCTTGTAAGGACCCTGATCTCCGTTTAGGGTTTACCTTATTTGCTTTGCTTAACCCTGATGCTTTATTGCTTGCTAATCACTTTTGGTGGTGATTAGGGTTTGTTGGTGCTTTGTTGAGAGCTGGAGGTGCTACTTACAATTAACCCAAGTCTAGGCTTTGTGGGCAAGTTTGCCACCTTGTGAGGTGTTCCTCCCTCTCCTTGCTTCCTCTAGCGTTGAGAGGAAGGGTTGGGCTCGTTGCTTGAGTTTCTTTGGGCTTGGTTGAGCTTGTTGGGCTTTGTGGTGCCTTGCTTTTGTTTCTTTGGACCTTGTGTCGGGCAAGAGAGTCCTGTGTCGGCCAGTGGTGTGTCGCCCAAGGTGTGTGTCGACCAGTGGTGTGTCGCCCAGGGTCTGTGTCGGGCATGGTGTGGGTGTGTCAGCCATGGCATGGAGGTGTGTCGCCCATGGACCTCTTTGACCCTCTTTGACCTCGTTTGTGTCACCACTAGTGGACACTTGGTACTTGATGCTTGCATGTGGCAATGGCCTTGGACGTGTGTTTAAGGCATGTTAGAGTGGTGGCATTGCTCATGGACAAGTGTCCCTAGGTGGGTGACACCTTGCTTTGCTATTCCTTGGTTTCTTCTCCATCCCCTTCTATATATGTGTTTCCTTTCCCTTGCTAAGGATCCCTTTAGTTCCTTAGTCTCCCTCTCCCTTAGTGCACGACACCCTCTTCTTTTGCAAGCTTGGTGGTCGATCCTTCTTGGAGTCTCCTTCTTCCTCTAGTGGTGGCCGAACCCTAGAGTGCCTTGCTCTTCTTCTTTGGTGGTGCGTGGAGCTAGGAGCTTGGAGCTTGCTTAAGGCGGGTTACATAACTCCTAACCCTAACTACACTACCTTCTTATATGCTCTTATATGTTGCTATGATCATATCGGCTATGTATGTTGCTAGTTTAGTTTCTTGCTTAGTTACCTCTTGTTGGCCGAACCTATGTTCTAGGGTTTCTTGGTGAGAAATACCCCTTTCCCTCCTAGGTCTTGAGGAGTGAGCTTGAGTTCTAGTATCATGGGCAACACTCCTCTCTCGTTTAAGATGAGAGGTGAGCTTGTGTTCTAGTTGCTTGAGCAACACCCTCCTCTCACCATGGACTTGAAAGGTGAGATATGTGATGGTTGTGGACCTTGGGTGTGGTTGTTCCGTGTGTTGCCCGATTAGTAATAAGAGATGTGCAAGACCCCTCTCTCTTAGTTGTTGAGAGGTGAGCCATCTTTTTTATCCATTAGGGTTTTGGTGCCCTTGTGCTTGGGGTTGATGACGACCTTGTGGAGTTGCATCTTGACCGTTATGACCTTGAGGTATGTGCTGCCTGATATCCCTCTTGACCTTGAGCTTTGGACGACACATGTTGTGGCTGTGACGGGTGTCACCCTTGGTCCCTGCTTGGTGTGTGTCGGGCATCACACTTGGATGAGTAACCTGCCCGATACACTTAACCTAGGTGATGGCTTGGTATCGTTATGCCTTGTTGTGGTGGAGCGTTGCTAGCTAGTCTGTGGTGGGTGTCACCCTTTAGCCTTAGCCATGTGTGTGTAGGCCGACAACACAACACCTGATGGGCATTGCACGACACCTTAGTGCCCGATACATGGGGTTGCTCGATATGCTTGGGCGCACGATACATAACGCACCGTTGCACGACGCACCATTGCCAAACTTGCTCCTTTGGCTGTGCTCCACGCCTGGATTCCCATTACCAGCAGTGCACACCACCGCTTTGCACCTGATACCTTGTGTTGCACGACGTTGTGTTGCCCGTCATGCCTTGGATGTCCGATACCCTAGAGTTTGGCCGACTTGCGCTGGTCTGTTTTCTGTTATGTGTTTAGAGTTGGGCGATAGTGGATGGTACCCTACTCGATACTACCTTTGGTGAGGGGAGAGGGTGTTTCTAGTGAGGGTCTTGTTCCTTATGGATAACAATATGTTAGACGTTGTTCCTGCTATCACATTTAGTCATGATGGTGGCCCTTGATATGCTTGATGGTAATCATTATGGTAGAGCTCATCTATGTAACTTAACATGACTATACATATGTATGTGATCATCTTGATGTTATGCATAATGCTGAGATAATGGTAAGCATATAAGATTGCTTTGCATGAACTGTATCTATGATCGCAACACCTAATCATCAATGTTGACCTATATCAATAATATGATCTTTCTGTTAATCCATGATTATTATGTATACTAACTATGCAGGTGATGCATAGCCAAGTAAAAGGCTATAAGGTATATATGATGAGTAACGTTGCTTTGATAGTTACTCTTGATGATGAGATAAAATGTATGATGTAAAGTACTTGGGATTGCTATCCCATGATGATGATGTAAGCCTTAAGAGGAAGTGGTAGTATGTGATGAGGGATTGAGATCCCATGGCAATATGATGATCCTTGAGAATGGATCTAGATGATTGGCAAGAGTCCAAGTGGTAACATGTAATGTGGGATCAGGATGATGTTGATTACAATAAAAGCATAATATTAAGTTTCATACGGTTTACTCTTGTTATAGTTTGCATGTTATATAACTTGGTTGAATCTTGCAATCCACTTAAAATATACTAACTAATCACAGTGGAACATATCATGTAGTTTGCCTTGGCCATAGATCCATCATCGTCAGTAGTTGGTGATGGTAAAACAGGTTCTCCTACGGGTTAACCTGGAAGCGCATATTGTTGAATATGTGTGGTTTCTCCTAGCCTTAAATAGAGAGGGAATCAAGTGCAGCTACAGTTACAGACTCAGATATATATATAGAGAGAGAGAGCATGGTGAACAAGCCCATGGCTCAGAGTGATAGAGCATGAATGTGTCCATGGCTCAGAGCACGATGAACAGGCATGAGGCTCAGATATACTAGCGTTGTGACCTGTACCGAGGCGGGCTAGAGGAAGGGTAGCCTATGGAGCTGACCTTGTGGCTGAGGCCACTTAAGCAAGAGACTGCGGTCCTACTTGTGTTGTACTCGTGCACTGACCACGAGGCGGAGAGGTCATGGAGTCTGACTCTTCCATTGACCTTGCATGGCACCGGCTTGGGTTTCACAACCGAAGGTTGGATCTGAGCGGTACGGCTCACTTCCTCAGGGCATAATAATAATATGTAACCCAGCCAAATAGTATTTACTGCTTAAGGCAAAACACGAAACATTGGTTGAGGCCTTGCTTGTGTAGTTAATCTTGCTATACTTTGAAGTAACTTATACTTTTCTTATGATATGTGATAAGACTTGTTAATCATGTTCCATAAAGAAATACTTTGGTATATGCCTCTTGTACAACCTGGTAAGCTTGATGGTATGAATAGCTTGTTTATATAGACTACTCTTGTTATACCTCTTATCAATTGTCTGCTTTATCTTTCTAAGGTTTTATAGTTTCGGCGGGGAGTTATGTTTCTCGTTGGGACTGTGTGTCTCACCCCACTGGTTTATAACCTTTTTAGGTGTTCGAGCTAGATGTGGTGGTGGTCGCAGAGTTGCGGCCGAGCAGCAAGACAAGCAGTAGAAGGCAAGCGATGGATATGCTGCTGTTTTGGTTGTTTTGTAGTAGAGTCTAGAGTCATCCCTGTACTCTCAGGTCCTTGGGAGCGTTTTGACGTTGTTTCACGATGTATAACTGTTGATCCTTTGTATATCCTACTGCTGGCCGGATGTGGGCCTTTATGTACATATAAACATGTGATGAACTCATGTGAAGGCTAAACAGTTGTTCCTCTGAGCTATGGACACGTATCCAGGCTTGTGAATGTTTATATAACATGTTTTCTTGCATGATGAGGACTTAAATGTAATAATTTCTCAGTTTATCTGCTCTCCACAATCATTTTTAATTAACCTGTATTTTTGGTAATCTGTGGTTATGGTGTTTTCCACACATTTTTGCGTAACACCTCGCTGTCTGTGTGATAGTGGGATGTGTTGCCACAATTGGACTATGCCAATCCTGTGCAACCATTCTAGGCATTGGATTATTACCAATCATGTGCAACCATTCCAGGCATTGGATTATTACCAATCCTGTGTAATTATTCCAGGTATTGGGTTATTACCAATCCTGTGCAATTATTCCAGGTATTGGGTTATGACCAATCATGTGACATTATTCCAGGTATTGAGTTATTACCAATCTTGTGACATTATTCCATGTATTGGGTTATTACCAATCCTGTGACATTATTCCAGGTATTGGGTTATTACTAATCCTGTGACATTATTCCAGGTATTGGGTTATTACCAATCCTGTGACATTATTCCAGGTATTGGGTTATTACCAATCCCGTGACATTATTTCAGGTATTGGATTATTACCAATCTTGTGACATTATTCCATGTATTGGGTTATTACCAATCCTGTGACATTATTCCAGGTATTGGGTTATTACCAATCTTGGGACATTATTCCAGGTATTGGATTATTACCAATCATGTGTATCATCACTGAATACCACATCTCCTTTACTTGGTATTAAACCTTGACCAAGCCATCATACTTATTCACATCCTTTATGTAATTCAAGTATTCCTCTTATATCTTTTAAGCTTATTCAAAACACTATAGCCCTTATTTGTCTATAAGCATAAATCATGCATGATTAAGATTTCATTATTATTATTGTATCCCATTATTATTATTATTATGTTACTAAGTTTCCATTTCCTAATTTATTTGAACATTATCATTGCTTACATAAATATTTTATAAACATCTTGTTACCTCTTACTAGGCAATAACTATTCACATGGCTCACAAGGCCCATTAAACATCTTGTTACCTTTCATTAGGCAACAACCATTCACATGGCTCACAAGGCCCATTAAACATCTTGTCACCTTTCATTAGGCAACAACTATTTGGGTTAGGGTTTCCCTCTATAGACGAATAGGCTTTCAAGTTCATAGTATTAATTCAAACCCTAATTCATTGCTCTACACATCTAGGAGCATACATTGATATCATAAGTATTCAATTATACTCATTTATTCTCATCTTTTATCATTAAATGATAATCATCACAAAGTGTGAGTTTCTCTCTCATCTTCTCTAGGATATTGATTACATCATACTTTGTTATCTTGGCTTAACCCTTTCTCAACGTATGTTATCCTACACTTATCAAAGTGCATTACATCTTAATGTAATAATTGTCATGACACACTTCATGTGTTACTCATTCAAGTATATTGGGTTTAGGGTACATCAAGGTGTATCAACCTTGAGGTGCTGAATGTGATATCTATCACGTCCTGATGTTTCACTTTCCTCATCACCTTTATCTTACTTAAGTTCATCAACTTATCTTATATTAGGGTAATTCCCATCCTAATACTTTATGCACCAGTTCATAACATTACATGTAATGTATTGGTCATAAGTCACTCATTTGATTTATTCAGCCATTATTGATATAAGGTTATCCATTATCAATCCCTTTAGGTGTTTCTCCTACCAATATATTATTCACTATTCCATTATTAGGAATAGGGTTTCCCTTCTTTATCAATTAGGGTTTTGCATAACATCACCCTATGTTGGGGTTTCACAAAACATCACCCTATATTAGGGTTTCACACATCATTATCTTGAATTAAGGTTTCTTATAACTTTTCCTCAAATTAGGGTTTCATGTAACTTTACCCAAAATTAGGGTTTCATGAAGCATCTTCTTAAATTAGGGTTTTTCATCATATTACCCTGAATTGGGATTTCTCATATCATCACCACAGATTTGGGTTACACCATTACCCTAGATTAGGGTTTCACCTAACATTGCCCTAAATTAGGGTTAGGGCTCATCAACCATCTCGATTAGGGTTTCATGATCTCTTTATCAAGGATCATACCCTAAATACATATTTTATTCATGTTGAAAGTGTTGAGTCTTAACCACTACATGATTATTATACATGTATGAATTCCTCTCTTTCTCTCATCCTCTCTAGAATGTTGATTACTTCAAGCTTGGTTAGATTAGGTCAACCTTTCATTCAAGTACATACATCTATGGTTATCATAGTGTATTGAGTTTCTTCTTTCATAAGCATCAAAGGTTAACCACTCAAAAGGTACTAATCACTTAAGTACCTTAAAGGTACAACCATTGTAATTATCTTTGATAAACATCATCAACAATCATAGAGTTAATTGTACTTACATGGTTTGAATCAATTAGAACTTCAAACGGTCTTGAGGTATTAGACCCTCAAAGGGTCTTGAAGTACTTTGACCTTCAAACAGTCTTGAAGTACTTTGATCTTCAAACGGTCTGAAGACCGTTAGTGTAACACCCCATCCACAACAAAACATGACTACATGCTAACTAGAGGATTACCGAAAATCATGGGAAATTAAAACCGATTTACAACAAGCACCACAAGATGAAACATATTTACATTTGAGCCAACACTTTTCATTTCATAACATCTTTTCAGGGTGCTACAACATAATTTCCCATCATCTCTTTATATGAAAAAAAACTATTTGGCATGCTGCTTTACATCAAGGTACATAAACCGGAAACTGTACATCGATCATTATACAAGAAACATCAAAAATCTCTCCTAAAGACCTGAGTGTACAGGGACGACACATAGGACTCTACTACTAGACACAAACTATTCCACCAGGTACGGTACCTCTGCATAACATCCGTAGCCACATGATCCTCATCTCGCCAGGTACGTCTACCTAAAAAGGGTTATTAACCAACAGGGTGAGACACACAGTCCCAACGAGAAACATAACCCTCTACCAACTTTATAATGATCACAGATAACTGGTATAAGCCGATTATAGGAGCCACATACTGAGCAATGCTAACTTTATTAACATTCTTACCAAACTATCAGGAGGCATATAACCAGGCATTATGTATGGAACATGATTGACAAGATAAGCTTTATAAGATCTTATCACAAGATATAAAGAATGTACATATGACTGCAAGATATAATTGGATCATCTACACAAGTAAGGTCTCAATCAATGTTCCATGTTTTGCCTTAAGCAATATATTCTACACGATAGGATTACGATTTATTATGCCCTGAGAAAGTGAGTTGTCCCACTCAAATCTAACCTTCGGATGCGAAGCCCAAAACCGGTGCCATAAAAGGTCATTGGGAGAGCCGGACTCCATGACCTCACCTATTTGTGGTCAATGCACAACAATCAACATGCAGGACCGCAGTCTCTTGCTTAAGTGGCCTCAGCCATAGGGTCAGTCCCGCAGGCTGCACTTTTCATCATGAGCCATGGGCCTATTCACTGTGCTCCTGAGCCATGAACACATTCATGCTCTTTTACACTGAGCCATGGGCCTGATCACCATGCTCTTATACACATATTGAGTCCACAACCATAGTTTCACTCTAATCCTCCTATTTTTGGCTAGGAGAAACCCCGCATATTCAACAATATGCGCTTTGGGTTAACCTGTAGGAGAACCCATTTCACCATCACCTAATTACTGACGATGATGGATCTATGGCCAGGGCAAACTACATGAAAGATTCCACTTGTCATTAATTAATACATTTTAAGCAGATTGTAAGATTCAACCAAGTTATGTAACATGTAAACTAAAACACAAGTAAACAACATAGATCTCATTGTCAGGGTGTCACCCTTATTTTTCAAAGCCAACATTACATGTTACCACTTGGCCTCTTACCAATCATCAAGATCCATCTCAAGGATCAACATCACCAAGACTCAATCACATCATCACAGAATGTCACTGCCTCTCAAGGCTTACATCATCACCATGGGATAGAAATCCCTTCTCTCAACATCAGAGGATAACACATCAACTTGGCACTCAGCCTTTATTAGGTCCACAGACCTTTCACATCATACTGGTGATACATGTTATCTCATCAACAAGGATTATCATCATTGAGTGTTATACAGAACACATATTCCTCATAGCTCTTACCTGACTATGAATTCATTGGATACACCTGCATGGTTAGTATACATATTGAGAGAGATAACTGAATCACCAGACATAGATCTTTATGATTATCATGCTATTAGGACTGAAGGTACATGATTGGATCAACATCCATGATTATAACTACATGAAGCACAAAGTTGTGTCTTATAAACGAATTACATTATTGTCATCAAACCACGAGAATTCACTATGCCATATATCTCATGAACATATCTTTGATTATCACGTCATCAAGATTAAGGTTTATAGCATTGGAATATTCTTCCATCATTATGAACATATGTAGCTTAATGTCATAACTGGTGTATTAACCAATACACCACTGCTATCATGTCAGGGGTATCCCACCATACCCTGCATCTCAAGTTATTAAGCACATCATCCTTAAGGATTTATCATTAAGGATCATACACCATGATCCATCATCCAACTTTATCAGAGGTTTATCTATCATTAACCATAGGTAACCACTATACAAGGTTCACAACTTATCTCGTCATAGCTCATCATAATCAAAGGTGTGAGCTCAAAATAACATACATAGGGTTATCGGGTTAGGGCACAACCCTCACTAAAGCATCACATACCCTCACCAAAAGGGGTATCAGGTAGGGTACCAACCGTCACCCAAGGTTGTCAGCTACAAGCAGGACCTGTATCCATGTACAAAGGGAGGGTATCGAGCAACTAGAGCTATGAGCAGTATCGTGCATCCATGTGTATGGTGAGATCGGACAACCAGGTACAAGGGTGTGTGTCATGCAACACATGGGCATCACACATTGCCCAAAACCATATCGCCCATTAGGGTTAGGGTTTCATACCGACCAACCCCCAACACTCTATCGCCTAGGGCCATATCGGTCAAGGCCATGATGCCCAAAGCAGTCTATAATCCAACTAGGGTTTGGGACCCTATAACGGTCAAGGTATCATGTCGTTCAAGGCTCAACTTACATTGTCCAAGATTCTATACCACCCAAGTTCAATGCATGTATCATCCAAGCCTTCAACCCTAGAACCATCTAAGAAATCAACCTCATGCTCATGCTGGTTAACCAACCAAAAGGGAAGCATGTGTCGGGCAAAGCATAACGGCCAAGACATCACATCCCTAAACAGGGTATCGTCCAAGCACTTGATCCATTGTGTCGCCCAACTAGCACATACACTACATGCTTATCTCAGGTTAGGGTTTATGATATCGGCCAAGACCTCCATGGGTGTGTGTCGGGCAAGCTAGGGTGTCAGGTGATGATCTTCACCAAGGCATATTGGGTAGGGATGCTAGCATCACTCAAAAGTTCAAATAAGAATAGGGTTCTCACCCAAAGAATCATGCACAGCCAACAAGGCCATATTACCCAACACCTCATAATGACCAACTCATCACATCATGCAACACTTAACTAACTCATCTATCAAACACCATATCAGGCGAGGGGTGTACAAGGTGCCAACCACCCATAACTCCCAAGAACACCACCTATCGGTCACCTAGGGTTAGAGCAACCTTATCATCCAAGGCTCCATATCAGGCAACTAGAGTTAGGATCATCCTATCGACCTAGTAAGCTTATCACCCAAACTAGGGTTAGGGCACCCATATCGTCCAAGGCACTACTTCTAGGGATATCGCCCACCCAAAGGATTAGCTTATTGGTTTCCTAAACCATCAAAGGGATCATCACCATAATGCCTAAGATATCATCCAAGGATGCAACCTCTAGAGCATGTCGTGCAACAAAGGTAGACCATCAACTCACCACTAAAGATCAGCACTTCATATCGGCCAAAGGTCCAACTAGGTATCAACCAACCATATCATCCAAACCCTAAACCCCAGGGTAGGAAAAGGATATTAGTCACCACACCATATCGTCCAACAGTACCAAAAGTTGTCTCACCTCTCAACAACCAAGTGAGAGGGGTCTTGCACAACCTTTATCATAACAAGCAACAAGGGTAGAGCAACACCCTATCGGCCAACCAACTCAACCTAACGTCCAAACACCTAGACCATAGGTTCACCCTTCATCAACCAAGGAGAGAGAGGGGTTTTGCCCAAGCTACTAGAGCATGACTCTGTTGGTATGTATGCCCTGAGAGCCAATCATGGGATGATTGGTGGGATACATTAAGATTGATTTGATAAACATCAAAGGCAAGCTTCCAATTCTTTCTGGTTCAGTCATATGAGATAGTGATAGAACAGATTGAATGTCTAGAGAATGACAGTACTCAATGACGTATGCCTTCAGGTTCATGACCTGAACGATGAGATCATACAGATGCTAAGAGTTTGTACATTCTTGTTATGTCCCTAGTCGGATGTCATTGTGGAAGGTAGATAGACAGCAATGACACACAAGACTAGATTGTGGTGTTGGTTGATGACAGAATCTCATTAGTCATGATATAGAGATATCAAACCAAACACATAGGTACTTGTTAGAGAACAAGTGTACCGGACAGACCCACCGTGAGTTTGACACATGGAACCATAAGATGGTAGTCACAGTCAGTACTCACAATGATGGTGGTGAGTGTGATTCTTAGACCTGAAATCACTGCACTCAACACATGTCGTTGGGCACACTTTGACATCATCAAACGCAGTCCTGAAACATGGGTTGTTATAAAGGTGATGATTGGGTGGCTTTGACACATGGGGCTTTTGAGGGGTGAGTAATAGATATGGGATTTGTCCCTCCTAAGGGAGTTTGATATCCAAGGCCACTTGATGAGTAGGATTGAGATAGGCGTGCGCACGCATGTGTGGATCAGTATGTGATATTGATGTCATACATATCTCCTTCAATCTACTCTGAGATCAAGAAAGTGAATGAACATTGACAGGATGACTGTTCCATGCCTCGAGTTCATTCGGGATATCAGTGATAAAGGAATTATACATTCGCTGTAACACCATTCACGGATTGTAGGATGAAAGTTGTTCTCCAACTTTCTACTTTCACTTGGGTAGCAATGATGTGTGACTAGGCACCGCTCTTTGCTTGTGAAGTCATAAGTGTTATGGACTTTCACTGCCAACGTGAAATGGACCTGTAGGGTCACACACATAGGATTTAACCTGGAAGAGGAGTTTTGTCCACAAGCAACGTTTAGATTGATTACTAAAGGAGTTTAGTAGTTCAATTAAACCCTCAATCAGTAGATAGCTCAGTATCATATGGTTCAAGGTGTTGGATGCATTGATTGGAGTATCAGATTGGTCGAAATCGCATTTGACTGATTTTGCACAACCTGTACTCCCAACCGATCGGTTCAAGTGTTGAACCGGTCGGCTGAGGTTGCTGAACCGGTCGGCTCAAGAGTTGAGCCGATCAGCTCAAGACCAGGGTGAAACGAGCAGTTCAAGTGTTGAACCGATCGGTTCAACTGGTGCAACCAAGCAAGTTTGGAAAGTCAGGTCGGTGAGAATTTTCCTTTCATTTCACTTGCCCAATTTGATTGGAACAAGGATTGGTATTCGATACCAATTAGAAACGAAAGTTGGAAAGTCAATCGGGAACTGACCAGGACCACGAACCGACCGGTTCAGAAGTGAACCGATCGGCTCATGGGTCCCAACCGATCAGTTGGTGCTCCAACCGACCAGTTCAGGTCACCAACCGACCGGTTCACTTGTGAACCGATCGGTTCAGGTTGTGAGATGGTTGCTTTTTGTGGAAAATCTCGAACCCTTCTACTCCTGCTTTAGTCCCATATTGCCGGGCACAGAGAACCCTGTCCCATGACCCGCCTATATATATAGGGGTATTGGGGGCTTCTCAGAGTACAACTCAATGCAAGTCGGTTGCTTTGCAAAGTTGTCGTTCTCTCTGGTTTTGGTAACCGTGAGAGATCCCAAGCAAGTGCTTCCCACAAAGGGAGGTGCAGCAAGGGAAGGACAACTGCAGTTGCAACTAGTAGCAGGAGAGTGTGTTGGCGACTAGTACGTCAACAGGAGGGTGCGACTCCTTCCACTTCCTTGTGGGACAAGGAGAGTGGAGTTCCAGGTGGTCCGTGTGGACTACTACAGAGGCGGGCGGACACTGCCGCTTAGGAGGACAACTGTCATCCGACAGTCCGGTAGGAGGAGGAGTCGTCAGTCCCGGTGCGACCAGGAGCTGTACAGACACCGTCTAAGACTGGAGTTGAAGACCGCGCATTGCGCGAGGTATTGTCGCCGAGCAAGCCTCGGGACAAGGTATGATTCCACAAACCATCCTTTCCTATTATATAGACATTGACGCGTTTCCTCGGTATGGGTTGGGGAGAAAATTTTGTTTCCGCTGCCTTCTCTGTCTCCCCTAAAACCCAACAGACTCACCTCTCAAGTCCAAGGGATATCATCCATGTACCAACAACCAAAACAAGACCTAACGGGCAAGGCACTATATTGTGCAACCATTGTATCGTGTAGGCACCCTATCGGGTGGGTCATCTTCAACCTCAAGTCACCCAAAACCGTTATGCACAAGATAAACAAGAATAAGGTAGTAATAAAACGTGACCATTTCCATTAGATCAGATCCCAAATTCCATATATATAACTATCATGGAGAAAGGTACCAAATTAATTACAAGAACCAATATGTGCACATAAGAAGGGTGAACATAATAGAGATGATTAAGAGTTATGTAACCCGCCTTAAGAGGATCTCCATGAAAGGCATCAAGATTCTTGGTCCAAGCAGAAAACCCATGTCCCTCTCCAAGAATATCACCCATCCAAAGCTCCAAACATGCCTTCGGTACCATCATCATCACCTCAAGAAACAAAGGAAGAAGATACCATGGTTATGTATAGCTCAAGAAGAAGAAAAGAGGGGAGATAACCACGGCCTTGCCTTCTCACATCAAGGGCCTATCCATGTCTGAGAGGGGAAGAGGAAGGTGAAGAAGAAATCACAAGGAAAAGCTAGCAAAGAAGCATGACTCACCAAGGTCGGATCTTGAGCAAGGAGTTTCCATGGCCAAGGAGCTCGCCCCTCCAAGCTCCATGGGAGTCTTCCTTAGCTCCCAAAGCTCCCATGCTCATCCCAAAAGGAAGGGGGAGGACGGTGGATGAAAGGGATCACTTGGTCAAGGAGGAATGGAGTTATATACACCAAGGAAGAGAGAGGTAGCAAGGGAGAGGTGTCATAACCACATAAACCAAGATGCCACTTGCTCTAGCACTTAACGCCACTTGTTGCCACCCTAGATACTCATGAATGGCCTGGTGATACACTATAGAATGTGTATCATGCAGCTGGGCATCTGCCATGGCTGATACACCCCTCTTGGGTGACATACCTCCAAGCCCTAGCCGATACACTAAAGAACAAGGTGGCATATGCAACACATATATGATATAAAGACCATATAGAGATGTCACTCCTCATCAAACATCAAAAAAAGATGCCCCTACTTCCATACACGTTCTAGATGTTGCAAAAAAGAAGCAAGAATACTCTAGATCTAATAAATTGCATATTAACCCTCCACTTTGGGTAATTTGCAATTTTCACCAAAACTAGCACATAAAGCACAAACATCAGCCAACCAAGCTCAAACTTGGAACATAGGTCCTCCATAAGGCACCCCACAACATCATTCTCTTTATAATGATGCAAGAAAACTAAAGGCATGATCTAAATGTGACATATTGCAATATAACCCCTTACTTTGGGTAAATTGCACTTTGGTCCAAAACAAGCAAACATTGCTCAAACAACATCCAAACGGGACCAAACTGGAAACATGAGCTTGTAACATGATATCAAAACATCTTAAGAGATTAGATTAAGGTTATAATCACCTTTCATAAGAAAAGCAAAGAGGGTTAGCCCAAAATGTGGGTTAGGGGCCTTACAGTTAGACCTTAAACGGTCTTGGTCCCAAAACCTTCAATCGGTCTTAAGACCGTTAGACCATCAAACGGTCTTGATCTCAAAGTCCTTAAACAGTTTGAGACCATTTGAATAAAAAATAATTATCTCCAAATGGTTTGAAACCGCATGAGCAACTCATCATTGAAACCAATTAACCATTAAATGGTTTGAGACCGTTTTCTCTCCAAACAGTCTCAAGATCATTTGGACTCAAACGGTCTCAAGACCGTTTGGTCCAAACCACCTTGAAACTGAATGGACCAATTAGGGTTTCCTCCAATCAATCAATTGATTTTAGGGTTTGCTTTATTGAATTAATCATCAATTGAACCATTGAGAGTACATCAAATTACAGCCCTTGGATCTCCAATCATCCATCACAGCCCTTGACCTCCAAACGATCTTGAGACTGTTTGCCCTCAAACGGTCTTGAGACCGTATGAGCCATTCAACTTAGAAATTGACTCAATCAATTTAGGGTTTCAACCATTCAATCCAATTAGGGTTAGTAATCAATGGATCACCCATCCTTGAATCCATTAAATTAAAATCAATTTGAGCCATTGGATCTTCATCATTCACATAAGAAATTAACCCCAAATGGTTTTGAAGTTCAATTTACCCATTTGTTCTTGGGTTGAATTATCCATTCGGTTTTGAAGTAAAATACCCATTCGGTCTTGAAGTAAATTACCCATTCAGTCTTGAAATCGAATCAACTCAATCAGTTTTGAAACCCAATCAATTCAATCGGTTTTGAAAACCGTTTGCCCATTCCTTTGTTGAGGTGTGTGCTTAAGATGACATCATCATCTTCAAGCTGAAAACCTTCGAAATCAATTGTGGTTCTTATGGTGATTTCATCAACAAATCAAAAAGGAAATTGAGAAAGAAGAAAGGTTCAACACATGATGAATAAATTGCAAGCAATAATGACATTTAAGGGTTCAAGTTATATAACCCACCTTCATAATTGAATCCAAGATTCAAGCTTCAAGTTCTCAATGGTGGATGAAGCTTCCTCAAATTCCAAAGGCTCGTCCTCAAGTCTTTAAGTGAAATGAATGGCTAAGGTTGAATATTGAATGAAGAAAAGAAGAAATTAAGCATTGAATTTCAATTTCCACCATGAAATCAAGGTTGAATATGACTATGGAGCTTACCTACAAGTTGGGGCACGTTCTCCTATTGCTCCTAAGCTCCTTTGTGCACGGCCAAAGCAAGAAAATAAAAAGGGATTGAAAAAGCCTTTCACGTGGGTTGAAAATGGGATGTATATAATGGAATTTTGACGAGAGAGATAGTGATAAATAATTCCTTCAACTCACAAAATTGGTGCCACATACTCCCCTCCATCCCTTGCATACGAATCCATCTCCCCCACCTTGTAATTCCTCTTCATTATCCATGAATTAAAAGAAAACAAATTAAGCACCTTAATCAATATAATAATAATATCCAAAATTGAGTGGATATTACTTTTCCTTTAACTAATGTGAGTGGTCTCTCCACTCACTTTAGATATTTCGTTGCCTTTGAAAGGCACAAGGACGTTCATACTTATGTAAATTCAACCATTCCATTTTTGGTTGAAGGGCATTTTCATTAATATATTTATTTTTGCATTAAATTGAATTAGGGTTTCAATTATGCTTAAATCTTGATTATTTTAATATCAAGATTCTCTCTCCTCCAAAGAGATTCAAATGAGACGCCCCTCTAATTTTCTTGTCTCTAATTTATACCAAGAAACATTAGGGACTCTCAAGAAGTGGTATTTTGCATATTGAACCCTAGGTTTTGGGTAAATTACTCATTACACCAAAACTAGGTTTTAATGCACAACCATTGCTTAACATGCTCTTTCTTGGTATTTAGGCTTCCACAAGCCATAACTATGCATCATTTTCATTCTTATGATGTTTAAACACTTGAGGAACATTTATCATGTAACATTTTCAAGTTAACCCCTCAACTTGGGTAATTTGCACTTTGGTCCAAAACAAGCAAAACATTGTTTCAACATTATTCAAATAGGACCAAAGTTGAAACATAAGTTCCTCTTGAGCCTAATCGCTACTTATTGATAGCGGTCCAATGGGCTCTCGCTTATCTCTTGTCTGGCGATCATGGCGGCGAGCTAGGGCTCCCCCCCCACGTGCGGTGCTCAGGCTTGGGGGAGGGGGTCAGGCGTCCTGCTGGGCCGTCACCTTCTCCCCCCGGGCCTCCTCCTTGACTTGCCTCTTCTTCTAGTTTCTTTTTGCATGTGCCTCTCCGAGCTCCTCATCTCTCCTCCCTGGACGGTGGCCGTGCGACCTGGTTGTGATCGAGTCTTCTCTTCGGCGTGTTGCTTGCAGGAGGTGGTGGTGCTCTTCTCCTAGCAGAGTCTTGCTCATATCTGCCTTGAGGCTGAGGCGGGTGGCTGGTGGGGGTGTCCTCGTAGGGGTTCTGGAGGAGGCGGGTTTCCCTCCTTTGTTTCTGCCTTACAGGTTTCTCGCTTGGGTGCTAGTTTCTGGCAGGCTATCTGCCTTGTTCCACCGTATATCAGTGTTGTTTCTTCCTTTGAATAAGGATTGTTACTCCTTCCTCTGTGAAGGAGATGGTTTTTCTGGGGTTTCCGCCAGTAATTCAACCTTAGTACGTCTATCTCATCTTTTCTCTAGATTGATCTCATTACTCAGTTGTATGGCTTTGTTTGAATTGATATACGAGCAGAATACCGTCTTGTTCCAGCCCCTCTACCACTACTTAACACTCAGGTTGAAGGAATTCTTCAGGAAAAGCTGCTTAAGACAACCTCAAGGAACAAGAATCAATGTAGAAATGTCTCTCTCTCTCATTCCAATATGAGTTGTAGTGCCCTAGGGTTACTGAACGTGACATTTGTATGTTCTGTTTGTATCATTCTCCCCAATTGTAGATGTCGTATGGCTAACAAGTAATGAATCGATCCTTTTGCTCTAAAAAAAAGTTCCTCTTGAGCCTTAATTACTTTTAAAAAGATAAAAACAAGAATATAAATGAATTACTCAAGAAAAACTTCTAGGATTAAGTCTTAACCTAGGTCAGGGATGTTACAATTATACCCTACCCTATATATACACAATATACACATCACAATATTAATCATGCATACTTGCACTTTAATGAAACGACGCTCAAGGTAATTCAGAAACACCGCTCAAGGTAAACATACATTGTTTTTTGAAAATAATTTAACAACGTGCTTACACTTTAATGAATACATTTTATATAAAATGTCATATTCAATATAAAATATGTTGATCGTCTTTTATTGAAAACAATGTAACTGTACTTGCACTTTAATGAACAAATCTCACATGTTAGAATCATATATATATATAATCATATATATATATATATATATATATATATATATATAAAGAAATCAATATCAAATACATAAATATGGAATTCTTAACAACATGTAGAAAAATGTGGTCTACAAATTGATGCTTAATAGAAAAGTATTTACTGAGCACATTTGGATAAATAAAGAAGACTCATTACACAGTAATCTTATTTGGAATGGCTATTTCTATTGCAATTTATTTTCTAAAATTATTCATCATCTCTTTGTCCGTTTCTAATATATGAATAGTCACACATGTATTTGGAAATGCTCGACATTTTGGTTGAGGATGATAGTTGTCTTCATTCTCCCATGCTTTCAATAATTTGTCATCTTTATCATGCATAAAATTGTGCAATGCAACACATACAATAATAATTTTTCCTTGTTTGTGTAAAGAAAAATTTGGCATAGTATCTAATATTTCCCAATGTTTCTTCAAAACACCAAAAGCATGCTCAATAACAATGTGACAAGATGAGTGTAAGAAATTAAATGCTTCTTTAAAGCACCTGTCCATTGTTTGGCGCACATGTAAATAATACATTTCTATTTGCATAGAAGTCTATTATACCCTACCCTATATATACACAATATACACATAAAAATATTAATCATGCATACTTGCACTTTAATGAAATGACGCTCAAGGTAATTCAAAAACACCTCTCAGTAAACGTACATTGTTTTCTTGAAAATAATTTAACAACGTGTATACACTATAATGAATATATTTTACATAAACTGTCATATTCAATATAAAATATGTTGACGGTCTTTTATTGAAAACAATGTAAATGTACTTGCACTTTAATGAACAAATCTCACACGTTAGAATCATATATGTTAAAAAGAAATCAATATCAAATACATAAATATGGAATTCTTAACAACATGTAGAAAAATGTGGTCCACTAATTGATGCTTAATAGAAAAGTATTTACTGAGCACATTTGGATAAATAAAGAAGAATGATTACACATTAACTCTATTTGGAATGGCTATTTCTATTACAATTTATTTTCTAAAATTGTTCATCATCTCTTTGTCTGTTTCTGATATATGAATAGTCACATATGTATTTGGCAATGCTCGACATTTTGGTTGAGAATGATAGTTGTCTTCATTCTCCCATGCTTTCCATAATTTGTCATCTTTATCATGCATAAAATTGTGCAATGCAACACATACAATAATATTTTTTCCTTGTTTGTGTAAAGAAAAAGTTGGCATACTATCTTATATTTCCCAATGTTTCTTCAAAACACCAGAAGCATGCTAGATAACAATGCGACAAGATCAGTGTAATGAAGCACCTAGCACTAGTACTATGATTACTTTATATATGATATCTGACATTGCAGTAAGGAGCAAGAAAACATGGAAAATTTGAATATCTTGCATCAACGAGATAATACATACCTACATGGAACACATTAATGAAATTAAATTTTGACATATTAATAAAATACACATAATAAAAATCAAAATATATGGGAAAATTATACCATCGGGAGGAATAGGAGATCGAGCTCCAGGATTAGCAATTGTATCCCACAAAATGTGAAAATCATGTTGAATTTTTTCATGCCCCGTTGATATAAATGTGAACCGCATACATGATCACATACAACTAAAACATTTTGTGTAGGACGTGACTTTCTCCCTAAATATAATTGTAGTTTTCTCTTTGGAAGCAGAAGCATCAACATGTGTTCCGTCTAATGCACTTCTACATCCCTTACATTGAGGCCAATATTTAGATTGTGGACGTAGAGGTTTGTCAGCATTTTCAAATGGACCTAGAGAAATGAGTTCCCTTGAGTATTCATATAATGCATTTAAAACATCATTAAAATTCTAGATATTGTCTCTAATGATCCTTTGCAAAGTTTGTCCATTACCCTCATTCGTTGACTATGAGCTAATATATGGATAAACAAAGCAACGACCTCTTTGACACCTACATCATTACTATCCTTTAGTAATCCTCTACTTAGAAGTTCATTGCATAAAAGAACAAACACGACAACTTCCATTCTCAAGTTATTATGAGCACGCCTTGGATGTTGATGCATCCATTCATGAACCCTATGAAATACTTTATGTTTGCATGTATGTTGAGCTTGCTTATTGATATATGTATGACCATAAACTGTAGCTATTGTTGAGAGAACCACCAACAATTGTGTCTCTTCATCTGAATCAGAACTAGAATATAGTTCATGCATGCTCATCTAGCTACAAAGTTAAAATATTGAAAAGTAAAATAAAACTAAGAACATGATTATATATGGTTGTGAAACAGTCAATGAAAAGGCATGGATTCCATGAAATTTAGATAGAAAAAAATGTTTCTAAATCCATCAAATACATTGAACTAGAAACAAATTTATATATGAATTATTAACCTAGAATGCAAAAAATAAAAACATTGCACCATAAGAAAAGTCTAACGACAACTTCTCCATCGAAAGTCAAACCACTAGGGATATGTTCTATTGTATTAAAACTCTAGCCACTCTAACCTATCTTCCTCTTTCATAGTTTTAAATATAGATAAGTGCCTATCGTCAGTCACAATATGGGACATTGCAAAATACTTTAAATTTTTTTCATGTATTCCTGAGATGTTATTGATCATGGCATGGACTTCTCTAATTTCCTCATCATATTCTTCATGAGTCTTTTTCCTTGCACATTCTTTCATGTTTTGAGTCTCACAAAATTCATCAACCACCAATCCTAAAGTGTTGACAAGCTCACAACCAGTCCTTGATTATCTTCTTCACTTGTGTTCATGTTGAGGTCTAGGGACTGTTGGTAAAGTATGCCCATAGAGACAATCATATGATGATTGACTTGTCATATACCATAAAGGATTTGATTAATACATTTAAAGGCAAGCTTCCAGTCCATTATATTTTATTCAATTATGAGATAATGAGGAAACATTATGAATGTCTAGAGAATAATAATACTCAATGACGTATGTATTCAAGTATTAGCCTTGAGGAAATGAGGTCATACAGATGTTAAGAGTACATATACATATTCTCACTATGTTCGTAGTCAGTTGTTACTATGGAAGGTAGATAGACACCAGTAACACTGAAGACTATAGTGTGGGTTGGTTGATACCAAAATCTAATTAGTCATTATATAGCTATATCAAATCAAGCACACAGATACATGTTAGGGAGTAGTTTATCAGACAGGACCACCTTTAGAGTGGCACATGGAAACCATAATTGGTGGCCATAGTCATCTCTCATAGTGAAGGTGGTGATTGTGATTCTTAGACCTAAAATCACACACTCAACACATGTCATTAGGTACACTTTGACATCATCAAACACAGTCTTGAAACATGGGTTGTTATAACAGTGATGATTAGGTGACTTTGACACATGGGGATAGAATGTGAGTGATAGATATGAGATTTGCCCCTCCTACTGGAGTATGATATCTTGGCCACCTGATAAGAGAGACTGAGAAACACATGTGCATGCACATGTGAATCAATATATGATATTGAGGTCACATTATCTTAGACAGACTGCTCTTGGTTCAAGAAACATGAGATGAACGTTGATAGGATAACATGTCCATGCCTCAAGTTCACTCTGGATGTTAGAGACAAAGGAATTATACAATCACTGCAACACCTTACACATATTGTAGGTTGAAGTTGTTCTCCAACTTTCCATTCACTTGGATAACACTGATGTGCAACTAGGCACCACTCTCTTGTTGTGATGTCATAAGATAGTTATGGAAATTCACTACCAACATGATATGGGACCTATAGGATCACACACATAGGAACTCATCTAGAAGAGGAGTTTAATCTTGAATGATGATTTGATTGATGTTTAGGTATTCAATTCACACAACAGATCAATTGATTGGCTGACTATAGTGCCAAATGACCATCTCACTAAGTGAGGTGGCCTTTTGGGCATGCCAGACGGGCATCTCAAGTGTTGAGATGGTAGTTTGGGTGGTCAGTCTAATTAGAGTTTGAATTGGCTAAGTTCTACCCTTAAACCATATAGTTCGTTGTGATTGAACCAATCAGCTCATCTCAGACTCACCAGACGGCCGTCTGGGTGAGTAAGACATGCATCTCGCCTGGGTGAGATGGCTCGTTGGGCTGAACAAAAGTTCTAGATGTTTCCCAAATGTATTCGATTGTACTTTACTTGGGGTACAAGGAAATTAATATGTGATATTAATTAGAATTGAAATCGCCAAATTCATATCCAATTGGGAAACTGCCAGATGATTGTTAGGTAGTGCGAGATGACCATATCACACACTAGACGACCATTTGGGTGTTCCAAAAGACTATTTGGCATCTTGTAGGTTGTGAAAGTTCAAGTTCTTTTGGTCCCTTCCACTCCCATGCAATCCCGTACAAATTGGGAACCTTAGCCCAAACTCTTCCTATAAAAGGAGGGGTATTGTGGGCTTCCCAAGACACAACACAAACAACTGAGGATCCATTCCTATGAAAACTATCCTCTTTGGTTGTGGTAACTGAGAGAGCTCAAGAAAGTCCTACCCAACAAGGAAGGGATAGCTACAGGAGAGAAAAACTGAGGATCATTGTTGAGGGAGAGCAAGTTGGTGACTAGTATGTCAACGGGAGGGACAAATCCTTGTTGTCTATTCTAATTGAATGATAAGAGTTTTAGTTGATATGTGTGGACTATTATAGAGGCAAGAGTTCTTTGGCTGCTGCTTAGAGAGAAAAGTCAGCCTGAAGTCCATCTCTAGACCACATGAGCAATGTAGAAGTTGTTCGTGTTTGTTGACCATGGTAAAGACCAGGAGTTGCACAACCACCGTCTAAGAGCAACTAGTTTACAGTTGCATTGAGGTGATTTGTTGTCATTGGAATTGTTCCATGACCAAGTATAACTCATTAAACCATCCTTCCTATTTCATAGTAGTTGACGCATCTTGCTGTTATAGGAATATAGATAGATAAAAATTTTATTTCTACTGCCATACTCTGTGCCTGTATTTCCCAATAGTGGTATCAGAGCCACATCATTTTTTTATGATTTAGGATAATTGATGTGATCAATTTTTGGTTTAATCATTTATTTATTGCATACGATGTGAATATTTAAATAGTCTCATATGTGTATCCGATCAAAGACCAGATAATCCCAAAATAATATATATATATATATATATATATGATATGTTATATATGAAATTTACACATGTCCCCCTAAAAGTGATTTTTATGGCGGATATGCAGCGTGCTTAAGGCTAATACCTGATATATGTGTGTGGTTGTATGGTCTGGTTTTCTTCTTGTTTATCTTGGTTTGCATACTAAACCTCTACATCCCTCTTACCAATGTAAAGTTAGTTCTTTCCTAACTTTGCTACCCTCAAATGTAACTCGAGGTTTCTCTTTATAATATAATAGTTTAATCAATTCGTGAGACAATCCGACCATCTGGAGGACCATGGAGGACCGAATGATGGAGTCAAATTACTGCTTAGTGGACCATACTAACCGTTTGGAAGGAGTCCAAACATCAGTTAGACATGAGACAAGATGACCATCCCTAATGACTGACCAACCGACCAAGAGGAAAGATGACTGGTCAAGTGTTGAACTGATCTACTAATATTGGCAAGCATAGGTCTGCACCAACAGGAGGTTCATGCATGTGATGTGATGATTGACCTAGGTGGTAATGTTGGGTTTTGTGGACTAGAGAAGGCAGCGGAAACAAAAATTTTCTCACCATAAACCCATAAAATAGCAGATCGCATCAATGACTATGAGATAGGAAAGATGGTTTTAGCAAGGTATACCTGGTCATGAGGCTTGCTTAGCGACAATACCTCACAGCTAGTGCGATCTTCGACCACCTAGTCTTGGATAGTGTTTGTGCAGCTCCTGGTCTCCACCCAGACTGCAGCTGACCATCATCCTCCTGAGCAGAAAAAACCTCCCGCCCCTACAGATAGTCCACACAGACCACCGGGAACTCTAGTTGTCCTGTCCTAAAGGACACTAGAAGGAGTAGTTGTTGACCTAGAGGTTATACATTGTCCATATTTTGATAATGACTTAACCATTCCATTCATATGTATCTAATATGTGTATTCAAGATTGATTTCAAGTGTTAGGTACATGAAAAGGATCAAATTACACAAGCCCTAGCTTGTCAAAGTTCAAGTCAAAAGCATGCAAGTGTGCTAATTAGGAAATCCATGTAAATGCCCTTAGAATATTTTTGTAATCACTTGTATTGATGATATGACTTGTAACTAAGATGAGAAAATTATGTGGGACACTTAGTACCAAGTTTAATCACTTTTTAAGCACTTTAGAAAATCGATCACAGGTTGTTGATCGGTCGAGTTACAATCTCGACTGATCCACTGGATCAATTTTCTGGAGAGTGCATCGGTCGAGTTGTGCATTCATAGAACTCGACCAATCGGGTTACTAACCAAATGCAATTTTCGTTGTTCTATCAAGTTTCCCAGGAGAAACTCAACTGATAGTTTGAATATCGGGTTTGTCTTTTAGCCGATTGGTTGAGTTACCTTTATTGAATCTCGACCGAATGCACTGTACGAAAAATGCAGAAAAAGTGATTCTAACCATTGGTAGCTTGTTTGGACGAAAATAGATATGTTGCCTTGGGAAAAAATGGCTATAATTCAGCTCTAAGTGTTCCCACTATTAAAGGGGCACCCCCAGCTATAAATTGGATCCCTTGGGCTTCATCCCAAGTTTGCTCTTTCATTGCATAGCTTGGTCCTAACTTAGTTGAGAGTGTTGCACCTTTTTGAGCCTCTTTCTCTCTCTACTTTCAATTCAAATCTGTGAATATGAATGAGTTAGGATCTATTATAAGAGAGTTATCCATTGTATCCATGTAAAGCTCTCCACCTCCATCTTCCTACCCCCTTTCCTTATTGAAGGAGAAGGAGTTACTGTTCTTCAGGGTTGAACAAAGCATGGTGATCAAGATCTCCGAGTGAAGGAGATATGCAAGGCAGACGCTCAAGAACGATAGGTAATTCATGGAAGGCCAAAGACTTCAAGATGGAGTGGGTAAGTCCTTGTTGAAGGCTGAAGACTCTTTGGTTCAAGTGGGTAAGTTCCTTCAGTAGGTTGAAGATCCTTGCTTGAGGTATTAAGTCCTTGGATGAATGTGGTTTTGTATTATAATCTTATGAATGAATATAAGAGCACCAAGATTACAAAGTCCTAGAGACTAACCATCTCTAGGTAGTGGACTAACCCACTTCTAGTTTGAAGTGTGGAACCACTCTAAACCACTTTGTTTAAGTGTATGCTATCATTGTCTCTCAGCCTTGCTATGCTTGTTAGTTAGGACTTCAAATTGGTTGCATGCTTAATATTTTGCACTTAATATAATTTTTAGGTCTAATTCATTTTGTGAGATTTGTGAAGCTCTATTCACCCCCCTAGAGCCCTTGATCCAACAAGTGGTATCAGAGCATGTCTTCTCCAAGCTACTTCTACAAGTATGAGAAGATGGGTGATTTAGCACTTGGATCTCTCAACTTGGAGGGAAACTTCTCCATGTGACCTCCAATCTTTGATGGCGCCAACTTCCTCTATTGGAAGAGAAGAATGCAGGTGCACCTAATGTATGAAGATCCAAAGGGGGAAATCTCTACATGGACTGAAGCCCAAATGAAGCAAGCTCAGCTCAATGCCAAAGTCATGAACATCATCTATGCAACCCTCACTCCATCCGAGTTTAATCGAATCTCCTCATGGGACACCACACATGATATTTGGAACAAAATATGTGTCACCTATAAGGGAACGAAGCAAGTGAAGGAAGCAAATATCTACATGCTTGGTGGTCTACTTGAGAACTTCAAGATGGGCAAGAATGAAAGAGTGGCAGTGATGAATGCATATTCATCTGGGTCCAATCACCCTCTCAGACCCAATTTTGCTCTGATTATACACTTTTATTGCCTTAATCTCTCTCTATATGATTCCAATCATCTTAAAAGATTTATCTTGATTTAATTTGGATTTGCGCACACCTATTTGTAGGTCTAATTAATCCCAAGAGGTCGAGTTTGGGCCCAGAGGAGCCCAATTCTACAACCATGCCCCCAGGCCCTCCACTCATCCACTAGTTCCCTACCGCAATCTCTTCTTCACCGCATGCCCTAATCACACCTGTGGCTTGTCAAAACAACTGCGGCCTAGCAACTTCTCCTCCAATTTATGCACCTCGATCATCCTCTAATCCATCCCTAACCACCGCGGTCTGGCTCCCCTTCTCTTGCCTTAGCCATTCACTTGGGGTCTAGCTTCACCACCACCGCGACCCCTCAACACCGCGCCCGCGGTCCCTTCCTCCTCTTCATGACAAATCTGCCTTCTCGAGATCACGATCTTCTTCACCATCAGGATCGCACCTGCAATCGTCTCCTCTACAAACTGTGACCATACAGCTTCTACACCGCGATCACGCTGCCTCCCTTCGATCACGATCAACCAGTGCACTGTGACCTCTTCTTCTCCACATATCGCAACCTTCAGCACCCATCCGCTTCCTGTCTGCGATTGCGGTCTTCTCTCTTCCCTTGACCACGACCTGCTGCTCTAACTCTAACCGCACATGTGGTCTTCCTCACTTCGCCCTCACGATCGCGATCCTTCCTACACTGCGACCTCCCCTAACTGCGGGCATGCCCAACACTCATCGCCAACCGCGACTCGAGGTTGCCTCCATCCATCACCACCACCATCGACCTCATCTCCTCCACCCTCGGTCCTCCTCCACCATGACTCGAGGTTTGCTTCACATCAATGCATCCTCTCTTCTCACCTTGTTACAGATCACGACCACCAAACCGTGACCTTCCCCGTCCAACTGATGGCCGCACTACGATCATAGCAACCACGATCGCAGTCTTCTATGCCTCCACTCCATGACCAAGTAGCAGAAAACACCTGCGGTTCCCAGCAAACCAACATTCGTGACCTGCTCTACAATCAGCATCGACCACCTGCCACCAATCACACCCGTGGAATGTACAACCACGACCGCGGTGCCTGGGAGTCAATAGAACCACAACCTAGATACCAAGCCATGACCGCGATAGCTAAACAACAGTAGACCATGACCATAGCATACACACCTCGACCAAGGTCCCAAACTGATAGATCCAATGGTAGCTCGTGGCTATAAATAGCCCCCTACCCCAACCATTCAAAGGGGCGCTCTCCAGACACCGTTAGGCTATAGGTCTGTCCTCAACCTAAGGAGACAGTCTCTTCCACAGCCAGGCTGTGCCTAAGAAGTGTTCGACCCCTGGTGCAAGTCACTCCATCCATCCAAATCTAGATCTAGATCTAGATATGTTGCATCCATCTATCCTCTCCATCCGCCGCTATCACATCCACGAGCTCCTCCTCCTGATGTGAGCGAGGACTATGAGAAGAGAGAGAAGGTAGAGAGCAAAGATCTTCCCCGTCTTCCATGGTGTTCTTCCCTCCTCATCTAGATCTACCCCGACATTGTGTAGAGGACTATTTCTCCACCAAGCTACGATCATCTTTTTCACCATACTCATGGCGAAATCTTCTCTCTTGATGCGATGATTTTAAGTCGCATTTATAGACCTGTTTTATATGTGTTTTATGCTTTAATTAGTCACTTTTATGGTTAATATTGCATAATTCATTCATTTTGGTCTTTGCCACTATTTTATGTCAAATTCCCTTTATTTCATCATTTTGAGCATTAATTGTCAAATTATTATTATTTGTGTGAATTGATGTGATCTTGTCTTTGAATTTCAGGACAAATGAGTATTTTCTTCCGTCGATACCATCGACGAAAGTCGATACCATCAACATGGTCAGAGGTTTCCAGCCGAAAGAAGCAGGAAAAAGTCGATACTATCGACTTTGATGTCGATGGTATCGAGTCACCTTCAGGTTGTTGGCGAAGAAACAGTCGATAGTATCGACACCAAGTCGATACCATCGACACACAGAGGCTACAACGTCGCAAAACGACAAAACCGACGCCTAAAGGAAGTCGATACTATCGACTTTGATGTCGATGGTATCGAGATGATGTCGGGTGCGACAAAGGAAGGGTTCGCTACTGCAGCGGGTCGATACTATCGACTCGCATCGATGGTATCGACGCCGTAGGATATGAGTTTGCTTTTTAATGATCTCAATCGGATGGCTACAGTTAAGGAGTGACTTAATGACTGAGATATACCTAATGACGGCCGCCCAGACGAGGGGGGGATCTGATTAGCCATTGCACAAGTACCAGGAGCAGGGGAAAGGAGAACGGAGGCCAGAAGTTCATACCAGTTGATCCGGACGCTGCCGAAGACGGATTTCACCACCGAGAGGCGGGAAAGCACGTGTTCTACGCAAAGGATCAACCAATTCTTCTCCGTTCAGGGGTTTTCCCGTTCAATTCACGTTTTTCATATGATTTCCCCTATTTCTACCATGTACTTGTGTGAGATGAACATGCGGGGCTAATCCCCTCCATCTTTAGGACCGGGAGTAGCCCAGGAATTCATTATATGACAGTTTTATAATAGTAATTCATATTTTCTCTCTTAAATCCGTGGCATAGCTTCGTTTTCTCCATATATTGTTATGCTTGATCACCGTAATAATAACCTAATGCCCTTAATCACTTCGACAGAAGGATTAACGGCTGAAAAGAGACGAAACCTACATTAATCGATAAATCCCTTGAACAAGGTGGTGTAAAATTAATGGTGGATACTGAGAGATCGTTTGTAATGCACTTAGTTTAGGGGATATGTTACTACGACGGTGGAACCGACCTAAACCTAAGTAGTGAATTGCACCACGACAGTGGGCAATTCTGTTTTCAGGCCACTACCTGGATAGAGAGAGGAGATTGAGGCATTATATAAAATCTAATACAATGAAAACCCGCGGTGAAACCGCAATCCTAAAGATATCCTTTTGAATTGATTAAATTAACCTTTAATCGATTGTTTGCTTTGTTTTATTTTTAGTTTCTTTTAATTTTATTCAACAACCCCAATTTGTTATTCGGCTTAGTTGATCGCAAATAGTTAGTAGGAGTCTCCAACATTTCTGAGTATCCCTGTGTTCGACTCGGGCCTCACAAGGCCTGTACTACTCGACGCGTACACTTGCGTTTTTCACGCGTAGTAAAATACACGTCAAGTTTTTGGCGCCGTTGCCGGGGATACGGCGAAATTGTTGGCACTTCGAGTGCTACGAGCGGCCACTCTAGGCCACGTTTTTTTTATTTTTCATTCAACTTCAAATATTTTCTTTCTAGTGTTCGTTCATTTTTATACTCGTCAAAGCACTATACTGAACTGAATTTTCTTATTTCAGGTGCTGTGTATGGTGCAAACGCGCAGTACTGACTACGCGAATCCCACACCCGAGGTTCCGCTGTCAGGACCTGAGGACGAAGATTTTAACGAACAAGAGCACCAAGAAGAGATAGATTCTGAATCTGAACAAGAAGACATGGCCGAGCCACAGACCATATGGGAGAAGATCAAAGCTTCTTCCTCATCAGCTTCAAAGGGGCCTATAAAGAAGCAGGCGATCAACATACGGACATATAAGATCGATCCAGCATTGATAAATTTGGTGAAATCAAATGCGTTTCATGGGCTGAAGAATGAGGATCCTGTTGCACACATCAGCCAGTTTGTTGAGAACTACGACATGGTAAAAATTGACAGGTTTCCACAAGATACATTGTATCTCAAGCTTTTCCCAAGTTCATTGGCGGGAGCAGCACGAGAGTGGTTACATAATCTAGACGATGAGTTCATGGAGTCGTGGGACCATATGGTGGAGGTCTTCTTTGAGAGGTTCTTCCCTCCTGAGAAGACTAACGACATGATCCGGAAGATTCATAATTTCACCCAACAGGCTGGTGAAACATATTCTGAGACCTGGGAGAGATTTTAGGTTATGCTGAGAAGGTGTCCGCATCACATGTTGGATAAAGAGACGCAGGTGAAAATCTTCTATTTTGCTCTCTCCGAGCATGATAGGAGTAATTTGGATTCAGCCGGGTCGGGATTTTTTCTAAACAATACAGACACCAGATGCTGGGAAATACTCAAGAACATGGCTAGAAAGCAGTCCTGGGGTGAAAGAGAAAGAGGCCCGGTAGAGCAAGCACGAGTCGTCAGTGAATCCAAGGCAATGAGAGAGCTGAATGAGAAGATGGATCTTCTCACAAAGAAGCTACTGCAAAAGGAGGATAACGAGTCCGAGGATGAGGCTCAAGTCAAGTACATGAGACAACAACAAGGGTATAGGAACAATGACTACTAATGGAGAAAGGACAAAAAGTTCTCGTGGAAGGATCCGAACAATTTTCTACAGGATGCGGAGGCCAAGCCCTCGCCAGTTGCAGAAGACAAGAGCACGGAGTTTCTCAATCAGGTCATCAAGCAAAATCAAGAGCTAATGAATACATTCGGGCAGCAAATCAAGCAGCAAGGAGAATACATGAATCAGTTCGGGCAGACATTGCAGAGCCATGGGGCTCAAATGAGGACCATTGAGACATCTATGGCACAGATGGCAGCTGAGATAGCTAGTTTGAAGAAACCGGCACATCTGGGTTTTCCGGGGAATACCAATGTCCCCGGGGGAAACCAGCAAGCTAAGGCTATCCTGCTTAGAAGCGGTAAGAAAGTGTTGAATCCAAGAACTGATGAAACAAGAACACCGCGAGATGAAGTTGAAGGTGAAACCACTACGGAGCAGCCCACACCAGTCACAGGGCAAGTTGAAGACATAGCCGTGGATGGTATTGAAGAACAGGTTGTAGAGGAGGAACCGCAGAAAAAGATGCCTTATGTGCCACCTCATCAAAGGGCACAAGTTGTTCCGGTCCCGTATCCAAATAGCATGAAGGCAAGGAGGGTAGATGCACAGTTCAAGAAGTTCTTGGACAGTTTTAGAAAGCTTTCAGTCAATATTCCTTTACTGGAGGCCATTGAGCAAATTCCTTCATACGGGAAGTTTCTAAAATATGTCATTACAAAGAAAAGAAAAATTCCAGATACAGAGGTCGTCGTGCTAAAGGAGCAAGTGAGTGCCTTCATCATGGGCACTTTGCCGCCAAAGAGACAGGATCTAGGGTGTTTCAACATTTCTTGCTATACCGGGAAGGTTAAATTTGGCGAAGCATTGTGTGACTCAGGAGCAAGCATCAACTTGATGCCCCTTTCTACATTTAAAAAGTTGGGATTGAAGGAGTCACGGCCGAGCAATATGACGATTCAATTGGCAGACAACTCTGTGGTGAAGCCTTATGGAATCTGTGAAGATGTCTTAGTAAAGGTGGATAGATTTGTCTTTCCGGCTGATTTTGTGGTTATGGAGATGCAGGATGAGCATGGCAACGAGCTGTTACTTGGACGTCCCTTCCAAGCTACAACCGACATGATCTTAGAGATGGGGAGAGGTCGCTTGACCTTGGGCATAGCAGATGACCGCTTTGAGATGGTCATGCCTTCTAGCACTGCGTCATCTAAATCAAAAGAACAATGCAATATGGTGAAACATCTGGACTGCAATATTTCACTCTGCCTTGGAAAACCATTTCTTGACATGGCTCATGTGATGAGAAAGGTGGACAATGGAACCTTAGCTGTGGATATCATGGAGCACACTAAGGTGGTTTCTTTGTGTAAAGCTGTGGGATTTCCAAATGATGAGAATGAGGACATTCCGCCTTCTTTGGAGGATGATGTGATTGCTATTTCTGTTTCTGATGCATATCTGGAATTACCATTGGAGGCTTGTTTGTTGAATATTACATATGATTGGATGCGGAGTAAATCACTCAAGGAGTGCGCTAAAATGCTTCAAATTCTTCCATGCTTCTATGCGAGGCACTATGAAGATTTAGGTGCACTTCCCCCGCCGCTGCAATCATCTCTTATCAGCCCGCCAGAGTTGGAATTAAAGCCGCTGCCCCTGCATCTCAAGTATGTCTTTCTAGCTGAGAAAGACAAGTTACCGGTGATCATTTCTGCTTATTTGAGTGCGGAAGAGGAGGAGCAATTGTTGATAGTGTTGAAGAACCACCGAGGAGCTTTTGGGTGGTCCGTTGCAGACATCAAGGGGATCTCCCCTACTCTTTGTCAGCACAAGATTCGGCTCGAGGAGGGAGCCAAGCCTGTGATTCAGCCTCAAAGACGTCTAAATCCGAGAATGATGGAGGTTGTGAAGAAAGAGGTCATTAAACTTCTTGCTGCAGGGATTATCTATGCCATATCAGACTCGACATGGGTGAGTCCCACACAGGTAGTCCCTAAGAAGGGGGGAATTACTGTCACTCAAAATTTATTGAATCAACCTGTCACCACCCGATTGGTAATCGGGTGGCGAGTTTGTATTGACTACCGTCGTTTGAATGCTGCCACACTTAAGGATCACTTTCCTTTACCGTTCATTGATCAAATTCTAGAGCGTCTTGCCGGGCGATCACACTTTTGTTTTCTAGACGGGTACTCGAGATACAACCAGATCTCGATTGATCCTTTGGATCAAGAGAAATCTACGTTCACTTGTCCCTATGGAACTTTTGCTTACCGTTGAATGCCGTTTGGTTTATGTAATGCACCAGCGACGTTTCAACGATGTATGCTCGCCATATTTTCTGACATGGTAGAGCGCTGTCTCGAGGTTTTTATGGATGACTTCTCGGTGTATGGTGCATCGTTTGATGAATGTCTCTATAACCTAGAAAAAGTGTTACAGCGTTGTGAGGACACACACTTGGTCCTTAACTAGGAGAAATGTCATATGATGGTGACTGAGGGAATAGTGCTAGGACACAAGGTGTCCACCAAAGGTCTAGAGGTGGATCCGGTGAAAATTGAGGTCATTTCCAAGTTGCCCCCACCAAATTCTGTAAAAGGGGTGAGAAGTTTTCTGGGACACTCCGGGTTCTATCGACGATTCATAAAGGATTTTTCTAAAATTGCAAAACCTCTATCCGAGCTTTTGGAGAAAGATGCGGTTTTCGATTTCAATGATAAGTGTCTACATGCATTCGATGTTTTGAAAGAAAAACTGATTTCTGCCCCGGTTGTTCAAACGCCGGATTGGACAAAACCTTTCGAACTAATGTGTGACGCTTCGGATTTTGCGGTAGGAGCCGTATTGGGGCAGCAGGTAGACAATAAGCCCGCCGTAGTTTTCTACGCTTTAAAAACTCTGAATGATGCCCAATTGAATTATACAACTACTGAAAAAGAATTACTTGCCGTTGTGTTTGCTTTCGAAAAATTCCGACAGTATTTAGTTGGATCTAAAGTAGTTGTATGGACTGACCATGCTGCAATAAAATACTTGATGGAGAAAAAAGACGCAAACCCTAGAATCATTAGGTGGATTTTGCTCTTACAGGAATTTGACATTGAAATTAAGGATAAATCTGGGATTGAAAATGTAGTAGCTGATCATTTGTCTAGGTTAGATAGGGTGGATGAAAAATATTTTCATATACCCATAATCGAGACGTTTCCGGATGAACAATTGTTGAAAATTAACTCTAAAGAGCCTTGGTTTGCTGAAATTGTAAATTATTTGGCCTGCGGGATCATCCCGGAAGATTGGTCATATCAGGAGAAGAAGAGATTTTTTCATTCTTTAAGATACTATTTTTGGGATGATCCAATTCTTCTTAAGCAATGCAGGGACGGTATTTTACGCAGGTGTGTGCCTGAAGTGGAGTACGAGAGTGTTCTCCATCATTGCCATGCATCACCTACGGGAGGACACCATGCCAGCTCGCGAACGGCAGTGAAGGTTCTGGAAAGCGGCCTTTATTGGCCAACTTTGTTTCGGGATGCCTACGATTTTGTGAGGCAATGTGATCCTTGTCAGCGAGCAGGTAATATCTAAAAGCGACAGGAGATGCCCCTGAATGTATTTCAGGAAGTTGAGGTATTTGATTTATGGGGCATAGATTTCATGGGACCCTTTATGTCCTCGAACTCCAATTTATATATTTTGTTAGCAGTTGATTATGTGTCGAAGTGGGTGGAAGCAATCCCCACAAGGACTAATGATTCCACTGTAGTGTGCAGGTTCATGAAGGAGAATATTTTCTGTAGGTTTGGGATACCCCAAATGATAATCAGTGATGGGGGTACACATTTTAGGAATAAGAAGTTCTCGACATTATTGAAGAAATATGGGGTCAAGCACAACATTGGCACCCCATATCATCCGCAGACTCAAGGACAAGTGGAGGTCTCCAACCATGAAATTAAGAAGATTCTAGAGAAAACGGTGGCATCCACGAGGAAGAACTGGAGTGCCCTACTACCGGATGCACTGTGGGCATACAGAACGACCTACAAAACACCTATAGGCACCACGCCTTTTAGGTTGGCATATGGCCGGGCTTGTCACCTACCAATGGAGTTGGAGCACAAGGCCCATTGGGCGCTTAGAAGGCTAAATTTAAGTTATGATGAAGCTGGGAGAAAGAGAATGTTTGAATTGAATGAGCTGGATGAGTTACAGATGATGGCATATGAGAATGCCCGGATATACAAGGAGCGTACAAAACTGATCCACGATCACCACATCGAGTTGCGCACGTTCAAGGAAGGAGGTAGTGTTTTGTTGTTTAACTCCTGACTCAAGTTGCATCCTGGGAAGCTAAAATCCCGATGGAGTGGACCGTTCGTGGTGGAAGAGGTCAAGCCACACGGCGCGATTTTAGTGCGTGATGGTGATACCACGTTCTTGGTAAACGGACAGAGGCTGAAGCTCTATTTTGGTGAGAATTATAAGAGGAAGGTGAATGAGGTTAAACTCATTGCACTTTCGGATGAATGAGATGCTCGAAAGCCATCTAGACTAAGACGTTAAATAAGGGTGCTTGTTGGGAGACAACCCAACCATCGGTACACTAGGATAGTTTATTAACAATCACAAGTTGCTTTATTTTCGTTCAATTTTTAGTGTAAAGAAGATACCTTGATCCGTTTGTTCATTGTGCAGGCTGAGGCAGAGTCGATACCATCGACACACAAGTCGATGGTATCGACAAGGGCACAGGTTGACGATTGCAGATTTCGTTCTGAGTCGATACCATCGATGACCTTGTCGATGGTATCGACACACCTACAGGCAGGTCGCCAAGCAACAGTCGATAGTATCGACAAGGGTGTCGATACCATCGAGATCTCTGGAGAAGTTCAGACCGATTTGTCTCAGTCAACTCGATACCATCGACGGCCTCGTCGATGGTATCGACATGGTTACAGGTTAAAATGCAAAAAGGCGGTGTCGCAATGAAGCCAAGTCGATACTATCGACACCTGTCGATGGTATCGACCATCCATGTCACTGATCCGCGCAAAGAAATCGACGGCGATCACGGCGTCCTCGTCATCGATCCAGGTGTAGCATCGATACCATCGACCTAAGTTGATGGTATCGACACGACAGCGATCCGGGTTACAAGATCCAGCAATCGACGACCGTCGGTACCAGTGAGGGGCGGATAGCATCGACCCAAGTCGATAGCATCGACCCAAGTCGATACCATCGACTCGCGTCGATGGTATCGACGGGCCAACAGTGGCGCCGGCCAAGTCTATTTAAGGAGAATCATTACGTCATTTGACGTCACACCTTCAATGTGATCTCCTCCCTTTGCGCCGAGCACTTCCCCGAGCCATCCAAGAGCGAAGACCAACATCACCGAGCGACGATCGTCACCGAGCGGAGATTCATATCTCCATTATGCACCGAGCTCTCTTTCTAATCCCTTTCTCGTTGCCAACATGGTTCACGTCGCTAGAGCATCTTCTTCACGTGCGGACCCGGAGGAGATCCAGGAGTTTGTGCCACCTCCTCCCGGGTCGGTTGCATGGCCGCGCATGATGCATCCTTCCACAGAGGTGAAGAAGATCTATGAGGAGATCTTAAAAAGGAAGATCGAACCCACCCGGTATGTGGACCGGGAAATGATCCGAGACCTCGGATTTGAGGCCAATTTGGCCTATGTTCTGCAGGGGCAAGCAAAACATACAAGCAGGAGGCCCGATGAGTTACAGTACCATGCTGATGGCCAGTCGTTTTTCGGCGAGTGGACAACCTACAAAGAATTGGTGGCGGAGTTCATGGAGTCACTTGACGTCTGCGTCGTGCCCAACGACGTCGTCGCCACCGACCGTGAATGGATAAAGGGCCGGGTGTCTTTCCGGATGTACAACCATGACTATACCCTCACGCTTCACCAATTCAACAAGATCTTCAATTGGAATCATTCTCCATACGACCACCGGCGGCCGGATAACCGCACCAACTACGATGCTCTCTTCTCCGAGTTGGTGACGGTGCCACAAGGGAGGTCGGTGAGCTACCACAACGCTGCGGTAGCCGACTTCGAGCACCCATTTGTTCGGGTATTGCACCGGATGTTGAGCTCCACCATTTTTGCTCGACTAAGCAAATGTCAGGAGACGGATCTTTTCTTCTTATATCAGCTTCTGAAGCGCCAAGAATGCAACTGGGGTGCATTCTTTCTACAACGAGTATTGGCGGTGAAGAGGAGCACGAGAAAATCCCCGATTCATTTTGGGGGGCTTGTCACCAAGGTAGCCCTCTACTTGGGCTTGAATCTCGATCAGCTAACTCCTCTTTCTACGAGAAGTAAGGTCAACTTGCAACATCTACACCGAGCCAATCTTGTTCTTCTCCGAGCTGGCGTGGCTTTTGCGCATTGCCACGTAAATCAAGAGTACCAGGAGTGCGCACTGCCTGATCCGGTCTTCAATATCGAGGGAGCACAACATTTTCGATGGCCAATCATAGCTATCGCCGACTCTGATGAAGAAGGCGGAAATGACGGCGGCGACGACGGACAGGACGACGAGGCTGAGGAGGAAGAGGAGACCTTTACACCTCTTCGAGCATGAGTAGCACCCCGGAAGCACCCTAGGATGCATCCGAGTGCGTCTTCATCGTCACAGCCTACGCTGCCTCCACCACCACCCTCGCAGCCCAGCGAGGATGCCTATTCCATGCAAGGCATGTACAATATGCTGCAAGACATCTAACAGATGCAACATAGCCACACAACTGCCTATGCCGGTATTCAAGACACCACCAACCGGCTCTTCGTTAACCAGCAGGCGATCTTCGAGAATGAGCGCCTTCTTTTTGCAAATCAGGAGAACATCCATGATCGACTGCACAGGATGGAGCAGCAGCAGCAGCCGTTTTACGATCATTACTGGAGCCAGAATTATTTTGGGGGGTATCCAAAGCCTCCTCCGATGCCCCAGTATGATCCGACCTTTCAGGGGCAATACCCGTCTTGGGACCCCACGACGCCGCAATACCCGCCTCCACCACCACAGGACTGATCTGGTATCACTGTTCCAATCTTTAAGTTTGTTTTTGACTATGAGGCCATAGTCGAATTCAAGCTTAGGGGGGTAGTTGGAACAACTTTATCTTTTATTGTTTTCAGTTTTTAGCATTATTGCTTTTGTTCTCTTGTTATTTGTTTCTTGCAATTTTAGTTTTTGTAGGATCCACGTGCTATCTAGTATAATTGTGGATGTCATAAAGTTGTGTCATCTTGTTGATTAGTGCATGGGAAATTCAAGGGAAATTTGAAAATGTTTGTGTGTTTGGATAGCTTGTTTTGTTTGACCTTGGGCACACATCCTACGAAAATGATTGATTATGTCAACTTTAAAACAACATTTCATACCTGTTCTCCTAAGGATTCATGAAAGTGGACGGAAATGGTTGTTTGAACCTAATCTGACCAAATGGTAATGAGACTTTAATTGGATGTAAGAGAGAGAACCCTCTAAACTACTACACAGGTCAGTAAGGAGGGACGCATAATATCTTTCTAAGGTTCAGTCATCTAGTCTTGTGATCGTTCCACTTCATTTTTTCTCATAATCCACCTAAGAATTGGAAGTAAAGTGCAGTTTTAATTCCTTTTGTGTGCATAGCATTTAGATAGGACTTGCATTGGTATTTTCCATATGTTTGCATAAAAAGAAAAAAATATAGTGATTCATGCACATTACCTTTAGGTGCATGCCATGTAGTTGCATTCATGATTTTCATGCATAAAGTATATCATGTATCTCAATTTTTCCCCAATGGGGAATTAAATTGTTCCATACCTTCTAAATAGTGCAACAATTTTTAAGCATGAAGAAAATAGCCCAATAAAATTATCTTTAAGCAATTATGGATATGTGGGCTGAGAAAAAAATTTGAAAATCTGCAATAGAAAAAAAAAGAAAAGGAAAAGAATTTAGAAGAAAGTGAAATAAGAAGGAGAAAGGAACGTAATATCACTTGCATTTCAGGATAATTGAGTACATGATGTAGCTTGACTAGATATCCATCTTATTTTGAGGCGGATGGTTAGTGCATGCATCATTCCACCCAATTTTAGGCATTAGGGCATTTCTAATGTGCACTTGCATCATATAGGACATTTTTGTATTATGCATGTTGAAACTGTACAATACTTCCACTTTCTTCCATGAGCCACCCATTTTCATCCACCCGTTGCTCGGATTGGTAGGCCACCGTGAAATTCTCCTCAGTAATGAATATTAGGAGAACTGCTTCCTTGTAGATGGTAGTTAGGGCGAGCAACGTAATATAGGCGATCACAAGATGCACCGAGTCTGAACCGGCGAATTTTATTATGTTAACTGCCTTATGTGATAGTGTTCATCGGTTTGGAGGTCAATTTCTTTTATTGATGATTACTGTTGCCTTTAGGGTAATTACCGTTCTGTGGTTAGAGAAGGCCGGTTTGTGAATGTTCAGTGGGAGTCATATGGGATGTTGGGTTGGTGTGTTGTTTTTCAGTTGACATTTGCAATTCTATTCTAAGGATTAGTTGCTCGAGGGCAAGCAACGTTCAAGCTTAGGGGAGTTTGATGCGATGATTTTAAGTCGCATTTATAGACCTATTTTATACGTGTTTTATGCTTTAATTAGTCACTTTTATGGTTAATATTGCATAATTCATTCATTTTTGTCTTTGCCACTATTTTATGTCAAATTCCCTTTATTTCATCATTTTGAGCATTAATTGTCAAATTATTATTATTTGTGTGAATTGATGTGATCTTGTCTTTGAATTTCAGGACAAATGAGTATTTGCTTCCGTCGATACCATCGACGGAAGTTGATACCATCGACATGGTCACAGGTTGCCAGCCGAAAGAAGCAGGAAAAAGTCGATACTATCAACTTTGATGTCGATGGTATCGAGTCACCTTTAGGTTGTTGGCGAAGAAACTATTGATAGTATCGACACCAAGTCGATACCATCAACACACGGAGGCTACAACGTCGCAAAACGACAAAACCGACGCCTAAAGGAAGTCGATACTATCGACTTTGATGTCGATGGTATCAAGATGATGTCGGGCGCGACAAAGGAAGGGTTCGCTACTGCAGCGGGTCGATACTATCGACTCGCGTCGATGGTATCGACGCCGTAGGATATGAGTTTGCTTTCTAATGATCTCAATCGGACGGCTACGGTTAAGGAGTGACTTAATGACTGAGATATACCTAATGACGGCCGCCCAGACGAGGGGGGGATCTGATTAGCCATTGCACAAGTACCGAGGAGCAGGGGAAAGGAGAACGGAGGCCAGAAGTTCATACCAGTTGATCCGGATGCTGCCGAAGACGGATTTCACCACCGAGAGGCGGGAAAGCACATGTTCTACGCAAAGGATCAACCGGTTCTTCTCCGTTCAGGGGTTTTCCCATTCAATTCACGTTTTTCATATGATTTCCCCTATTTCTACCATGTACTTGTGTGAGATGAACATGCGGGGCTAATCCCCTCCATCTTTAGGACCGGGAGTAGCCCGGGAATTCATTGTATGACAGTTTTATAATAGTAATTCATAATTTCTCTCTGAAATCTGTGGCATAGCTTCGTTTTCTCCATATATTGTTATGCTTGATCACCATAATAATAACCTAATGCCCTTAATCACTTCGATAGAAGGATTAACGGCTGAAAAGAGACGAAACCTACATTAATCGATAAATCCCTTGAACAAGGTGGTGTAAAATTAATGGTGGATATTGAGAGATTGTTCGTAATGCACTTAGTTTAGGGGATAGGTTACTACGACGGTGGAACTGACCTAAACCTAAGTAGTGAATTGCACCACGACAGTGGGCAATTCTGTTTTTAGGCAACTACCCGGATAGAGAGAGGAGATTGAGGCATTATATAAAATCTAATACAATGAAAACCCGCGGTGAAACCACAATCCTAAAGATATCCTTTTGAATTGATTAAATTAACCTTTAATCGATTGTTTGCTTTGTTTTATTTTTAGTTTCTTTTAATTTTATTTAACAACCCCAATTTGTTATTCGGCTTAGCTGATCGCAAATAGTTAGTAGGAGTCTCCAACATTTTCGAGTATCCCTGTGTTCGACTCAGGCCTCACAAGGCCTGTACTACTCGACGCGTACACTTGCGTTTTTTGCGCATAGTAAAATACACGTCATCTCTATCTCTCTTATTATTCTTGTTTCTCTCACTATGAGTGAGTAGTCTCTTTTCACTGGGGTTTGGGGACTAGACCCGCTACCCATGCTTACATGTTCATTTGCTAAACATTCCATGGCATGTATATACCTTTTCATTTCGTTGTTAATTGTTGATGTGTGGTTGTGGATTCATCACCTGCTTGCATTTATCTTATTCGTTTCTTATGTTGCGAGAGCTTAAATATGAGGGATTTGAATGTCGATTAACACGGTTGACTCCCAAACTAGAAATAGAATGGGATTCCTTGAGGTCATAAGTGTATGATCCGTGAGGGGATGAGCCATCTAGCCCAAAGTGACACTTCTGTCCACCTAATGCTTGTATAGGGGGCCCACAACTTCAGTTAGATTTCTGTATCTTCGGAATCATAAGTACATGATCCAGATGGTGACGAGACATCTAATGCCTAAGGTGATGCTTATGTAGACCTAAACATCCATTTGGGAGGGTTCACAATAGTTCTATTTGGTTAGTTATATCTTGCCTAGATGTTTGTGTTTGGATATGTTTGCATGTGTAACGGTGGTGAAACCCGGGTCCATCCCAACGAATCCTATAATTAATCTTTAATCAACTTTTTATCCTGCTTTTTTACTTTCCTTGCATTTAGTTTAATTAAACTCAAATCAACCAACCTTGTTCTAAATATTAGTCTTGATTCAACTAGATTCAACTAGTAAAAGATTCTTATAAACATTGTCCCTTGGGATTCAATCCTCAACTATACTGCGATAAGACCCGTCCACTTATGGGTGGTATTATTGCACAAGGTTTTGGTAAAAGCTCAAGGATTTCAACCTTGAGTGAGTTTGTTTGTGCAATTATTCCACGTCAAATTCTGGCGTCGTTGTCGGGGACAGTGGAATCATCTAGTCAAATCTAGTTCTATTAAGGCTAATTTAGGATTTTGCTTTTAATTTTGATACTATCGATCACATATACTTTAATTCGATTCTACTCTGTCCATCTTACTATCGAAAGATCTTTCCATCCTAGGTACCCACAAAGTCTAGTGTATGCGCCATTCGGACAGTCCCAGACTCTCTGCTAGCTTTGACCATGAGATAGACATAACCTTTTGTCATCAGAACAGAGAGAACCAAGCAAGGATGGCACAAGAGGAGGAAATAGCCCAAAGGGTAGCTCAAGCCCTTAATGAGCAAAGAGATAGGCTTATGCAAGAAGCCAGAGCTGTAGTTCAAGAAGAAATCCAAGCAGCCCAAGCGACAGCTCAACAAGCTGAGTTACAAAAAGACCTTAGAGAATTCTCAATCCCTAAAGATACTAATGTTCATCACCCAGTTCAACCTCCTCCCATCAATGCTCCCAATTTTGAGATAAGAGCACATTGGGTTACACTACTTTAGAATAGCCATTTCAACGGTAAGCAAGGAGAAGATAGTCAAGAACATCTTCTGAGGTTTATAGATCTATGTGCTATGACAAAGCAGAATGGAATCACAAATGATGCCATCATACTCCGTCTTTTCAAATACTCTCTTGCAGATAGAGCCATGAGTTGGTATAACTCCTTGCAATGTGAACCCATCACTACCTGGGAACAACTTCAAAATGTTTTCCTGGAGAAATTCTATCCTCCTTCTCTCACGTATGAGATTAGGGGCCGAATAACACAATTCACTCAGGTCCCTAGTGAAACTCTTGCTAAAGCATGGGAAAGATACAAAGAGCTTCTACGTAAGTGTCCACACCATGGCATTCCTAAGAATCAACTCATCAAAATCTTTTACAGGGGCGTGGATGATGATATCAAGAAGTTTTTAGATTCCTCATCTGGAGGAAACTTCATGCATCAAAGTTATGACATCGCATGGAAGGTTTTCACCCTTAGAGCTGAAAATCAAGCCAACTGGGGTAGACCTGTAGGCAAGGGAGTGCTGAAGGTTGCTATGGCAGAAGCTACTCCTGAATATAAGTTTATTACTGAGTCTCTAAAGCTTCTAGTTTCCAAGCAAGACCACATCGAATCATCTATCACTGCTTATGAAAGAAGATGCTCGCCCCCTCAACAACAAGAGCAAGTCAAGTCAGCTTCATTGTTCTGTGTAGCGTGTAAAGGTACTAATCACTCTAATTTATCCTACAATGTTCTCTATGATGTTATTCTGGGCAAAGTTAGTAGACAAGGAGATAATGGTCAAATGGAAAGTCTAAATACTGTCAATACTATCTCTGGTCAAGGTTATTACAATCCAAATCACAACAGGAACCATCCCAGTTTTCAATATGGAAATACTTCTTGAGCGGTAAACTTGCATCAACTTGGTTCAAATAATAAAAAACAAGGTCCACCGGGATACCAGTATAACCAACAACATAATTTTAGAAACCAGGGTAACTTCATAAGTAATATCTAGTACATGAATCAATTCCAAGATCCAAACCAGGTCCCTTATTAACATCAAACCGGTCCCATTTCTCTAGATGACAAACTGTCAGCCATTGAGAAGATGTTACAGTTGCAACAAACATTGATAGCTAACAAGCAAGCACACCAGTAGGCCATTGAAGCTCAACTAGCTCAACTAGTAGCTAGCCTCAAGCCACCTGCTGGAGCTTTAGCTGGGCAACCAGAAGACAACCCGAAGCACATGGAACAACTTAAAGATGTGACAACTCATTCAGGCTTTGTCTTACCAGAACTCGCGACTCCTGTCACCGTGACAAATGTCCAAGGTGCTGAGCATAGCGTAGTGGCGACTAAGAATGATATGACCAACAAGGTAAGTTCTGAGGAACCTATTGTTGTTGATGTAGAATACTTTCCTGATCCAGTTGTTCCAGTGTATAAACCTCGTATACCATTTCCAAGTCGACTCAATTTTACCCAGCTCGATACTAGGTTCAACAAGTTCAAAGAAATCATGAGAAAGTTGTATGTCAATATTTCTCTCTTGGATGCCATGGTTGAGATGCCCCAATGGTCTAAGTTCTTTAAACTCCTACTCAGTTGAAAGTACAAAACTGAAGAACATCAGACAGTGAAACTGGCGAGAACATCATCAGATTTAGTTATGAATAGGATGCCTCACAAACGTAAGGATCCTGGCTCTTTTAGAATTTCCTGCTCGATAAGTGATTCCATCAACCGACCGGGTCTAGCTGATTTTGGAGATAGGAATTCTATCATACCTCTTAGCCTATGCAAAAGACTGGGCCTTACTAACTTTTTACCGACTAGAATGTCCATCGAGTTTACTGACTCCTCCATGACCAAGCCAGTTGGCATCATAGAGGACATCCCTGTAAGGCTTGGGAATCTATATGTCCTGTGTGATTTCGTAGTTATGGACATCAAGGAGAATCCACACTATCCCCTCATTTTTGGAAGACCTTTCCTCTCCACTAGTAGAGCTCTAATTGATGCTGAAGCTAGAGTTTTGACCCTAAGAGTGGGAAACAAATCCTTTGATTTTTATGCATCCAAAAGTGCAAAGGAACGCACTGCAGAAGAAGAGGCATATTTTGATGACTGTGTTAATCAATTCACTTAGATGCAACATCAATTCCTTTCCTCAAAATCTAATAGTTCCTCAGAAAAAGGCCATGATGAAGAGAAGACTGATAGTGAACCAGTGTGTGTAGAGACGAAAGAAATACCACCAACTATGGAGGAGACACCTCTCAACCCCGTTGTCACACATAATAATCCTCCTTTAGTAGTCCATGAGCCTCCTCAAACAACTACCCTCTGGATTACACCGATAGCCCAACAAACGGAGGTTACTAATTTAGTCTTTCCTCCGCAACAAGATTTGGATTGTGGTTTCTACCGAGAACATCCCCTGGATCCATATCTGATAGATGTTAATGACCAACATTGCTACGAGGAAGGGATAGTGCATCAACAAATGAACTTTTCTTCCGAGCCTCAACAACACTACTTTACCAATGAAGCCATTCATATTCCCTACAACTATTCTCCACCTCAGATTGAGCAACAGAGAATAATTTAACATAACTCAAGTTGTTTCCCTATGTGCTCTGACATTGTTCGTTCTTTATGGGGAAAGTTACAAGAGGCTAAAATCAAAAGCGAGAGTTAATGAATGGTTGAGAAAGAAACCACCAAAAGAAAATGTCAATCTAGCTCAAGCTCCACCTAGAGCCCCATCATGGTGACAATATCCACGTCGAGCCATCGACATAAAACAAAGGTGCTTGTCGGGAGGCATCCCGATCAATAATTTTGTTTTTACTTTTAATTTTAAAATTAGAACTTTTCCTTAAATTTTTTTTTACTTTTTCGGAAATTTTGCACCTGGTAGACAATGCATCGCAAGGTGCAGTCTTAAGTTCTGATAGTTTCCATTTTTGAGATTTCAAATGGAGGACACGTCACCAAAAGAAATGCAACCACATCTGGTGGACCAACCGACACAAATTTTCCCCTCCATCTTAGATTTAGAGTTTGCTCAGGACGAGCAAAATTCTAAGTTCAGGGTGGAGGGTGGGTGGTACGTACTTTACCTTCCACCTTCTCCCTTCCGTTTCAGACTTAAGATTTCATCGTTGCAATTTTAAGCAATTTTTCAAAAAATTTCAAAATTTTGAAGTTTTCCAAGTAGTTTGTATAGAAACTTGATGAAGTTTTGATGCTTTTTGTTTCAATCAAATCCTTTATCTAGCTGGTTATCCCATTTTTCCATGCAGTTTTGAATCATTATACCCTCCTTATTCGAAGCAAAGCCTTAAGGGGGATAATTTCTGAGACTAGCCAATGGTTAGAAATCACCGTGTGAAGCTTATGAATCCTAACATCATGATCAGTTAAAATGGCAAGTATCTGTCAAACTGAGAGGGATCAAACACATCGTGCTTCCTAACTGACTAGTGGAACAATAGTATGGAATCACCACCAGATCCTCATCAAGTCATTATTTGAGAAGAGTAAGATAAGGAGAACAACTCGGTGCACAAAATTGTAAATCAAGTTGCATTCTGATATGAACTCTCTTCTATGCTTCTTCTACCATCTTCTTACCCCTCTGTCCATCAAAAAGAAACAAAAATAGCTAATATAGTGCCAAACCCTAAGTTCGGTGTGGCACACCCTCTCTCTCTTTTTGCTTCTTCCATACCCCTCGCTACAAAATAGGGGTGTATCACCAAGAAAAGATGCCAATGTGCACACAAAGAAATGCAATCTCGAGTCGAATAGAGGAGAGATTCACACACAAAAAAATGCAATCAATGAAATTGCAACCATATAATAAAAATCTTGAGTCGAATAGAGGAGAGATTTATTTCTTCCTTCCATACCACCCTTCACTCCCTTTTCCACCTACTAGCACAATGAATGCCTATTGTTACCAAATTCCTAAAAACACCAGTGTCAGATCAGGTGCACACTTGTTGTTCTGCCGGTGTCTCTGGACTCTTATGAAACTCTTAGACATGCTTGATGTTGGAAAAAGTAGGGAGGAAGTGATGTTGGGAAACAAACTCAGGAACGAAGATATGGTAAGATGTGTTCAGTGGTCTCAGGAAGTTGAGATGCTTAGTCATACAGAGTAGAGAAGAAACAATCATGATGTGAAGATGAGGCAATCACACAAGTTGAAAGTATTCATTTGGCGACTGTTCCAGATTTTGTGTTACTCGATGACGAGCAACGTTTAAGTTCAGGGTATTTTGATGAATGGATATTCATCTGGGTAAAAAAAAAAGATATTCATCTGGGTCCAATCGCCCTCTCAGGCCCAGTTTTGCTCTGATTATACGCTTTTATTACCTTAATCTCTCTATATATGATTCCACTCAGCTTAAAAGATTTATCTTGATTTAATTTGGATTTGTGCACACCTATTTGCATGTCTAATTAAGCCCTAGAGGTCAAGTTTGGGCCCAAGGGAGCCCAATTCTACAACCACGACCCCCAGGCCCTCCACTCATCCAGCAGTTCCCTACCGCGATCTCTTCTTCACCGCATGCCCTAATAACACCTGCGGCTTGTCAAAACAACAGTTACCTAGTGGCTCCTCCTTCAGTTTACACACCTCGATCATCTGCTACTCCATCCCCAGCCACCGCAGTCTGGCTCCCCTTCTCTTGCCTTAGTTGTTCACCCGGGGTCTAGCTTCACCACCACCACGACCCCTCAACACCGTGCCAGCAGTCCCTTCCTCCTCTTTGTGACAACTCTGCCTTCTCGAGATCATGATCTTCTTCACCATCAGGATCACACCTGTAATCGTCTCCTCTACAAACCGCGACCATGCCGCTTCTACACCGCGATCACGCTGCCTACCTTCGATCGCGATCAGCCAGTGCACCGCGACCTCTTCTTCTCCACCTGTTGCAACCTTCAACACCCATCTGCTTCCTATCTACGATCGCGGTCTTCTCTCTTTCCTGGACCGTGATCTGCTGCTCTAACTCTAATTGCACCCAAAATCTTCTTCACTTCACCCTCACGATCACGATCCCTGCAACCCTACACCGCGACCTCCCCTAACCATGGGTAGGCCCAACACTCATCGCCAACTGTGACTCACGGTTGCCTCCATCCATCACCACCACCATCGACCTCATCTCCTCCACCCTTGGTCCTCCTCCACCATGACCCGAGGTCTGATTCACATCAAAGCATCCTCTCTGCTCACCTTCCTACAGATCACGACCACCACCCTGCAAACTGCGACCTTCCCTGTCCAGCTGATGGCCACGCTGCAATCACAACAACAACGATCACAGTCTTCTATGCCTCCACTCCATGACCAAGAAGCAAAAAATACCTACAGTTCCCAACAAACCAATATTCACGACCTGCTCTGCAATCAGCATTGACCACCTGCCAACAATCACGCCCGTGGAACGTACAACCAAGACCGCAGTGCCTGGGAGTCAATACAACTACGACATGGCTGCCAAGCCATGACCGAGGTAGCTAAACAATAGCAGACCATGACAAGAGCATACACACCTCAAACGAGGTCCCAAACTGATAGATCCAGTGGTAGCTCATGGCTATAAATAGCCCCCTACCCCAACCATTCAAATGGGCACTCTCTAGATGCTGTTAGGCTGTAGGTCTGTCCACGACCTAAGGAGATGGTCTCTTCCACAACCAGGCTGTGCCTAAGAAGCGTTCGACCCATGGTGCAAGCCACTCCATCCATCCAGATCTAGATATGTTGCATCCATCTATCCGCTCCATCCACCGCTATCACGTCCACGAGCCACTCCTCCTGCTATGAGTGAGGACTACGAGAAGAGAGAGAAGGTGGAGAGTGAAGACATACCCCGTCTGTCGTGGTGTTCTTCCCTCCTCATCCAGATATGCCCCGACATTGTGTAGAGGGCCATTTCTCCACCAAGTTGCGATCATCTTCTTCACCACACTCATGGTGGAATCTTCTCTCTCTCTTGTTATTCTTATTTCTCTCACTATAAGCAAGTAGTCTCTTTTCAGTGGGGTGCGGGGACTAGCCTCGCTGCCCATGCTTGCATGTTCATTTGCTAAACATTCCATGGCATGTATGTAACTTTTCATTTTGTTATTAATCGTCAATGTGTGCTTGTGGATTGATCACCTGCTTGCATTTATCTTGTTCTTTTCCTATGTTGTGAGAACTTCAATATGTAGGATTTGAATGTCGATTAATGCGGTTGACTCCCAAACTAGAAATAGAATGGGATTCCTTGAGGTCGTAAGTGTATGAACTGTGAGGGGACGAGCCATTTAGCCCACAGTGACACGTCTGTGTGCCTAACGCCTGTATAGGGGGCCCACAACTTCAATTGGATTTCTATATCTTTGGAACCATAGGTACATGATCCGGATGGTGATGAGACATCTGATGCCTAAGGTGATGCTTATGCGGGCCTAAACATCCCTTAGGGAGGGTTCACAACAGTTCTATTTGGTTAGTTATATCTTTCCAGGATGTTTGTGTTTGTTTATGTTTGCATGTGTAGCGGTGGTGAAACCCGGGTCCATCCCAGTGACTCCCATAATTAATCTTTAATCAACTTTTAATCATGCTTTTTACTTTCCTTGTATTTAGTTTAATTAAACTCAAATCAACCAACCTTGTTCTAAATATTAGTCTTGATTCAACTAGATTCGACTAGTAAAAGATTCTTAAAAATGTTCTCCCTTGGGATTCGATCCTCCACTATACTGCGACAAGACCCGTCTCCTTGCGGATGGTATTATTGCACAAGGTTTTGGTAAAAGCTCAGGGATTTCAACCCTAAGTGAATTTGTTAGTGCGATAATATTCCACGTCAGGCGGACATGTACACAAGGCTTAATGTAATCATCAATAGATTGGAAGCTCTTGGTAGTGTGATGGACAAAGGCACAATCAACTCAAAGATCTTGAGATCTCTTCCAAAGAGATGGGAGCCCAAGGTGACCTCCATTGAAGAAGTGTACAAGATTAGTGAATTGTCAACCGAGGAGCTGGTTGGCAACCTCCAAGCTCACGAGCCAAGGCTTGACAAGCAAGAAGAAGAAGAAAAGAGAGAAGAGAAGGATTCCAAGAAGATCAAGGACACAACCTTCAAAGCTCAAATTGAAGAGATGGTTTGGAAAAAAACAACTTGCACTCAAGTCCCCTACTCCTTCCTCAAGTGAAGATGAAGGCCCAAATGAGCATGAAGCTAACTACGCCAAGGGCAAGCACTTCAAAGGGAAGTCTTCTTCATCTACTCTTAGGTGCTATGAATGTGGCAAAAAAGGCCAAGAAGAGCCACCACAAGAGCAGCCACAAGAAGGATAAGGAGTATAAGAAGGAAGGCAAATACAAGAGAAAGGAGAAGAAAGAAAGAAGAAGCAAGTATGTAGCTCATGTAGCTTGGGAGGAGTCTCCCTCAAGTTCTTCTAGCTCCAAAGATGGAGAATGCCACCTTGCTCTCATGGCCTCTACAAGTGATGATGTAGGTGAGATAAGTGCGGTAAGTGAGATAAGTGAAGTTAATTTGCATGAGTTGTCTAAAGAAACTCTTATTGATATGCTTAATGCTAGCCGGTCATCTTTTACTAAATGCAAAGCTAAAAAGAAAAGGTTAGGAAAGATTATAGATGATCTTTATGCTAAGATTGAGATTCTAGATCAAAATAAAAAGCTACATCTTGATAGTATTGATACTTTGCAAGGGAAATTTCTTGATCTTGAGCTCCAATACAATGGAGTTGAAGTTGAGAATGGTGTCTACCTTAAGACCATTGCTACTCTTAAGGAAGAAAACCAAAAATGCCAAGATGAGATTGATGTTCTTAAAACTGAAAATGTTGAACTTAACCTCATTGATGAAGCCAGGAAACAAGAAACTTATGCATATCAAAGAGAAATTCAATTGCTTAAATCTAAAATGCTAAGTTTCTTGCTCAAGTAAATGATCTATCCTCTAGACCTATCTTGCAAAGTAATGAGGTAGCTAGCACTGCTCTAGAATGTGATTCTTTTCATACTAAAGCCCTATGTTTAGAGGCCGACTTGTTGAATGCTAGAGCTGATCTTGCTAGTTTATATTCTATTGTCATTAATCTTAGTGATGATAATGTAAAATTAAGAGACTCTTTGCAAACATTTCTTATGGGAAAGAAATCCCTTAATGTTATCCTAGAACACTCTACCAAACAAATTGGTACTAGTAGTTTAGGATATGATGGGACTTCTCCTAAGGGTAAGAACACGAACAAGAGTAAGGGTAAGAAAAAGAGTGTGGAACCTCCTTTCTTCCATGGAGAGACTTCCGGCTCTAAGAACCCAATGGTATGTGCTCATTGCAAATGTGATGATCATTATTCAACTTATTGTCCTTACAAGCCAAAGGGGACCAACCCAAAGATGAAATGGGTCCCCAAGCTAACCCCGGATCCCAAAGTTTGAGTTGGGAACTGACATCCTTCTTTTGTGCAGGTCAAAAAAAGGTGGATTGTTGATAGTGGCTGCTCAAAGCATATGATAGGTGAAATCAGCCATTTCAACAAATTCATAAAGAAGAAAGGAGGATCGGTGACCTTTGGGGACAACAAAAAGGGTAAGGTAATATGTGAGGGTGATGTAGGAAATGAGCTAAGTATTATAAATGTTTTGCTTGTTGATGGTCTACATCACAATTTGATAAGTGTAAACCAACTTTGTGATAATGGTTATCTTGTTCTATTTAATTCTTTAGAATACTTACTTCTAGATTCCCTCACTTACAATGTTATATATAAGGGAACTAGAAATGGTAATCTATGTGTTATTGTGCTTGATTCTCTAAAGCTCGTACTTGATAGATGCTTAGTTGTGGATACAAATGATATATCTCTTTGGCATCGCCATTTGGGTCATATGAATATGCATCAAATGAAGAAATTGAGCAAAATGGAATTGGTTAGGGGACTTCCTAAATTGGATTTGAAAAGGATAAGAAATGCCAACCTTGAACACAAGGAAAGAAAACCAAGTCCTCCTTCAAATACAAAGGAGTCCTTAGTACCAAAAGAGCTCTTCAGCTTCTTCATATTGATCTATTTGGACCTATGAGAACTCAAACGCTTTGTGGTTCCAAGTATTGTCTTGTGATTGTCGATGATTTCTCTCACTATACTTGGACATTCTTTCTCATATCTAAAAGTGATACTCTAGATGTTTTCTCGAGATTTTGTAAATGAGTTGACAATGAAGCTTCTTGCCAAATTGTTTCTATCCATAGTGACCATGGGGGAGAGTTTGAAAATGATCTTTTTGAAGAGCTTTTGCAAAAAATATGGTTAATCGCACAGTTTCTCTTCTCCTCATACAACTCAACAAAATGGGGTAGTAGAGAGAAAGAATAGGTTACTATAGGAGATGTCTAGGACCATGATTCTAAAATATGACATTCTAAAGAAGTTTTGGCCCGAAGCTGTTAACACCTCATGTTTTTTGCAGAACTGAGTTTTTACGCATCCATCTTTGAAGAAACTCCCTATGAGTTATGGCATAGTAGAAAGCCTTCCATCGACTTCTTTCATGTTTTCAGATGTCCTTATTTTATTTTGAACATAAAGGATTCTCTTGACAAGTTTGATCTGAAATCGTACAAGGCTTTCTTTCTAGGCTATAGCACTACAAGCAGGGCTTATAGAGTTTTCAATATGAACTGTCTAAAATTGAAGAGTCCATAAATGTAAAGTTTATGGAATCTAACCCTGCTATTGGAAAGAATGTTGTTGATAATTATGTTGCAGATGACTTAATCCAATTTTAAAGGACCTCAACATCGACAACAAAGGTAAGTAGGTGGTTGAAGCAGAAGATGAAGAGAAGAAGGATCCTACTCCTCGCTTCACAAAGAATCATCCCAAAGAGCTAATCATTGGTGATCCATTCAAGAGGGTGAAGACACGAGCTGCCTACAACAAAGAACAAGCAGACAGTGCCTTCATCTCACACCTGGAGCCAAAGAAAATCAAGGAAGCTCTTGGAGATAACGAGTGGATCCTAGTCATGCAGGACGAACTAGAACAGTTCGATAAGAACCGAGTGTGGACTCTAGTACCAAGACCAAGTGACAAAAAAATCATTGGCACCAAGTGGGTCTACAGCAACAAGCTTGACAAAAATGGCAAGGTGGTAAGGAACAAAGTAAGGTTAGTGGCTCAAGGCTACAATCAGCAGGAAGGTATTGGTTTTGATGAAACTTATGCTCCTATTACTAGACTTGAATCTATTAGAATGCTACTTGCTTTTGCTAGTTATTAGAATTTCTTGCTATAGCAAATGGATATTAAAAGTGCATTTTTGAATGGTACAATCGAGGAGGAAGTATTTGTTGCTCAACCTTCGAGCTTTGAAAATGACAAGCTACCTAACCATGTTTATTTGCTACAAAAATCTCTCTATGGACTCAAACAAGCACCTCAAGCTTGGTATGAGAAATTAAAGAACTTTTTGTTAGACAATGGCTATGTCATGGGCAAAGTTGATTCTACTCTATTTCTAAAACACACTTCTAGCAATTTTCTTATCATGCAAATTTATGTTGGTGATATCATATTTGGTGGAACTAATCTTGATCTTTGCAAGGAGTTTAGTTCTCTTATGCAGAGTGAGTTTGAGATGAGCATGATGGGTGAGCTTACTTTCTTCCTTGGCTTCCAAATCAAGCAAACCAAAAATGGAAACTTCATCAACCAAGACAAGTACACCAATGAGCTACTCAAACACTTTGGAATGGAGAACATGAAACTGATGGACACACCCATGTCCAACACCTCCAAACTTGATATAGATGAAGAAGGTGAGAAGGTAGATGAGAATCTCTATATAGGTATAATTGGAAGTTTAGTTTACTTAACTGCCTCTAGACCTGACATAATGTTTAGTGTTGGCTTGTGTGCTCAATTTCAATCAAGTCCTAGGAAATCACATCTTATTGTTGTTATGAGGATTTTGAGGTACTTAGCCAAAACTCAAAACTTTGGTCTATGGTACCCTAAGTCAAGGGACTTTACTCTTATAGAATATAGTGATGCTGATTACACAGGTTATTTGATTGATAGAAAGTGCACAAGTGGCACTTGATTCCTCCTAGGACCATGCTTAGTGTCTTGGTTTTCCAAGAAATAGAGTACCGTGGCATTATCAACTACTGAGGCTAAGTACATTACAGCCAGAAGTTATTGTGCCCAGGTCCTATGGATGAAGCAAATGCTCTAAGACTTTAACATACATTTTGGTGCTTCTCCTATCTATTGTGATAATACTAGTGCAATCAATCTATCTTATAATCCAATATTACATAGTAGAGCTAAACATATAGAGGTTCGTCATCACTTTCTTCATGATCACATTGCTAAAAAGGATATTTATATCACACATGTGGACACGGAAAATTAGTTGGCATATATTTTCACCAAACCTCTAGCTAGAGAGCAATTTAACTTCATTAGATCTAAACTGCTCATAATTGCTTTAGATGATATTAACATGTTATCTAGCTAGTTGCTTTTATTCTATATCTCTTGATCATGCTTAAATCACTTTGTTTGCCTAAAATTGCTAAAATTTGCTTGTTGACTTGCTTAGTTTCGCTTATTTTTGGGCATTTCTCGATTTTTGAGTTTTTATCGCTAAATAGTACCCAATGATGAGCGCTATGTGCCTAAGTATGTTCAACATACATAATAGACTTGAAAAATAAATTTAATTATCATTCAAATGGTTAGAAATTAAGTTTGATGGTTTTAGGTCAGGTTGACCATCAGTCAAGTTTCCCCCAGGACAAACTCGACCGATCCATGGCTGAGAGCTGTTCTGAAATGGACTAATCGGTCAAGTTTATGACTCTCAAAACTTGACCGATTAGCGGGCTGAAGTCAACTTAAGTTGGGTTCAGCCGACTATTCTCCCTCTCAACTAGAGAATAGCCGACCGATTCCCTTTCTTCTAGCCCTAAGCTCTCAACCCCAACCCTTACCTTCCCTATCCTAGCCCTTTTCTGACCTAGATAGGCTGCCCTAGACCTTCCTCGTTGCTCAACCGTGGTGTGTGAACGGTTTTGGTGATTTGTTTTGTGCATTTGCTCTCTTCTTCTCCTTCTTTGTACCTCCATGGCTTCTCATAGAAGAAAGAGACCCGCCCCTAGAAGTTCTCCATCATCTTCTTCGTCTCCTCACTTGGTTTCATTTGATGATACCTTCTTTATCTCAATAGAGGTTGTAAATAGGTATAAGGACCTTCTTCCTAGGAGTCCTTTTCCATTTAGAGCTTGTTTGAGCCTAGCCCTAGGCGTCAAGATGTCATCAACCAAGTGGCGAGGTTGTTATCCATGCATCACCTCTCAACCCTGGATGTCGAGCATGACTTCTTTCATAATTCTATGATAAGCACAAAAGCAGTTCACAAATTCTACACTAACTTGCATTGGAATTACGACACCCTTGTACCCCCGCTAAATACTCAAGTGATCCTTACATCCATGATCGTCAGGAAGAAATTTCAAATCTATGAAGATATCATGAATGTTTTCTTTTTAGGAGATGAGGAGAATGACACCTGGCATAAGGATTATAGGGAGTATTTTGACCTTTTGGATCCTGAGGGTTTCTACAAGTAGAATGAGATCACTCTTCCTGATATCCATCACTACCTGAAGAAACCCGATGTTCCTTACAAGAAAAAGAGCATGCTATCCTCCTCCTCCCTTGATCTCAGAAAGCGTATATTAGCCCTAGTGGTCAACTACAACATCCATCCAAAGAAAAATCAAATGGATATTGCAGAGAACACTACAATGATAATGTACTGCATTCTAGAGAATGTCGGAGTCAAATGGTCAAGATATGTTCTCCACCATATGACCTATTTTTTACTCTAGCAAGAACACCCATGACACCCATCCACCTTATCCAGCCCTGATATGTGGTCTATTTCAATTTGTCACTGAGAAATCACTCTTTTCTGACTTCCACTACAAACTCTCCAGGAAAGGAGTGTGTATCAGTGAGACCACAATTCAAAAGTCTGTTCCTGTCTTTGCCTCCACCACACCCGGTGCTTCACCCTCAGCCTCTTCTGCCCCTACCTCTACCTCTACCTGAGCTCCACCTCCTCAGCCACCCTGACCTAACCATGCCTCATTTTGTGTGTCCAATGAAACCCTCATGGGCTACATGATGCACCGACATGCATATAACCTTCAGGTTCAGGAGCACCTACATCAGGATTTATGTTCAATCATGTCAAACATGAACTTATCCTGTGCACACCCATACCCCACCTACCCGTCTTTCCCCGATAGTAATTATGCTTCCTATGCATACCATCATTACTACCCTACCCCTGGGCCTTTCGCTGCTGCTCTCACACCCTTTACTGCTGGTGGTTCTACTCCCATCTACCTACCATTACCTATTGGCCCCTTAGCCACTCTACTTGAAAGTCTTGGCAATTCTGCTCCTTCCTTCTCTTAGGGCAATGAGATCTATGCTCTTAGTATGACTTGGGATGAGAAGAATGCTCGTTGGCCCAGTTGTGGTTTTGGTCCTTCTATGGATGAGGAGATGCATGACCAGGCTTATGCTGAGACTGTTGCTGTTGATGATAATGATGGTGATGGTAAGGATGCTTTTGATGATGGTGATAGCTCTGGTGTTGATTCTGGTGATGAAGCCACTACTGCTGTACCTTTAGATGGAGAAAAGGACTATGATCCTGGAGCTGATGATGATGATGTTGTGGACATAGATAGCTTAGATGTCTAGATGTTATTAGTTTTTAGTCTAGTTTACTGATCATATATATCTTTCTGGGCTATTTTGTATTAGAAACATCTGGTCACATGCTCTGAGTTGTACTATTTTTATCTTTAGCTTTCACCCGCTTATAGTTGATTCTATGAGAACATGCTTTATGAGTTGTTATCTATGTTATGTGCACTCTTACTCTTTAATCAGTTATATCCTATGAGTCGGTGCCATATTTCACCATATTTTGATTATGACTTAGCTTGTGTGTTTCTTTCATCTCTGGTTGATATATGATATGAGATTGCATGTATGAATATCTGCTTGATTGTGTTTGGAGAAGACCTGATTATATGCTCTTCTACCCCCTCACTTTTTGTTAATGTCAAAAGGGGGAGTTCAATATCTTGAAACTCAATCATATTGGTATTCTATGTCATACTACTGCTTATTTCTTATGAAATCCTTTTCTTATTCATTATATGCTTTATCGTGTGACTTGCAAAGGACCATATAGTACGTGTATTGCTTTGTGTAGATAGACTAACTATGCAGGTTAAAGTAAGCATAGATTGAAGGGGAGCAATTCACATTGTTCAAATCTTGAATCCCCCCAATTCACAAGGCAAAGGTATAGTTTCTATATCCTTTTCAATATGTTTGAGGAATAGTTTGTCATTGTCAAAAAGGGGGAGAATATTGACCTCGAGGTTATACATTGTCCATATTTTGATAATGACTTAACCATTCCATTCATATGTATCTAATATGTGTATTCAAGATTGATTTCAAGTGTTAAGTACATGAAAAGGATCAAATTACACAAGCCCTAGCTTGTAAAAGTTCAAGTTAAAAGCATGCAAGTGTGCCAATTAGGAAATCCATGTAAACGACCTTAGAATATTTTTGTAATCACTTGTATTGATGATATGACTTGCAACTAAGATGAGAAAATTATGTGGGACATTTAGTACCAAGTTTTAATCACTTTTTAATCACTTTAGAAAATCAATCACATGTTGTTGATTGGTCGAGTTACAATCTCGACTGATCCACTGGATCAATTTTCTAGAGAGTGTATCGATCGAGTTGTGCATTCACAGAACTCGACTGATCGGGTTACTGACCAAATGTGATTTTCATTGGTCGGTCGAGTTTCCCAGGAGAAACTCAACCGATAGTTTGAATATCGGGTTTGTCTTTTAGCCGATCGGTCGAGTTACCTTTATTAAATGGCAAAAAAGGCTATAATTTGGCCCTAAGTGTTCCCACTATCAAAGGGGCACCCCCTGTTATAAATAGGACCCCTTGGGCTTCATCCCAAGTTTGCTCTTTCATTGCATAGCTTAGTCCTAACTTAGTTGAGAGTGATGCACCTATTTGAGCCCCTTTCTCTCTCTACTTTCAATTCAAATATGTGAATATGAGTGAGTTAGGATCTATTGTAAGAGAGCTATCCCTTGTATCCATGTAAATCTCTCCACCTCATTTTTATACCCCCTTTCCTTATTGAAGAAAAGGCTTGAAGATCTTCTCTGAGTGAAGGAGAAGGAGTTGTTGTTCTTTAAGGTTGAAGAAAGCATGGTGATCAAGATCTTCGAGTGAAGGAGATAGGAAAGGCTGACGTTCAAGAAGGATAGGTAATTCTTGGAAGGCCAAAGACTTGAAGATGGAGTGGGTAAGTCCTTGTTGAAGACTAAAGAGTCTTTGGTTCAAGTGGGTAAGTTCCTTCAGTAGGTTGAAGATCCTTGATTGAGGTATTAAGTCCTTGGATGAATGTGGTTTTGTCTTGTAATCTTATGAATGAATATAAGAGCACCAAGATTGCAAAGTCCTAGAGACTAACTACCTCTAGGTAGTGGACTGACTCACTTCTAGTTTGAAGTGTGGAACCACTCTAAACCACTTTATCAATGTGTATGCTATCCTTGTATCTCACTCTTGCTATGCTTATTAGTTATGACTTCAAATTGGCTGTATGTTTAAGCTTTTGCACTTAATATAATTTGAAGGTCTAATTTGTTTTGTGAGATTTATGAAGCTCTATTCACCCCTCTCTAGATCCCTTGATCCAACAGTCATCCCTTCTTTTGGCGTACTAGTCATCGACACACTCTCCCACCACCAGTTATTGTCTTGAAGTTGTCTTTCCCTTGTTGTGCCGCCCTGGTCGGGTAGCACTTGCTTGGTCTCTCTCAATTACCACAACCAGAGAGGACAACTTTGCAGAGCAACTGATGTTCTGAGTTGTGCACTTTGAGAAGCCCCCAGTACCCCTCTATATGTAGGAGGGGTCAAGGTCAGGGTTCTCAGCCCCTGGGAATGTGGGACTAAAGTGGGAGTAGAAGGGTCTGGAATTTCCATGAACTGATTGCACTGCGGCAGGTTTGTCGATCATTTCACAAACGAACCGGTTGGTTCACCCAGTGAACTTGTTATGACCCACTCTTAAATTAACTAGTAAGTACAATGATTAGTGCATAATTAAGAATACTTAATCTAAGTTAAGTGATCGCAAATACAATTAGAGCTTGATCCAGTGAAATGGTCTAATTAGCATGATTATTCGCTTTGAGATTGTAGTGGATTCTGTTCTTGGCACGTTGCAAGAAGAATCACTTCAATTGGACAATCGAGTTGGGAGATATGACATTTTCAAGATCTAGGGAGCTAAGTTGCAATTTTTCCAAAACCTTGCTTTATAATTCCGTTTTTCTTTCTCCCTTATTATTTTTTTCCCGATAGAACCAGAGAAAAGCAACCGCCCCAGGCGGCGCTCGAGCAGGCTGCTCGACCTGCGATTGAGGAGTAGCAGAGGGTGTTTTGGGCGAGAGGAAGAAGGGCGGTGGCTCCAGCTCCTTTAGCTTCGAATTCCTGGCGCCCTACTCTTCTACTTCTCCTTCTTCCCTTCCCTCCTTCTTTCTTCTCCTTTGCCTAGCCCTAGCAGCGCCCGACCTGCTGCACAGAGCAGCACTGGTCAGCTGCCGCAGCTATGGCCAGGAGCTATTCCGGTGTGAGTAACCACCTCAAACCCTTTTCTATCAAGTACGGCCTTGAGGCCTAGATCCAAATCTGAAGCATGAGCCCTAGGGCGGCGCCCCTAGCAGCTTTGCGGCTAGCAGCAGCAGTGGCCGACGGCCAGCTGCTTTGGCTTGGCCAGGAGCTCGTTTTGGCGTGTAAATCTCCAGGAAAAAGGTGAGATTGACTTTGGCTAAAATCCTAAACGCGAATCCGTAGTCAGCTAGCCACGAGCAACAACCAACAAAGTCTGATTTCAACCTGAACGTGTGTATGGTACTGTTGAATTGCTATAGGTTCTATTTGGGCAAATCCAAGGTTGAAGGCAACCAAATTCCGCCCTGAAACCGGCCCTGGACGCATTTCCGGACGAATTCAGACAGTCCAAATCGCTGTGAGTAGGATTTCATTTATTTATCATTAATAAACTCGAGCGTTTGAATATTTTCTGTTTTGTGCGCGAATTACGCTGATAACAGGCGTTCTCAGGCGTCAGGCAGCGTTTGGCGTCGCCCGACTTTTTATTTCATAAAATGCTTCTAGACACTGTTATATGATTAAATTTAGCATTTGAACAGTATGGATTGAATCAGTAGATTTATATGGTTCATTGGAACCTAAATTGCTCATTTGAATGTTGAAATTAGAAATTCATGTCTGAAAATGGTATAATTTGGGTATGAACCCAGACAATGAAGATTTCTGATAAATTATCAGATGTACGATTTCAAAGTTGATATGAATAAATAAAATATGAATGAAAACCCTAATTGCATATATCTTTTGACGTTAATATGTGTAAATTGATATTTACATGAAATGACACATTTCTCTAAAGTATTACCAGAAATTCTCAAGTATCGTTATTAAATTGTATTGTGATATGTAATTAACTCTTAATTGAGTTAAGTGATGCACAAACCAGGATTTGGGTTAATGTGCACATTTTTCGAGAATTTTAGAGAATTGATAATTGTTGAGTATGATTCTCATATGTGAAGTAAATTTCTTTAATTTGTGCAATAAGATGTTCAATTGTGTAAATTTGCTATGTATGTGCCAAATTGAAATAAGTTGGGTTAGTTATGCATTTCTAAATTGTCTGAATGCATGGTATGAGAATTTCTCAGAAATTACAATGATTTGAAATATATTGCTCTGTCAGTTTAGAATGACAGTGTATTGTGATCTGATATGAAATCAGTAAATGTGATTTTCCTGTTTAAATGGTTATATGTTAATCAGTTAATAGACTTAGGTGCCCCAACACCGTAGAACCCCATTGCGCGGTCTGTACCTTTGGGGTGAAACGATCGATCTAGCCTTGTGCCTAGATGGTCGGGCTCGTGTTCAACAATAATCCGTGCGTGTGTCACGGTGGCATGAGGGCAGACAGACAGTGTCCAACAACAACACGTGCTTGTGTCACGGTGGCACTGGAGAAAAATGGGGGTTATTCAACATTAATCCGTGCTTGTGTCACGGTGGTAACCCAGACCCTCCGACTGTGCACTACAGGGTGGGAGGAGTCCAGAGCACTCGGAGTTAGTGCAGACAGGCCCTTGTGCGCCTGGGGACCTTGTGCGCCCGAGAGTCCTGTGCAGACCAGGACGGACAGTCAGACTTAGCATTTCCCGGGTGTGTCACTAAGTCTTGTACGGTGGGATCGTAGTTCGCTACAGATATTCATATGTAGCGTGCACTGCATATGTTTGGGGCATAATAATATAAATATGTAATCATATAGGATCACAGTAAATTAATATTATCCGAACTTTTGTGCCAATTCATTATATCTGTTTATTGGTTTAAATTATCTGTTATTGCATAGAAATGCAATTATATTCTGTAATCTGCTATGTCATTAGAACTGCCCTGCTTGTACTGTATTTATGTTTATTTCAATTTTATAAACCTGATGAGTTGTTTAGTGTTTGCTAAATGAAATGCTATTCACTGAGCGAGTAGGCTCATACCTCTACTCAAAACATTTTCAGGTCATCAACATCACAGGAATCTGGAGGATCCTTTCATCCTAACGCTCAGTCTGTAGAAGGATTATGTAGTTAGTAGTTAGAGGTCTCTTAGTCTTTCCCCTCGATCCTTGGGACATGGTGTGGGTGAGAGAGAGTATGTATGGCGAATGAGTAAAGGATGTAAATTAACTGTTATGTTTTACTTTCTGTTAAACAATGTTACATGTTGTAAACTCTGTTTATGTTCTCTAGCCAGTTTAATTGAAATGCTTCCGCAATAGTTTATTATGTTTTAGTTTACAGCAATAATCCGAATATCATTATGAGGTTTTAAAAATAAAAAGTTCTCAGTGATTTGTTTATGTGATAATCCCTCCGTCGCACCCTAATCTCGTGATTAGTGGTTAGTGTGAGATCGGGGTGTGACATCTTGGTATCAGAGCATAGGTTGAGTATATGAATACTCTAAGTCAAAGTCAGGGGACGATAAGAGACCAATAGGATTAGGATTTAGGTGTCTTCCTTCTAACTGCAATTTTATAACAGGAAGTGTTCTGTTATAGTATTGTAGATAATTGGAAAATGATGTGGTCACGAGGATCAAGTTGAGAGTTTAACCTGAGTCATCTGGAATCATTAAGATCAAAAGATAGAATTATAATTAAGATGGATAAGAAATGATGTGTCTTTAGCTCTGGGAGGTCTGAGTGTTTAGATACCCTGGCCAGGTGTCTGAATACTTAGATTGACCAGTATCAAGCTACTCTGTCTATTCTTCTTTGAATACCCTGGCCAGGTATGCAGAGGAAGGATAGGCTAGAGAAAAACCCTAGAAATCTTAGGGTTAAGAAATCGGAAATTGATATAAGAATAAGAGATTAAAAATAGGATGCAATACAACTCTTGTTTTATATTGCTTATTTGATTAGAGATCACTAGAAATGCTCTTATATGTATGAATTTAGATTTTCAGTTTGTAAAATAAATATGATTCTTTTATATTGTTGTGTGTCATGAATGATTTATTTATTGTTTAAATTCTTGTATTAAAGTAGACCCGAAATTATGTTTAAATGAGTTTGCCCTGAGTGGATATTCTTTCCACATGTTTGAGATTAATAGGAGTTGGTTAATCCTGAGTAGCTCTTGGCTTCAGGATTACAGGTTCGGCCTGGTCCGACTGGAAGGATGCGTTATTAGGATCTAACGACTCTTATTAAGAATATAATGAAAGTAGACTCTGGATGATTTAGACTCGTATCATAGTGAGAATGTATATACACTGAGATGTTGAAATATAATGGAAAGATTAGAACAGCTAAGAAGTAGCTGGAAATGATATCTGAGGCCCAATGTTGGAGTCTCATATGAGAAATCCTTAATTGGAAATAAAGGAACATGATACAAGGTTCAGATTCAATTTAATGATTTGTATTATACGAACTCTAAATATAAGAGTATGGAAAGGATATGAGAAAAATATGTAATGGCTAAGATAGTAAGAATCAGCTTTGGGTTGGATCATGGAATGGAGTAAAATACTTTTGTGTACTTCAAAGCAAAGAGAAAATAAAAGAAAAGAGTTGAGTATATGATAAGTACATAGAAATAAAGAGTCTTATGAAAATTATAAGACCAAGAAAAGAAACTTAGTTGGATTAAAGGAAATGTTAGAAATGATGACTTTGATTAAGGAACGAGAATTACAAGACATAATTGAGAGTATGGAATGCATATCTTTATTATAAAGTTAAATACATTCATACATACTACCTTTGGATTCTAAGTCTCTATAGACTAACAAATTAGTTTTTAAAATAAAGAACAAACACATAACTTAGAAAATGAATGCATGATATAAGAATTTCTCAGTATTTACAATTATTTTAAGTACACTGTTCTGACAGTTCTAGAATGATATCATATTGTGATTTGAACTGCAATCAAATGAATGAGGTAACTGAAACCCTAAGGATAGGGTGTTGCCATGTAATAAGTGAATGAGGTAATTGAAACCCTAAGGATAGGGTGTTCAATGAATCAAGTATTTTGATATCAAAATTCTCAGTATAAGATGTGTGATGCTTAACAGTTCAATTGCACAATTTTAGTGTATAAAGTGCCAAATTGACATGCATTCTGTTTATTTGAGAATTCCAGTCTGCCTGCATGCATATTGATATTGATTTCTCAGTAAATTACAAGTGGACATGTAATTAGATTATTTAAGAATTTGAAATCTGCATGCATGCTTATTATGTTGAATCTCTTGATATTTGCAATACCTGAATATATGGCTTGTCCAGTTTGAAATGATACTCATGTTACATTATAAGTTTCCATTAAATTGAAGAGATATCATGGATATACCAAATTCCAGAACAAATGAGAGAAAGGAAATTCCAGTGATAAGATAAGGAAGAATTTAGTAAAACTTATGAGATCTAAAGTTTGAATTTCAAACTAAGGGAACATAGTCACATCACAATAACACTATGTTATTGATAAAGAAGAAACTCTAGAATGTTTAGAGTTGTAGTAGTTCAAGGGATATCAATAGTGATTTGATCTTGAGTACTAGCATCCCTATAAAATAAGATCATGAGATTTGTTCTATGAAAGGTAAGATAGAATTAATAAAATCTAGGGTTTAAAGGTAGATAAACAATATGAAAATGACTTGGAGAAAAGAGTAAGATATAAATTTGAAATGTAACAAGTGTGTTTTGAATAAAAAGACAAATACAAAATAAGTGAAGTGCGTTATGAAATAATGTTTTTATAGTAATAACAAGAAGTAAGTAGTGGAGAATGAGGAGTATTACCTGATACATGATCTAAAGTTAGCTGATGTAGTTCATGCTCTTAAGACATGACATCACTATCTTTATGATGTGATGATAGATTATCACATTGGAAAGGTAAATGTAGTGGTTGATGCTTTGAGCATAAAGTCAAGTTCAACAGTTGATGCATTCTTTATGGCATGTTTCAAGAGAGACATGCTAGTAGAAATGCGGAAGTTGAACTTAGACTTAGGGGTGACAGAGCAGAGTGGTTTGATTGCACAGATGCAAGTCAAGCCTACTTTTATGATTAGATCAAGGAACTACAACAGGGTGACAGTGAATTACATCAGATCATGCATGACATGACAGGGGGAAAGAGACCAGAGTTTAGACTTCCAGATGATGATGTGTTGTATCAGCATGACAGGATGCATGTACCTCGAGATAATTATTTGAAAGAATAGATTCTTGAGGAAGCACATGCACCGATGTATGCTATGCATCCATGTAACACTAGGATGTACAAGAATCTCAAGGAGTTGTACTGGTGACCTGATATGACAAAGGATGTAGCTGAGTATGTGACTAGGTGCAGTGTGTGTCAGCCGGTTAAGGCTGAGCACCAGAAACCTACAAGTACTTCACAATCTCTTCCTATACCAGAATGGAAGTGGGAATATATCACAATGGATTTTGTGATAGGGTTACCCAGGACACCTAGAGGTTATGACTCGATATGAATGATTGTGGATAGACTAATTAAGTCTGCTCACTTTCTTCATATTAAGTCAACCTTTGATGTCCCAAGGTTGGCTAAGATATATGTGGATGAGATTGTTAGGTTGTATGGTATCCAAGATTCAATTATATCTAATAGAGATCCTAAGTTCACATCCATATTTTGGAATCAGTTACATCGTGCTTTGGGCACAAAGTTGAGATTCAGTACAACTTTTCACCCACAGACAGATGGTCAATCTGAGAGGACCATTCAGACTTTTGAAGACATGCTGAGAGCATGCGTTCTGCAGTTCAGAGGTAACTGGGAAGAACACTTAAGCCTGATGGAGTTTGCATATAATAACAGCTACCATTCTAGTCTTGGAATGGCCCCATATGAAGCTCTTTATGGCAGGAAGTGTAGATCACCAGTTTGTTGGTACGAGGTTGGTGAGAAAGAAATTCTTGGACCTGAAATAGTTGATATAACTACAGAGAAGATATCTGTGATCAGGGAGCATTTGAAAGTTGTTCAGGACAGGCAGAAAAGTTATGCAGAGAGACGACGTCGACCTCTTGAGTTTGAGGTTGGTGACGAGGTTTATCTGAAAGTTTCATCGTGGAAGGGAGTGTTGAGGTTTGGTAAGAGAGGCAAATTGACTCCTAGGTTTATGGGCCCATATCCTATCATTGAGAGGATTGGACCTGTAGCCTATAAGTTGGATTTTCCATCTGAGTTAGCTAATCTTCATGATGTGTTTCTTGTATCGATGTTGAATAAATGTTATCATGGTACAGAGAAGATAATGGACCCAGAACCTACACAACTAAGTACAATGTGTCCCATGTTGAGGGACCGGTACAGATAGTTGAGCAGAGGATTAAGAAGCTTAAGAATTTCGAGACACCAATAGTGTATGTTTTGTGGAGAAACCATAACCTAGAGGAATCCACGTGGGAGCTTGAGTCAGAAATGCGTAACAAGTTTTCTTTTCTCTTTTAGGAATTTCAGGACGAAATTCTTATAAGGGAAGGAGATTGTTATGACCCACTCTTAAATTAACTAGTAAGTACAATGATTAGTGCATAATTAAGAATACTTAATCTAAGTTAAGTGATCGCAAATACAATTAGAGCTTGATCCAGTGAAACGGTCTAATTAGCATGATTATTCACTTTGAGATTGTAGTGGATTCCGTGCTTGGCACGTTGCAAGAAGAATCACTTCAATTGGACAATCGAGTTGGGAGATATGACATTTTCAAGATCTAGGGAGCTAAGTTGCAATTTTTCCAGAACCTTGCTTTATAATTCCATTTTTCTTTCTCCCTTATTATTTTTTTTCCCGATAGAACCAGAGAAAAGCAACCGCCCAGGCGGCGCTCGAGCAGGCTGCTCGACCTGCGATTGAGGAGTAGCAGAGGGTGTTTTGGGCGAGAGGAAGAAGGGCGGTGGCTCCGGCTCCTTTAGCTTCGAATTCCTGGCGCCCTACTCTTCTACTTCTCCTTCTTCCCTTCCCTCCTTCTTTCTTCTCCTTTACCTAGCCCTAGCAGCGCCCGACCTGCTGCACAGAGCAGCACTGGTCAGCTGCCGCAGCTATGGCCAGGAGCTATTCCGGTGCGAGTAACCACCTCAAACCCTTTGCTATCAAGTACGGCCTTGAGGCCTAGATCCAAATCTGAAGCATGAGCCCTAGGGCGGCGCCCCTAGCAGCTTTGCGGCTAGCAGCAGCAGTGGCCGACGGCCAGCTGCTTTGGCTTGGCCAGGAGCTCATTTTGGCGTGTAAATCTCCAGGAAAAAGGTGAGATTGACTTCAGCTAAAATCCTAAACGCAAATCCGTAGTCAGCTAGCCACGAGCAACAACCAACAAAGTCTGATTTCAACCTGAACGTGTGTATGGTACTGTTGAATTGCTACAGGTTCTATTTGGGCAAATCCAAGGTTGAAGGCAACCAAATTCCGCCCTGAAACCGGCCCTGGACGCATTTTCGGACGAATTCAGACAGTCCAAATCGCTGTGAGTAGGATTTCATTTATTTATCATTAATAAACTCAGGCGTTTGAATATTTTCTGTTTTGTGCGCGAATTACGCTGATAACAGGCGTTATCAGGCGTCGGGCAGCGTTTGGCGTCGCCCGACTTTTTATTTCATAAAATGCTTCTAGACACTGTTATATGATTAAATTTAGCATTTGAACAGTATGGATTGAATCAGTAGATTTATATGGTTCATTGGAACCTAAATTGCTCATTTGAATGTTGAAATTAGAAATTCATGTCTGAAAATGGTATAATTTGGGTATGAACCCAGACAATGAAGATTTCTGATAAATTATCAGATGTACGATTTCAAAGTTGATATGAATAAATAAAATATGAATGAAAACCCTAATTGCATATATCTTTTGACGTTAATATGTGTAAATTGATATTTACATGAAATGACACATTTCTCTGAAGTATTACCAGAAAATCTCAAGTATCGTTATTAAATTGTATTGTGATATGTAATTAACTCTTAATTGAGTTAAGTGATGCACAAACCAGGATTTGGGTTAATGTGCACGTTTTTCGAGAATTTTAGAGAATTGATAATTGTTGAGTATGATTCTCATATGTGAAGTAAATTTCTTTAATTTGTGCAATAAGATGTTCAATTGTGTAAATTCGCTATGTATGTGCCAAATTGAAATAAGTTGGGTTAGTTATGCATTTCTAAATTGTCTGAATGCATGGTATGAGAATTTCTCAGAAATTACAATGATTTGAAATATATTGCTCTGTCAGTTTAGAATGACAGTGTATTGTGATCTGATATGAAATCAGTAAATGTGATTTTCCTGTTTAAATGGTTATATGTTAATCAGTTAATAGACTTAGGTGCCCCAACACCGTAGAACCCCATTGCGTGGTCTGTACCTTTGGGGTGAAATGATCGATCTAGCCTTGTGCCTAGATGGTCGGGCTCGTGTTCAACAATAATCTGTGCGTGTGTCACGGTGGCACGAGGGCAGACAGACAGTGTCCAACAACAACGCGTGCTTGTGTCACGGTGGCACTGGAGAAAAATGGGGGTTGTTCAACATTAATCCGTGCTTGTGTCACGGTGGTAACCCAGACCCTCCGACTATGCACTACAGGGTGGGAGGAGTCCAGAGCACTCGGAGTTAGTGCAGACAGGCCCTTGTGCGCCCAAGAGTCCTGTGCAGACCAGGACGGACAGTCAGACTTAGCATTTCCCGGGTGTGTCGCTAAGTCTTGTACGGTGGGATCGTAGTTCACTACAGATCTTCATATGTAGAGTGCACTGCATATGTTTGGGGCATAATAATATAAATATGTAATCATATAGGATCACAGTAAATTAATATTATCCGAACTTTTGTGCCAATTCATTATATCTGTTTATTGGTTTAAATTATCTGTTGTTGCATAGAAATGCGATTATATTCTGTAATCTGCTATGTCATTAGAACTGCCCTGCTTGTACTGTATTTATGTTTATTTCAATTTTATAAACCTGATGAGTTGTTTAGTGATAGCTAAATGAAATGCTATTCACTGAGCGAGTAGGCTCATACCTCTACTCAAAACATTTTCAGGTCATCAACATCACAGGAATCTGGAGGATCCTTTCATCCTAACGCTCAGTCTGTAGAAGGATTATGTAGTTAGCAGTTAGAGGTCTCTTAGTCTTTCCCCTCGATCCTTGGGAAATGGTGTGGGTGAGAGAGAGTATGTATGGAGAATGAGTAAAGGATGTAAATTAACTGTTATGTTTTACTTTCTGTTAAATAATGTTACATGTTGTAAACTCTGTTTATGTTCTCTAGCCAGTTTAATTGAAATGCTTCCGCAATAGTTTATTATGTTTTAGTTTACAACAATAATCCGAATATCATTATGAGGTTTTAAAAAGAAAAAGTTCTCAGTGATTTGTTTATGTGATAATCCCTCCGTCGCGCCCTAATCTCGTGATTAGTGGTTAGTGTGAGATCGGGGTGTGACAGAACTAGTCGTTTCACATTCCTGACTGGCCTGTAATTGACTTTCCTCTTTCGTTTCTAATTAATCCAAAGATCAATTCTTATCCCAATCGAATTGTACAAGTGAAACAAAAATCTTTTCTCACAAATTGGGACAACCCTACCTCACTCATATGGTCCAGCTAAATTGATCGGTTCATCAAGGTGAATCGATCATCTCACTGACCATGAGATGATTGGTTCACCAAGTGAACCGGTCGGTTGGTGGTCCGGGTTGTGCAGAAATCAGTCATGCAATTCTCAATTAATCTGACACTCTAAACAATTGGTTCAACACTTGAGCACTATGATTATGAGTCAAGTCAATTGATTGAATGTTTAATTGAGTACCTAAACACTTTAGTAATCAATTTAAACATCGTTCGTGGAAAAACTCCTCTTCCAGGTTAATCCTATGTGTGTGACCCTATAAGTCCCATTTCACGTTGGTAGTAAAAGTCCATAACCACTTATGACTTCACAAGCAAAGAGAGGTGCCTAGTCGCACATTAATGCTACCCAAGTGAAAAGGAAAGTCTGAGAACAACTTTCAACCCTAAAATTCATAATTGGTGTTAAAGTGAATGTATAGTTCCTTTGTCGCTGGTATCCAGATTGAACTTGAGGCATGGACATGTCATCCTCTACAAACATTCAATCCATGTTTCTTGATCCAGAGTAGACTATTTGAGATATATGTAAGCTCAATGTCACACATTGACTCACATGCGCATGGCGATGCTTTTCTCAGTCTCACTCATCAAGTGGCTAGGATATCATACTCCCTCAGGAGGAACAAATCCCATATATATATCACTCACAATCAAAACCCCATGTGTCAAAGTCACCCAATCATCACCTTTATAACAATCCATATTTCAGAATGTGTTTGATGTTGTCAAAGTGTACCCAACAACATCTGTTGAGTGCAGTGATTTTAGGTCTAAGAACCACAGTCACCACCAATACTATAAGAGCTGATCCTGACTAACCAAGCATGGTTTCCATGCATCACTCTTATGGTGAGTCTGTCTGATACATTGTTCTCTAATATGTATCTATGTGCTTGGTTTGATATCCTATACCATGACTAATGAGATTCTGTCATCCACCAATACACACTCTAGTCTTATGTGTTATTGATGTCTATGGTTATTTCCACAATAACAACTGACTAGGGACAAAACAAGAATGTATACTCTTAACATCTGTATGATCTCGTCATTCAAGTCCTCAACCCGAAGGCATACATCATTGAGTAAAACAATTCTTTATACATTGTTATACCATTATCTCAAAATAGTTAAAACATATAGATGGAAAAGGCCTTTATTATTATTCAAATCATTTAGAAAGTATCCCATTACAATCTTCATATGACTTGCTCTATGGGCATACATATCAACAGACTCCCACTTGCACTTAGAGCCTATCACCCAAGAACCTCAGTCCTTGTGACCTAGTATGACCATCATGCTTCTGCTGTGAAAGTGCCTTTGCCAGGGGATCAACAATATTGTCTTCAGTCGGTACTATGCAAATCTTCACATCTCCTCATTGTACAATCTCTCATATGAGATGGAAGCACCTTAGTATGTGCTTGGACTACTGATGTGATATGGGTTCTTTAGCTTGAGCAATAGCTCCATTGTTGTCACAGTAAATATCGATTGCATCACAACTACTAGGAACCACCCCAAGTTCAGAGATGAACTTCTTGATCCAGACATCCTCCTTTGCTGCATGGGATGCATCAATATACTCAACCTCTGTAGTAGAATCCACAACTATCTCTTGCTTGGAACTCTTCCATCTCACAGATCCATTGTTAAGGCAAAACACAAATCCTTACTGCAATCTGTAATCATCTTTATCAGTTTGGAAGCTTGCATCAGTGTAACCCTTTACCACCAACTCTTCCTCACCGCCGTAAATGAGGAACTGATCCTTAGTCCTTCTCAAGTACTTCATGATGTTCTTCATGGCTATCCAGTGAGCATCTCTGGGATCTGACTGGTACCTGCTCGTCATGTTGAGTGCATACGAGACATCAGGATGGGTGCACAACATTGTGTACATGATGGATTCAATGGCTGATGCATACAAAATCCCATTCATATGCTCCCTCTCTTCACACGATCAGGGACACTGAGCTCTAGATACGGTAACTCCATGCACCATGGGTATGTTTCCTCTCTTTAAGTTCTCCATGCTAAACCACTTCAACACTTTATCAATGTATGTGCTCTGACTTAGTCCAAGAAGCCTTCTAGATCTATCTCTATAGATCTTGATTCCTAAAATATAGGATGCTTCTCCTAAGTCCTTCATTGAGAATGTACTTCCAAACCATGTCTTTACCTTCTGTAAGGTAGAGATGTCATTCCCCATCAACATTATGTCATCTACATACAATATGAGGAATGTAGTCATGCTCCCACTAACCTTCTTGTACACATAAGGTTCATCTTTATATTGACTAAAGCCAAACTCTTTGGCTGCTTTGTCAAATCAAAGATTCCAACTCCGAGATGCTTGCTTCAATCCATAGATTGACCTTTGCATCTTACAAACTTTATTGACATTCTTTGGATCTATAAAATCTCCAGGCTGTGTCATGTACACATCCTCCACTATATTCCTATTAAGGAATGTGGTTTTAACATCCATCTGCCAAATCTCATAGTCATAGTAGGCTGTAATAGCAAGCATGATCTTGATGGAATTAATCATGGCAACTTGAGAAAAGGTTTCGTCATAGTCAACACCTTGAACTTGTCTGAAACCCTTTGCAACCAATCTGCCTTTATAAGTTTGCACATTGCCATCTATGTCGGTCTTCTTCTTGAAGACCCACTTGCACCCTATGGGTTTTACCCCTTCAAGTGGTTCCACCAAGGTCCATACCTTGTTGGTATACATGGATTCCATCTCAGATCTCATGGCCTCAAGCCATTTCTCAGAATCTGGTCCCTCCATAGCTTATAGATAGGTAGTTGGCTCATCATCTATCACCAACTGACCGCCTCCCTGAGTTATAAGATATCCAAATATCTTAGGTTCAAGGCATGTCCTACTAGATCTATAAGGTCCCTGTGTTATTTGAGGAGATTTAGATTCCACAACCACTTGTGAATCTCTATCTTACTCTTATGCATCCATTGGTTCAATGTTTTCTTGTTGGTCTCAAACCTCTTCGAGTTCCACTTTCCTCCCACTATTTCCTCTAGAAATAAATTCATTCTCTAGGAATACAACATCTCTGGCAACAAACACTTTGTTGCAGATTGGGAATAAAAGTAATATCCTTTAGTCTCCAAAGGGTATCCAACAAAATAACATTTATTCAATTTGGGTCCAAGCTTTTTAGAAAACATTTTCCTGACATAAGCTTCACAACCTCAAATCTTCATAAAAGATACATTGGGATGCTTCCCATGCCATATCTCATATGGTGTCTTTTGAACTGATTTAGATGGTACGTGGTTAAGTGTAAACATGGGGGTTTTAAGGGAATGACCCCAGAAGGAAGTTGGAAGACTGACAAAATTCGTCACAGACCACACCATATCCAGTAATGTGTGATTCCTTCTTTCTGACACACCATTATGTCGTGGTGTTCCAGGTGGAGTCCATTGTGATACAATACCACAGGCTCTCAGAAGGTCCTCAAACTCTTAGCTTAAGTATTCTCCACCTCAATCAGATCAAAACACCTTAATACTTTTGCCAAGCTGGTTTTGTACTTCGTTCATAAAATCCTTGAACCTTTCAAGGGTTTCAGACTTATGTTTCATCAGGTTAACATATCCATACCTACTAAAGTCATCACTAAAGGTAATGAAGTATTGATACCCAACTCTAGCACTTGTTCTAAAAGGCCCACATACATCAGTATGTATGAGTCTGAATAGATCACTAGCTCTCTCACCTTTTCCTGAAAAGGGAGCCTTGGTCATCTTGCCCAATAAATAAGATTCATATGTCTCTATTGATTCATAATCAAAAGATTCCAGATAACCTCCTTATGGAGTCTAGATATGTGATTCTCATTTATGTTCCCTAGACGACAATGCCAAAGGTATGTTTTGTTTAAGTCATTGAGTTTATGTCGTTTGATGTTTACATTGTATACACCTGTCTGTAGATCTATCAAGTATAGATCATAAGACATTGGGGCATTGTCATAAAAGATCCCATCTTTAGAAATGGAACACTTTCCATTCTTAATAAGAAATTCAAATCCATCCTTGTCCAAACAAGATACATAAATGATATTCCTATTTATGGAAGGTACATAATAGCAATTATGTAACTCTATTATCAGCCCACTTGGTAGAGATAACTCATACGTTCCTATGGCACTGGCAGCAACTCTTGCTCCATTGGCAACACATAGTTCAACCTCGCCTTTCCCTAAAGGCCTACTTCCTTTCATATCCTTTACATTTGAACAAATGTGTGATCCACATCCGGTATCAAGTACCCATGATGAAGAAGTAGTAAAGTTAATCTCTATCACATATACACATGAAGTAGAGATCTCTATATCTTGCTTCATCTTCCGTGATTCCTTCAATCCTCTCCATGTTTTGAGTGCATAAGACATGGATTTCATCTTGGCAAGAGAACCCTTCTCTCCCTTGCCTTTGTCCTTGGATTCCATTCCATTGATCACTATCATGGAACTATCCTTCTTATTATCAGCCTCAAACAATGCCTTAAGCATATAGAGAGGGGATTATAAGGCCACTGGTATCTTAGGATTATGCATAACACTTCTCATAGTCCTTAACTAGTTATGGAAATTTATCTCAATTAATTTGCCAAATTTAAAAGATGATTTCTTTGCCATTAGATTCTATAAGAGAAAACATTTGCATTTTGTCAAAAACTCATTTTTTATTTGATTTGAATAAAGTTTGACGATATTTAATTAGACCTTTAATTAATTACCACTCCCACTAATTTGATCAAATTGATAGCTCTCACCATCAATTCGGAAGATTGCAGCGTACAACCTTCTAGTGGGCCAAGATCCAAAACAATTGCATTATTACCCGGCCAATGCCAATGTCCATAATCAATTATTAAGGTAGGTAACACTTACCAATTGCATCATATGCAACTCTTGGGTAGATGACATGCACAACTCTTTTCCATGAACATCTCCATGCCTCTAAGTGATTAATCCCATTAAGACCACTAAGTTAAGTCTGACCCAAAATCTGACACGATAGAAGTGCACCCCGCTTGGCGGGCCCACACAACTACCGTCACACTTCCACAAGATAGACAACACACCACCCTTGGGGATGCCTACGCTTTTCGATCAAGCTTTTCATGTGTGCCGCTAATGGAAGGAATCTAAAACTTAATATTTATTGAGGGGTTTGGTTTTTATATACATATACATATCCAATCACCACAATAAATAGTACATATCATATACATGATATATCCCACAATAAAAACATGCAAAGTGATAAAGTGATGATTATGGCCATTCAATTGTAATTCCTTGAGCCACAAGGAATTACGGTCATCTAGGTCTACATCATATGCAACAACCTATACAAGATGAAGTCACGTGCTGTAGCCGCTTGGGGTTGATCAGCTCATCCCATGACTGATCGACTCGCTTCCCGGCCGGTGGGTTGGGTGCCACCAACCAATTGTCTGGCTCCTCCAGACGATCGGTTTGTTAGGTCATCGTGCATCTCCTTAGGCCACCAGCCACTCATCTCTCTCCTTGTGAAGGTCGTCTCGGTCCACCAGCCAATCATCTCGCTCTATGAGACGGTTGTCTCGATCCTCCAAACGCTCGTATGTGCACCCACCGTTCTTCGACATAATAGGAAATAAACTATCCTATTTTACATATTGCTTTGGGAAACCCCAAGTTACATTCAGGGGGAGCAAAGGTAGAAGAGAAAGCTCAAGTTATCTCAAGTTACATCAGGAATAGGAGAAGGGACTCGATATGCAGACCGAGATGCAAACAATCACAACCAAACAAGCACACATAGGGGTTTATAGGCCATAACCATACTACACATCCACAAAAATCCGTTTTAAGGCGACGCATATCAAACACATTTATATACCATATCATATATGTATATTTGGGATTTGTGGATTTAAATTGGACATGCATATAAGCTAGTTAAATATTCACATCACATGCAATAAATAAAAGGCGTATAACCAAAAACCGATCATATCGATTAATCCTAAAACATAGAATGTTGACGTGGATCTGATACCACTGTTGGGTTTTGTGGATCAGAGAAGGCAGCAGAAACAAAAATTTTCTCACCACAAACCCATAAAACAGCAGATTGCATCAACGACTATGAGAAAGGAAAGATGGTTTTAACGAGGTGTACCTGGTCCTGAGGCTTGCTCAACGACAATACCTCACAGCTAGTGCGGTCTTCAATCACCTAGTCTTGGACGATGTCTGTGCAACTCCTGGTCTCCATCTGGACTGTGGTTGACCATTGTCATCTTGAGCGACAGAAACCTCCTGCCTCTAAAGATAGTCCACATAGACCACCAGGAACTCTAGTCGTCCTGTCCTAAAGGACACTAGAAGGAGTCATCCCTTCTGTCAGTGTACTAGTCACCGACATACTCTCCCACCACCAGTTATCATCCTGCAGTTATCTTTCCCTTGATGTACCTCCCTGGTCAGGTAGCACTTGCTTGGGCTCTCTCGATTACCACAACCATAGAGGACAACTTTGCAGAGCAACTAATGTTCTGAGTTGTGCACTTTGAGAAGCCCCCAATACCCCTCTATATATAGGAGGGGTCAGGGTCATGGTTCTCAGCCCCGGGCAATGCAGGACAAAAGTGGGAGTAGAAGGGTCTGGAATTTCCATGAACTGATTGCACTGTGGCAGGCAAGCCAGTCGTTTCACAAATGAACTGGTTGGTTCACCCAGTGAACTGGTTGTTTCACATTCCTGACTGGCCTGTAATTGACTTTCCTCTTTCATTTCTAATTAATCCAAAGATCAATTCTTGTAATCGAATTGTACAAGTGAAATGAAAATCTTTTCTCACAAACTAGGACAACCCTACCTCTCTCATATGGTCCAACTGAACTGATCAGTTCATCAAGGTGAACTGGTCATCTCACTGACCATGAGCCGATCGGTTCACCAAGTGAACCAGTCAGTTGGTGGTCCGGGTTGTGCAAAAATCAGTCATGCAGTTCTCAATCAATCTAACACTCTAATCAGTTGGTTCAACACTTGAGCACTATGATTTTGAGTCAAGTCAATTGATTGAATGTTTAATTGAGTACCTAAACACTTTAGTAATCAATCTAAACATCATTCATGGAAAAACTCCTCTTCCAGGTTAATCCTATGTGTGTGACCCTACATGTCCCATTTTACGTTGGTAGTGAAAGTCCATAACCACTTATGACTTCACAAGCAAAGTGCGGTGCCTAGTCACACATCAGTGCTACCTAAGTGAAAAGTAAAGTTGGAGAACAACTTTCAACCCTACAATCTGTAATTGGTGTTACAGTGAATGTATAGTTCCTTTGTCGCTGATATCCAGATTGAACTCGAGGCATGGACATGTCATCCTCTACAAACATTCAATCCATGTTTCTTGATCCAAAGTAGACTATCTGAGATATATGTAAGCTCAATGTCACACATTGACTCACATGTGCATGGCCATGTTTTTCTTAGTCTCACTCATCAAGTGGCTAGGATATCATACTCCCTTAGGAGGGAAAAATCCCATATTTATCACTCACAGTCAAAACCCAATGTGTCAAAGTCACCCAATCCTCACCTTTATAACAATCCATATTTCAAAACTACGTTTGATGATGTCAAAGTGTACCCAACGACATGTGTTGAGTGTAGTGATTTCAGGTCTAAGAATCACAATCACCACCAATACTATAAGAGCTGATCCTGACTAACCAAGTGTGGTTTCCATGCATCATTCTTATGGTGGGTCTGTCTGATACACTGTTCTCTAACATGTATCTATGTGCTTGATTTGATATCCTATATCATGACTAATGAGATTCTTCATCAACCAACACACACTCTAGTCTTACGTGTTATTAATGTCTATGGTTGTTTCCACAATAACAACCGACTAGGGACAAAACAAGAATGTATAATCTTAACATCCATATGATCTCATCGTTCAGGTCCTCAACCCGAAGGCATACGTCATTGAGTAAAACAATTCTTTAGACATCTATCATGTTATACCATTATCTCAAAATAGTTAAAACATATAGACGGAAAATGCCTTTATTATTATTCAAATCGTTTACAAAGTATCCCATTACAATCATCATATGACTTTCTCTATGGGCATACATACCAATAGGTAATTCCTTGTGGCTCTAAGGAATTACAAGTAGATATGGCTGTAACAATCAATTTTTGTTTTATATTGCATGTTTACATTATGGGATATAGCATATATATGATAAGTATTATATATGTGGTGATCAGAAACAATATATGTATATATATGATATATATAAATCCCTCAATCGAAAATATTAAGTCCAAGATGCTTTCCAATAGAAATACCACCGCGTGGTGCCCCATCTACCTTGTGGAAGTGTGATGGTAGTAATGTAGGTTTTGCCTCCGCAGGGTGCATTATTATCATATTGGCCATTAGGTCAGGCTTAACTGGTGATTCTTAGATCATCTGGGCCCATAATCATGTAGATGAGTATGGCAAGGAGTTGTACATATCATCTATCAAGAATTGCAAATGACCATGCAGATGATTATGGCAAGGAGTTGTGCATATCGTCTATTAATAATTTCATATGATGCAATTGGAAAAAGTTGCCTACCTTGGTAATTAACTGTGTTTTGCAGCGTTGGTCGGGTCATAATTGAATTATCTTGGATCTTTCTCATTAGAAAATTGATTCGCTACAATTTTCCGAATTGATACTTGAGGATTTCAATTTGATCAAAATAATGAGAACCATAATGAATTAGATACCTAATTATTATCTATCAAATTTTAATCAAATAAAATCAAATCAAAAATGAGTTTTTGACAAAATTGCAAATTCTTTTGTAGAATTAAATGGCAATGAACAACAATCACTTTTCTCTGTGATCAGTCCTTGATGAGGACAAACTAACTGGGAACAACTTCTATGGCTGGTTCAAGATGTTGAGAATTGTTCTCACATAGGAGCACACACTCTATGTCTTGGAAATGCCAGAACCAGAGGAACCACCTCAAAATGCACCAAGGGCTAACATGGATGCTTTTAAGAAACATACTAAAGATGTTGTGGATGTCAAGTGTCTGATGCTATGCTCCATAAACTATGAGTTGTATAGGCAACATGAGAATATGGATATGATTGAGATGGCCATACATCTCAAGAACATGTACCAAGATCAGGCAAGACAAGAGATACATAATGTCTCCAAGGTGTTGTTCAAATGCAACATAACACAAGGAGATCCAATATGTCACGCCCCGATCTCACACTAACCACTAATCACGGGATTAGGGCGCGACGGAGGGATTACACACTAGCCAAACCACTCATGACTTTTTAAAACATTTTTAAAGACATTAATGGGATAATCAGATTTATGCTGTAAAAATGAAACTAAACAAACTGCGGAAGCATCTTAATTAACTGATTAGCAATATAAGTAGAGTCTTCATCATATTACATTGTTCGACATAAAATAAAGCATAACAGATAATTTACATCTTTATACACATTCACTCTCTCACTCACACCTTGTCCCAAAGATCGAGGGGAAAGGACTAAGAGACCTCTAACTACTAACTACAAATTTCTTCTACAGACTAGGCGTAAGGATGAAACGATCCTTCAGATTTCCTACTGCTGATGATAACCTGAAAATGTTTTGAGTAGAGGTATGAGCCTACTCACTCAGTGAATAGCATTTCACTTAGCTATCACTAAACAACTCATCAGGTTTATAAATGTAAATTAAACATAGATGCAGAACTAAGCAAGGCAGTTCTAATAACATAACAAATATACAGATAATAATCACATTTTAAATCATCAACAAGTAATTCAGGTAGATAAACAGTTATATAAATTTACTGTGAACCTACATGATTATTTATTCATTTTATTATTATGCCCTAAATATATGCAGTGTACTCTGCATATAAAGATCCGCAACAAGTCCATGCTACGGTCCCACCGTACAAGACTTAGCGACACACCCGGGAAATGCTAAGTCTGACGCCAGCCTTGCTCTGCTACAGGACCCCTGGCTCTCCGGCCAGAACACAGGCTCTACGGCCTCAATGCACAACCACGTGTGCTCCCGACTCCTCCTTTAACCGGAGTACACCAGCGGAGAGTCACAGGGTTACCTTCATGACACACGCACGAATGATGTTAGATAACCGTGTTTTCTTTTTCTTTTCCCCAGTGCCATCGTGACACACGCACGATTGTTGTTAGACACTTCCTCTTTTTCTATCCTCGTGCCACCAGAATTACTCAACCGGTTGATGTTGGACACGAGTTTCACCCCTAAGTAACAGACCTTCCTTTAGGGGTTCTACGGTGTTAGGGCACTTAGGTCTATTAACTGATTAACAAATAACATTTAAATAGGAGAATCACATTTCATGCATAATGCACAATCTAAATAACACATGAAGAAAATATATATCCTTTATCATCATTAAACATGATTCAGTATCATTTATCCAGTTTCGATGCTAAACATCTATTTTGAAATCAGTAAATATCTTGCAACTATAATACAGGAAATTTTATCACTTTCATTAAGCATATCACGTAATTCGATTCCAATGAATCTAACATATTCTATTGTATATACTACACTGTTTAGAAGTTATATCAATTGATACAGAAGTAATTAAACATCTAAAATGAGTTAAATAATGATTACTAAATGAACTACTACTCACCCACTTCGGTGTGTTCGTATACACTGAAAAACGTCCACAACCACGCCTAATTCTGCCCTTTACAGCAGAGTGCACGCCGTGCACCTGGGCTGCACGCCGTGCACCTGGGCTGCACGCCGTGCACCTGGGCAGAAACTCATTCCGCTATCTGTAACTTTGCACGCCGTGCAAATTGATTTGCACGCCATGCAACCTGCGCAGAAACGGAAATCTTATTGAAAATGAACTCGATCAACAACTACGTCTTGGCTTAAGTTACGGATTCTAATTCTATTCTCAAAACTGAACTGCGTGCTGGTCTTACCTTGTTCTATTGTGTGCCAATCGAGCTCCGGTTTGGACCTATTCAATCCAACAGTAACTTCTTAAGTACAGGTTCACAAGCTCACACAAGGCTGCTTGATTTGGATGTCGATCGATGCTGCGTCGTGTTGGGACCTCAAGCACGAGTCCAAAGCATCGTTCATCGGTGTTTCCTTGTGCCCAAGGTGGCTTACACTAGAAGAACGCAGCTGCTGCTGCTTGATCAAGGTGGGGCGCCGCCCTACTGATTTGGGGCTTCCATGGAGCGAGGAAGAAGAAAAAGGGGGCAAACATTGCGGATTTGTAATGGGAGTCGTCGGCCGAACTCAAAGCAAGCTTCCCCTTGCGATTTCATGCGCCCAAGGGGGGGGCTCTTGGCCGACCGCCATAGCTGCAGCAACTACAGGGCGCCGCTCTAGCTGTTGGTCATGGCTGGGCATGGAACGGGAGGGAAAGGGAAAAGGAGGTGGACGCGGCCGTTCCGGAGCTGAAGGGGCTGAGAATCGCCCCTGCACATGCCCGCCCTTGCTCCTGCTGCTCGGGGTCGGTTGACCTGCTCAGCGCCGCTTTAAGCGGTTGCTGTTCTATCGGGTGAAGATGACCGAGAAAAAGAAAAGAAAGGGAAAAGGGTTTATAAGCCAATAATGGGTAAATTGCAGCCAAGGTCCAAAGAATTAGAAAAAGGGATAACTTTTGCCTCAAGTGTCCGATTGAGACGATTTCTCTTGCAAATTTTCAAGTGTAAAATATTCTACACCCTCAGTGCAAGAAATCATGCTAATCAATTAGTAACACTTGACTAAAGCACTAATCGCATCTGTGTACTTAATTTAACTTAATTAACTTAATTATTAACATTGCAATTATCATTAATTGCCTCAGATGTTTCAATCTCAACCATTGATTCACATATTAACTTATTTGACTAACCATGATATTTAATTTGATACTCAACACTAATCAAGGTATTTCATGCTAATTGAGGTATTTATTAACTAACCCTGATATGGGTCGTAACAATCTCCCTCCCTTATAAGAATTTCGTCCCGAAATTCCTAAAAGAGAAAAGGAAACTGGTTACACATATCTGACCTAAAATTCTCACATGACTCCCTCTAGGTTGTAGTTTCTCCACAAAACCTTTTCTAAGGTATCTCACGATTCTTGAGTTTCTTGATCCTCTGATCAACCATCTGTATTGGTCCCTTAACCTAGAACACATCTGATCTGATTCCAGATCAAACCACAAAACATTGTCTTTGTAGAACTGTTATAACAGTATCTCAATTTATGGTAATTACCAAGGAATTATTATACTATACATGCAGACAACTAAAATTCTTTAAATAAACAGAATGCATGTCAATTTGGTACTAAAATTAAAATCATGCAATTTAACTGTTAAACATCATCACATCTTATAATGAAAATTGATATCAAGATACTTGATTCATCGTACACCCTATCCTTAGGGTTTCATTTGCCTTGTTCATTCATCACATGCCAACACCCTACTCTTAGGGTTATTTCATTCACTAATCACATGGCAACACCCTACTCTTAGGGTTTCCATTATCTCATCTGTTTGATTGCAATTCAAATCACAATACGGTATCATTCTGGAACTGGCAGAGCAGTATATTTCAAATCATGGTAATTACTGAGTAATCTTTCCATCATGCATGTTGACAGATTAAAATTTCATAAACATTTCAAACTCAATCAATTTTTTGGCACATACATACTGGATTCATGTAATTGAACATCTTATTACATCAATAGGAGTTATTTACTTCACATATAAGAAACCATCTGTACTATTTTTCAATTATCTGAAATTTCTCGAAGAAAGTGCATATTAACCAGATTCTTGGTTTATGCATCACATAACTCAATTAAGAGTTATTTTTGTATCATAACACAAATAATTATTAGTACTTGAGAATTTCTGATAATATCTCAGAGAAACGATTCATGTAAATTTTAAGTCATACACATTAACATAACAGGAAACATGCAACCAGGTTTATTTGCATATTTTAACGTTATCGTACTTTCTTGAAATCATGCACCTGATGATTTACCAAATCTGTGTTTTCTGGGTTCATACTCAAACCGTACCATTATCAGTTGTGTATTTCTAAACTCAACATGATATGGTTGAAACTGGATTACCAGGCAACCTAATTATTTCATCCATGTATATCTTAATCAAATTTCGAAACATCAAAGGTCGACTTAATATGAAGAAAGTGAGCAGACTAAATTAATCTATCCACAATCATTCATATCGAGTCACAACCTCTAGATGTCCTGGGTAATCTTACCACAAATCCATTGTGATAAATTCCCATTCCCATACAGGTATAGAAAAAGATTACAAGGTAGCTGTAGATTTCTAGGGTTCAGCCTTAACCTACAGGCACACACTACTTCTAACCACGTACTCAGCTACATCCTTCTGCCTATTTGACCATCTGTTTTAATTCCTTGAGATTCATATACATCTTAGTGTTTTCCTAAAAGCATAGCATTCATCAATACATGCACTTCCATAAGAATCTTTTCTTTCAACTCACTATCTCGAGGTACACACAACATGTCATGCTAATACAACATCTTATTATCTAAAAACTTAAACTCTAGTCTCTTTTCCTCCTATCATGTCATGCATGGTCTGGTTTAACTTACTATCACCCTATGGTAGTTCCTTGATCTGCTCATAAGAAGTAGGCTTGAACCTGCATCTATACAGTCAAACCACTCTGTGCTGACACCCCTAAGTCTAAGTCCAACTCCCACATTTCTACTAACATGTCTTCTATTGAAACCTGTCATGGAGAACATTTTAGTCGTTAAACTTGACTTTCTGCTAGAAGCATCAGCCACCACATTCTCTTTACCAGGGTGATAATCTACTGTCACATCATAAAGATAGTGACGCCACATCTTAAAAACATGAACTTCATTAGCTATCTTCATATCATATATTGGGTAATCCTCCGCTTTCTATGCTACTTTCTTATTGTTATATTTCAAGTTTTATGTTTCACTCTTTTCTCTAAGTCATTTCATGTTGTTCAAGTACCGTTCAGATTAACTACCTTAAAACCCTAAATCACTATCAAAGCCGGTTTACTTTTCATAGAACAAATCTCAAGATCTTATTTTACAAAGATTCTAGTATTTAAGGTTACATCACTAGTGATATCCCTTAAACTACTACAACTTTAATCATTCTAGGGTTTTGGTCTATATCAGTAACATAGCATTATTGTGTGTATGTGTGATCGATCATATAGATCAAATTGAGTTGCTTGGGTCAATAACATATTAACCCAGCATTCAACTTTAATTACATTAGCTGAAAATTCAGTTTTCATAATAGTTTCTGTAATTCGTTTATTAAATATCTAACAGAAACTCCAAAAATTTTGGAAATTTTATATGTTGTCCCTAATGAAGTTTCAGACCTCCAGGAAAAATTTGAGATCATTTCAAGTTACCAATAATTAATTAAAAATCAAACAGTGCGCTGCTATATAGCAGTCTGCAGCAGATTCGGTCGAGTTGCAACTCGACCGACACCTTACTGTAGAGATCAAAAGTCATCCAAAAATTACGCCAATTTAATAGAGTGTCTAAAACTTGTGATTTTCAAACATAGTTAAAATTTGAGATCAATTGGATATACTAATAAAAAGATAAAATTCAATTACCACACTGCTATATCATTCAGAAAATGTGATCGGTCAAGTTTGAAACTCAGCCGATGAACAGGTCAGAACATTCTTCAAAAATTCTGATATCTTCCAATGTTGTTCACATTTTATATATCCAAATCATATCCCAATTTTAGCCAAATTAGAGTTACACATAAGATACTAAAAATCATTTACTAAAACACTTTACTTGTCAAATTTGTATTTATGTATCATCAAAACCCTGTTTTGGGCCGATTAGGGTCTATGCTTCTCAAGCCCTAATTCTCAAGATTAAAGAACACATTAGACTTCTTATCATAGTTAAATCATCCTAGTGTATATACATTTTCACTAGGTTACGGGTCTAAATCATCCAGAGTCTATTCTTATTTTACTGTTAATAGGAGTCATTAGATCCCAGTAACGCATCCTGCCAGCCGGACCAGGCCGAACCTGTAGTCCTGAAGCCAAGAGCTACTCGGATTAATCAACCCCTATTAATCTAAAACATGTGGAAAGAATATCTACTTAGGGAAAGCTCATTTATACATAATTTCGGGTCTTCTTTAATACAAAGAAAACAAACATTAAACAATTCACTTCATGTCACAACAATATAAAAGAATCATGTTTACTTTACAAACTGGAAATTTCATTTCATGCATATAAAAGCATTTCTAGTGATCTTTAAATCAGATAAACAATAATAGACAAGAGTTGAATCACATCTTATATGTAATCTCTTTATTCCTTTATTAATTTCTGTTCTCTTAACCCTAAGATTTCTAGGGTTTTCTCTCTAGCCTATCCTTCCTCTGCATACCTGGCCAGGGCATCCAGAGAAGAACAGACAGAGTAGCTTGATACTGGTCAATCTAAGTATTCAGACACCTGGCCAGGGTATCTAAACACTCAGACCTTCCAGAGCTAAAACTCATCATTTATTATTCGCCTTACTTATAACTTTATCTTTTGACCTTAATGATTCTTAACGAATCATCTTAAGCTCATTACTTGATTCTCGTGACCACATCCTCTTCCTGCTATCTGCAATAGTATAACAGAACACTTCCTGTTAGAAAATTACAGATAGAAGAAAGACACCTAAACCTTAATCCTATTGGTCTCTTATCGTCCCCTGACCTTGACTTAGAGTATTCATATACTCAACCTATGCTCTGATACCAAAATTGTCACGCCCCGATCTCACACTAACCACTAATCACGGGATTAGGGCGCGACGGAGGGATTACACACTAGCCAAACCACTCATGACTTTTTAAAACATTTTTAAAGACATTAATGGGATAATCAGATTTATGCTGTAAAAATGAAACTAAACAAACTGCGGAAGCATCTTAATTAACTGATTAGCAATATAAGTAGAGTCTTCATCATATTACATTGTCCGACATAAAATAAAGCATAAAAGATAATTTACATCTTTATACACATTCACTCTCTCACTCACACCTTGTCCCGAAGATCGAGGGGAAAGGACTAAGAGACCTCTAACTACTAACTACAAATTTCTTCTACAGACTAGGCGTAAGGATGAAACGATCCTTCAGATTTCCTGCTGCTGATGATAACCTGAAAATGTTTTGAGTAGAGGTATGAGCCTACTCGCTCAGTGAATAGCATTTCACTTAGCTATCACTAAACAACTCATCAGGTTTATAAATGTAAATTAAACATAGATGCATAACTAAGCAAGGCAGTTCTAATAACATAACAAATATACAGATAATAATCACATTTTAAATCATCAACAAGTAATTCAGGTAGATAAACATTTATATAAATTTACTGTGAACCTACATGATTATTTATTCATTTTATTATTATGCCTTAAATATATGTAGTGTACTCTGCATACAAAGATCCGCAACAAGTCCATGCTACGGTCCCACCGTACATGTCACACCCCGATCTCTCACTAACCACTAATCACGAGATTAGGGCGCGACGGAGGGATTATCACATAAACAAATAACTGAGAACTTTTTCTTTTTAAAACCTCGTAATGATATCCAGATTATTGTTGTAAATTAAAACATAAATAACTATTGCGGAAGCATTTCAATTAAACTGGCTAGAGAACATAAACAGAGTTTACAACATGTAACATTGTTTAACAGAAAGTAAAACATAACAGTTAATTTACATCTTTTACACATTCGCCATACATACTCTCTCTCACCCACACCATGTCCCAAAGACCGAGGGGAAGGGACTAAGAGACCACTATCTAACTAAACTAATTACATATACCTTCTACTGATTAAGCGTTAGGACGAAAGGATCCTTCAGATTCCTGCTGCTGACGATAACCTGAAAATGTTTTGAGTAGAGGTATGAGCCTACTCGCTCAGTGAATAGCCTTTCATTTAGCTATCACTAAACAACTCATCAGGTTTATAGAATTGAAATAAACATAAATACAGTACAAGCTGGGCAGTTCTAATGACATAGCAGATTACAGAATATAATCGCATTTCTATGCAACAACAGGTAATTTAGACCAATAAACAGATATAATGAATTGGCACAAAAGTTCGAATATATTAATTTACTGTGATCCTATATGATTACATAATTATATTATTATTATGCCCTAAATATATGCAGTGTACTCTGCATATAAAGATCCGCAGCAAGTTCATGCTACGGTCCCACCGTACAAGACTTAGCGACACACCCGGGAAATGCTAAGTCTGACTGCTGTCCTGGTCTGCTACAGGACTCTCAGGCTCACACGGCCTCACTGCACTCTCAAAAGAGTGTACTCTAGACTCCTCCTTGAACCTGAGCACACAGGCGGAGAGTCGGGGTTACCACCATGACACACGCACGGATTATTGTTGAATAACCCCCATATACTCCAGTGCCACCGTGACACACGCACGGATTATTGTTGAGCACTGCCTTTCTGCCCTTGTGCCACCGTGACACACGCACGGATTATTGTTGAACACGAGTCACCGACCATCTAGACACACGCTAGGTAGGTCATTTCACCCCAAGGTGCAGACCTCACGAGGGGTTCTACGGCGTTAGGGCACCTAAGTCTATTAACTGATTAACAAATAAACATTTAAACAGGAATATCACATTTACTGATTTCGTATCAAATCACAATACACTGTCATTCTAAACCGACAGAGCAATATATTTCAAATCATTGTAATTTCTGATAAATTCTCATACCATGCATTCAAGCAAATTAGAAATGCATAAATAACCCAACTTATTTCAATTTGGCACATACATAGTGAATTTACGTAATTGAACATCTTATTGCACAAATTAAAGAAATTTACTTCACATATGAGAATCATACTCAACAATTATCAATTCTCTAAATTTCTCGAAAAACGTGCACATTAACCCAAATTCTGGTTTGTGCATCACTTAACTCAATTAAGAGTTAATTATCTATCACAACACAATTTAATAACAATACTTGAGAATTTCTGGTAATATTTCAGAGAAATGTGCCATTTCATGTAAATATCAATTTACACATATTAACGTCAAAAGATATATACAATTTAGGGTTTTATTGCATATTTTATTTATTCATATCAACTTTGAAATCGTACATCTGATAATTTATCAGAAATCCTTATTGTCTGGGTTCATACCCAATCCATACCATTTTTAGACATGAATTTCTAATTTCAACATTCAAATAAGCAATTTAGGTTCCAATGAACCATATAAATCTACCGATTCAATCCACACTGATCAATTGCTAAATTTAATCATATAACAGCGTCTAGAAGCAATTTATGAAATAAAAAGTCGGGCGACGCCAAACGCTGCCCGATGCCTGATAACGCCTGTTATCAGCGTAATTCGCGCACATAACTGGAAATATTCAAACGCCTGAGTTATTTAATGATAAATGAATGAAATCCTACTCACCGCGTTTCGAACTGCCCGGGTTCGTCCGGAATTGCGTCTAGAGGCCTATTTCGAGGCGTTTTCGGATCGTCTTCTTCCTTTGAATTAAATTCTTACTATTCCTGTTCACCGTTCTACTGTATACAGTAGCCGCAAGCTCTACTCAGGTTGGCGAAATTGGCTTTATTCATGGTTGGAAGCTGAAATCCTTGCGTGGACCTCTCATTCTGAGTTAAGAGTAGCTATTCCTGCTGCTAGGCGTACCCAAAACGCCCCCCCCTCCTGGCCGTGCACAGCAACTGCAGCAGCTGCTGCTTGCCGCCGGCCAAGGTTGCTAGGCGGCTGGCTAGGACAGCTAGTGGAGGAAGAGAAAAGAAGAGGAAGAAGGGAAGGGAAAGGAAGAAGGGAGAGAGGGGTGAAGCTGCTGGACGCCAAGGGCCAGAGAAGAGTCGCCCTTCTCCTCTGCTAATCGATCGTCCAATTCGCCCTGTGCGCCGCTTCAAGCGGTGGTCTATCGGGAAACAGATAAGCAAGAAAGGAAAGAAAGAAAAGAATCGTTTATAAGTGAAAATTTGGAAAAATTGCTAAATTGATCCCAGAAATTGGAAATCATCGTAACTTTTTCCTCGGAGGTCCAAATAACCTGATTTCTTTTGCAACTTTTCAATCACGAAATCCTCTACCTTCTCAATGCATGAGAACATACTAATTATACTGTTTTACTGGTTCAAAGTTCCAACTGCATCAAAAATCACTTTACTCAACTTAATCATCTTAATTATGCACTAATTGAATCTTATATGCTTGATTCAACTAAATCAAGTTAATGATACACTAACCACCACATGAGCACTTAAGTTAGCTCAATTAACTTTAATTAGGCTCAAATCATGATGCTTACCGATAAACTTTGAAACGGGTCATAACAGTACAAGACTTAGCGACACACCCAGGAAATACTAAGTCTGACGCCAGCCTTGCTCTGCTACAGGACCCCTAGCTCTCCGGCCAGAACATAGGCTCTATGGCCTCAATGCACAACCACGTGTGCTCCCGACTCCTCCTTTAACCGGAGTACACCGACGGAGAGTCACAGGGTTACCTTCGTGATACACGCACGAATGATGTTAGATAACTGTGTTTTCTTTTTCTTTTCCCCAGTGCCATCGTGACACACGCACGATTGTTGTTAGACACTGCCTCTTTTTCTATCCTCGTGCCACCAGAATTACTCAACCGGTTGATGTTGGACACGAGTTTCACCCCTAAGTAACAGACCTTCCTTTAGGGGTTCTACGGTGTTAGGGCACTTAGGTCTATTAACCGATTAACAAATAACATTTAAACAGGAGAATCACATTTCATGCATAATGCACAATCTAAATAACACATGAAGAAAATATATATCCTTTATCATCATTAAACATGATTCAGTATCATTTATCCAGTTTCGATGCTAAACATCTATTTTGAAATCAGTAAATATCTTGCAACTATAATACAGGAAATTTTATCACTTTCATTAAGCATATCACGTAATTCGATTCTAATGAATCTAACATATTCTATTGTATATACTACACTGTTTAGAAGTTATATCAATTGATACAGAAGTAATTAAACATCTAAAATGAGTTAAATAATGATTACTAAATGAACTACTACTCACCCACTTCGGTGTGTTCGTATACACCGAAAAACGTCCACAACCACGCCTAATTCTGCCCTTTACAGCAGAGTGCACGCCGTGCACCTGGGCTGCACGCCGTGCACCTGGGCAGAAACGCGTTCCGCTATCTGTAACTTTGCACGCCGTGCAACCTGCGCAGAAACGGAAATCTTATTGAAAATGAACTCGATCAACAACTACGTCTTGGCTTAAGTTACGGATTCTAATTCTATTCTCAAAACCGAACTGCGTGCTGGTCTTACCTTGTTCTATTGTGTGCCAATCGAGCTCCGGTTTGGACCTATTCAATCCAACAGTAACTTCTTAAGTACAGGTTCACAAGCTCACACAAGGCTGCTTGATTTGGATGTCGATCGATGCTGCGTCGTGTTGGGACCTCAAGCACGAGTCCAAAGCATCGTTCATCGGTGTTTCCTTGTGCCCAAGGTGGCTTACACTAGAAGAACGCAGCTGCTGCTTCTTGAGCAAGGTGGGGCGCCGCCCTACTGATTTGGGGCTTCCATGGAGCGAGGAAGAAGAAAAAGGGGGCAAACGTTGCGGATTTGTAATGGGAGTCGTCGGCCGAACTCAAAGCAAGCTTCCCCTTACGATTTCGTGCGCCCAAGGGGGGGCTCTTGGCTGGCCGCCATAGCTGCAGCAGCTACTGGCCGCAGCTACAGGGCGCCGCTCTAGCTGTTGGTCGCGGCTGGGCATGGAACGGGAGGGAAAGGGAAAAGGAGGTGGACGCGGCCGTTCCGGAGCTGAAGGGGCCGAGAATCGCCCCTGCACATGCCCGCCCTTGCTCCTGCTGCTCGGGGTCGGTTGACCTGCTCAGCGCCGCTTTAAGCGGTTGCTGTTCTATCGGGTGAAGATGACCGAGAAAAAGAAAAGAAAGGGAAAAGGGTTTATAAGCCAATAATGGGTAAATTGCAGCCAAGGTCCAAAGAACTAGAAAAAGGGATAACTTTTGCCTCAAGTGTCCGATTGAGACGATTTCTCTTGCAAATTTTCAAGTGTAAAATCTTCTACACCCTCAGTGCAAGAAATCATGCTAATCAATTAGTAACACTTGACCAAAGCACTAATCGCATCTGTGTACTTAATTTAACTTAATTAACTTAATTATTAACATTGCAATTATCATTAATTGCCTCAGAGGTTTCAATCTCAACCATTGATTCACATATTAACTTATTTGACTAACCATGATATTTAATTTGATACTCAACACTAATCAAGGTATTTCATGCTAATTGAGGTATTTATTAACTAACCCTGATATGGGTCGTAACACAGTAGGTCTTCATGTACTCAAGATAATTGGGTATGTGGAGAAACGAGCTAGACTGAGATTCCTCTTGGATCAAGAGTTGGCCACTGACGTGATTCTACAATACCTGCCAGAGTCATATAGTCAGTTTGTCAAACTACAACATGAACAATTTTGACAAACTGTTGACAGAGTTGTTGGGTATGTTGAGAATAGTTGAGACACAAATGAAGAAAGACAAGCCCAAGTCTGTGATGATGATCAACAAGACAAAGGGGAAGTATAAAGGCAAAGGCAAAGTTAAGATGAGTTCTAAATCTAGCCAAAATCCCAAGTCTTCATATCTTAAAGTAAAGGGAGGTGTGAAGAAAGTAAGAGACGATTGCCACCATTATACTAGCATGGACGTTGGAAAAGGAATTTCCCACTCTGGTTAGAGGAATTAAAGAGGAAGAAGTAAGGAAATGAGGCCTCCACTTTGTGTATAAACATTATAAGATAAATTTGATTACTTCTTCACTTTGGTATGTGATACCAAACAAAAACCTTACATACTTGTTATGCAGGATCTGACAAGACGTAAAAGCCTTCATGGAAGGACAAAGATGGATGAGACATAGCAAGTGTTGTGGAAGCCATGGTCTACATTTAAATTTATATTAGCCCAATGGGAATGTAATAGAGTTACTAGAACTACTATTTCATTATGCCATCAAATAGAAACATTTTACTTTAAAGAATCTTCTATGACAAGGATGATATACCAATAAAGTGAGATATTAATGTTTTTGTTTCAAAAGATATGTTCTTGCATGCCAACACCCAAAATCTAATGGTCTTTGTATGAAAGACTTTGACATGAATGTGTATAACATTATTTCTAAAGTATTATAATTGATAACTCAAGACTATCATTATCATTAGTCATCTTCCACATACATATAAAATATGCATGTCTAGAATACATATTGATGTTAATCTAAATTCCCTTGGTTATTGAACCTAAGGAAATATGCAAGTCTTACTTACGCCCAATATAGCATAACATCCTTCACTAGATGTAGTGGGAGGATAAGACCTCCATTAGACCTCATACATGTGATGCATGAAGATCTTATGGAATGGATGCTATAGATAGTTAATCGTATCTCACTCATTTACTGGTAATATGATGATATGTAATTAGTAAAATAGAAACATAAATCTCTTGAAGTGTTCAAGGAGATTATCAATGAAGTATGGCTTTGATGAAAATATTAAGAAACTTTGATGAGATCAAATGTTGAAATACTTTACATTGATACCTTGAGTACCTTCAAAGAAAGTACCGTGATAATGTATTAGAAGTCAAATCCTTTTGAACATGATGATATGTCAGATTGAAGGAATTATAATATGATGAGTCATGATATAATTATCAATTAATCTAGTCTTCTTATATCCTCACTAATATATACCTATCACTAAATAATATACCATTTAAATGGTTTGTAAGACATCATATATGATATGATTTGGGAATGTCCCAATATGTCTGAAATGACTGAAACCCCATTGAGAAAGTATTTTCTTCAAAAGGTTTATCTACAAACCATAATTGTTGAATATTACTATTAATCCCAATCCAATAAAAAAAATGTTTTTTTGATAGGATAATTGAGTTCTTAAAGAATTAGTGGGAGTAAAAGTAGAACTCAAAATGTTCGAGATCAACAAAGAGATACAATGAAAACTAAGAAAATCATAAGTTGTTGTGAAATCTCAGGTTCGTCATGTAACACTGAACAAAATAGTTTTAGTATAACACATCTGATATTGAAGGATTGCGAATCCAACAACTCAGATGGGTTGGTCATAAAATGATGAGCCAACTAGTCAACTAGATGCTTTTTTTGAGTAATATGGAAACCGTGTAAGCTAACAAGGTAGGACCTTGATAGCACCACCTAAAGACAAATGATGTTAGTTGAAAGGGTGTAGTAGAGTCTTATTGCAATGACCTACATGGATAACATACAAGGACAAATTGGTTGATTTTTTTAAAAATCAATTCAAGTTGTTGAACTCGATAGAAATTCCTTTACCAATTGTCAAGCTTGTTGTTGTAGTTAAAATAGACTAAGAGATTTGGCATATGAAGATAAAATTGGATTCCTTAAATTGAATACTTCAAAGGATGTGTATGTGACACAACCTAAAAGGTTTTATAACTTCAAGAATGTAAATAAAGCCTATAATATACAAAGTTAAATCTGGGATTGAAACAAGCATCTCAGAGATGGGATCTTTTGACTTGACAAGATAGTCAAAGAGTTTGACGTGAATCAAGACAAAAGATGGAATCTGTGATTACAAAAGATTTAGTGGGAGCATATATGAATATTCCACATATGATGAGGAATAACGAGTCAATATTGTGAATATTGAGATATGGCATGAAAACCCTTTTAGCAATGAAGGATTAAATGAAACATCTTATGAGATAAGGATCAAGACCTATGAGATAGTTATTGAATGTTTCATAATGGAAGTTTGAGTACATATGATATCAATATGTTGTAGGAGTTCAACACTAAGGGATTCAATGAGAGAGAATCTTGATTAGTCTCTTATGATCCTTATGTTCCAATTCTTATTAGGAATGGAAATCACAAGATTCCATAGGCTGGTATAATAGTCAATCTATCATGAATGTTATAAGTGTACTTATCCATATACTCTTGTATGTATGTACATGATAAGATGATACTAAATTCCAATAATAGTTATTGGAACGTCATTAAAGGCATCCATAAGTACTTTTGAAGTACTTAATGATAGATTGCTAGTCAATAAGGATAGCAATAAAAGGAAGAGTTGGATGTAAAGGATTACATCGATGCAAGATTCCATAATGATAAAAGTGACCACAAATTAAAATATGTTTGATTTAATAGAGAAATGTTTTTAGTTGGAAGGGTCCAAACTAACAACCATTAAATTGTATTCTACAATAGAATTTGAGTATACTTGCATCAAGAACATAGGGTGATACTATACAGATCTAAAGGTTCATGTGATGAACTTATAGGTGTTCCAACCATTGCTAAATCAGTAGTAATATTGTGACAATAATGGAGCTACTTGTAGACAAGGAATATCAGATACCATTTTACGGTGGTTTCATCTCAGAGTGAAGAGATAAGAAACATGCAATATACTGACTATATAACAAAGTGTTTATAACCCACTGGATTAAGCATTTGTGCAGAAAAAACATGGTGGACATGTTTGAATCACTTAGAATAAGATTCATGGGTGATTGGCTCTAAGTGTAAGTGGGAGTATGTTGGTAAAGTATGCCCATAGCACCAATCATGTGATGATTGACATGGCATATAACATAAAGGATTTGATTGATACATATATAGACAAGCTTCCAATTCATTATGTTTCATTCAATTATGAGATAACGAGGAAACATTATGAATGCCTAGAGAATAATAATACTCAATGACGTACGTCTTCAAGTATTAGCCTTGGGAAATGAGATCATACATATGTTAAGTGTACATATACATATTCTCATTATGCCCCTATTCGGTTGTTAATGTGGAAGTTAGATAGACATCAGTAACACTAAAGACTAGAGTGTGGGTTGGTTGATGACATAATCTCATTAATCATGATATGGGTATATCACACCAAGCACATAGATACATGTTAGGGAACAATGTATCGGATAGAGCCACCTTGAGAGTGACACATGGAAACCATAATTGGTGGTCATAGTCATCTCTCACATTGAAGGTGGTGATTGTGATTCTTAGACTTGAATTCACTACACTTGTCACATGCTGTTGGGTATGCTTTGACATCATCAAACGTAGTCCTAAAACATGGGTTGTTATAACGGCGATGATTGGGTGACTTTAACACATGGGGATAGATTGTGAGTGATATATATGGGATTTGCACCTCCTACTAGAGTATGTATCCTGGCCACTTGATAAGAGAGACTGAGAAATGCATGTGCATACACATGTGAATCAATATATGATATTGACGTCACATTATGTCAGTTAGTCTACTCTTAGTTCAAGAAACATGAGATGAACGTTTAGAGGATGACACGTTTATGCCTTGAGTTCACTTTGGATGTCAGAGACAAAGGAATTATACAATCATTGCAACACCTTACACAGACTGTAGGTTAAAGTTGTTCTCCAACTTTCCATTCACTTGGGTAGCACTGATGTGCAACTAGGAACCACTCTATACTTGTGATGTTATAAGCCAGTTATGGACATTCATTGCCAATGTGATTTGGGACCTATAGGGTCACACACATAGGAACTCATCTAGAAGAGGAGTTTAATCTTGAATGATGATTGGATTGGTTTAGTAAAGTGTTTAGGTATTCAATTCACACAATAGATCAACTGATTGGCTGACTATAGTGCCAAACAACATTCTCACTGAGTGAGATGGCCTTTGGGCATGCCAGACGGGTGTCTCAAGTGTTGAGATGACTTTTTGGGTGGCCAGGCCAATCATAGTTCGAATTGGCTAAGTTCTTTCCTTGAACCAACCGGTTCAATGTGATTGAACTAACCAGCTCATCTCAGACTCACGAGACGACCATTTGGGTGAGTGAGATGAGCATCTTTCCTGGGTGAGATGGCTCAATTGGGCCAAACAAAAGTTCTGGATGTTTCCTAAACATATTCGATTGTACTTTACTTAGTATATAAGGAAATTAATATGTGATATTATCATAAAAAATTAATATGTGATATTAATTGGAATAAAAATTGCCAAATTTGTATCCAATTGGGAAACTACCAGATGACCGTCTGATAGTGTGAGATGACCATCTCACACACCAGACGAATGTATGGGTTTTCCAGAAGACCATTTGGTGTCTTACAGGTTGCAAAAGTTCAAGTTCTTCTGGTCCCTTCCACTCCCACACAATCCTGTATAGATTGGGAACCCTAGCCCAAACCTTGCCTATAAAAGGAGGGGTAATGCGGGCTTCCCAAGGAAAAACACAAAAAACTGAGAATTAGTTCCTCTAACAGTTGTCCTCTCTGGTTGTGGTAACCAAGAGAGCCCAAGCAAGTCCTACTCAATAAGGGAGGGATAGCTACGGGAGAGAATAACTGAGCATCATTGTTGTGGGAGAGCAAGTTGGTGACTAGTACACCAACGGTAGGGATAACTCCTTCCTGTCTCTTCTAGTTGAATGATAAGAGTTCTAGTTGGTCCGTGTGGACTACTCTAGAGGCAGGAGTCCTTTGGATACTGCTCAGAGAGAAAAGTTAGCCTACAGTATGTGGCTAGACCACATGAGTGTTGTAGAAGTTGTTCGTGTTTGTTGTTTGTGGTGAAGACCAGGAGCCGCACAACCACTGTCCAAGAGCAAATAGTTGATAGTTGTAGTGAATCAAGTTTTTGTTGTTGGACTTGCTCCACGACTAGGTATAACTCATTAAACCATCCTTCCTATCTCATAGTGGTTGACGCAATCTTGTTGTTATGGGAATACTGATAGATAATGTTTTTGTTTCCGCTGCTATACTCTGTTGTCATATTTTCCAACAGGGACATCTTCATAAACATCAATAGGATCATTTTGTCTTGTTGCAGTACCCCTATCATCATCAACATGGAAAAAGTCAGTGAATTAATTATGGCCCTCCAAATCAATATACCAGTCAACATTTTGGAAGCTCGTAGTGTGACTAGTTTTAGGTTCTACATAAGGATTAACAATACATTCTCATGTTCCAACCATTCCTCCAAATAATAGATCATACTCTTCCTCATTGTCCAACCTGTGATGCCTAAATACCTTTGCACGTGGATGTTTCCGCAATTATATATAAATATAGTGATTATCTTAATTATTATAAATTATTCTAATGTTGTATTATTCACATACCTTTAAATAATCTTTCCACCAGTCATCGTATGCAACTATAGTATTTAACTTGTCTGACCATCCCAAACCACTTCTTTGATTTTTTTAGTGAAATCCACTCTTTGTAGTCTTTGCACATGCCATCTGTTAATACACAATTCTCTAAATAATTTTGAAGTTACAAGTGTCCATGTATATCAATCTGTACCACTAGGATTTTCACCTTTGTCCCCTTGTTTAGATTTTCCCTTATCATATTCAGATGCCATATCTAACATGAAATAATAATAATATTAGAATTATTTAGTGTAAATAGATATATGTTTCAAACAACGACTATATGCTAAGATTTTTTTTATAAGAAGAGCTTCCTAGCTTTCTACATGTGTACGTAGATATATAATGTTCTTAATAATGTGATACATATTTCCAACAATGAGTATTGATGACAAATAATTTCTTGTGAGAAGCACATCCTATCTTCCTACATCTCTGAATGTATGTATTTTGTTTACATTCTTCATATACATCTTATAAGAACTACCAATCAGTTTTGTTTTTAAGTAATAAATGTAATGTATATTAGGAAGTATAATGTATCAATCTAAATTAGGAAATATAATGCATCAATCTAAATGATTTGTTGCAAAAAGGTCATGTCTCAATCTAAATTAGGAAATGTAAACTTCATAAAATATTCACAGTTGGCTCAATAATAAATTTGTCTTTTTAAACAAGTATAGAATAGACACTTATAAATAGATTTATGCATATCTAAAGTGCAAAAATTGGATATTTGTGCCATTCTACCTTCTCAATTTTCATTTGTAATAATGTAAACAGAAGTAAAATCCAGTATGATAAACATAAAATAGAAGTTTGTTTGCTAATAAAGAACAAAGTTGTCGGATGGTGGAAGAGAGATTACATAAAAGTAAAACTAACAATCACAATTAAGGCTTAAGAATTGTATGACTATATACACTTAAAAAATGTTGCATATGTGATGACTAATAGGGAATCATTGATGAGTATGGAATCAAAGGGTAAACAACCATCACATTAATATTTTCAATGCAGGAACATTAATGGTATCAACAATAAACAACAACCACAAATCATACCAAAAAGGTGTTGCAGAAGTCAACTTTGCATTAATATGTACCTGTGACAATGGCACTCAAGGTAAATCTTAGAGGCTGGTTGGCTTATGGATGGAGCACAATCGTCATCAAGGTGGTAGAGATATGAGAGGAAAGCAGGAGCAGTCATAACTGATGATACATTTCTTAGCCGAAATAAATAGAACCGACAATAAGCGTAAAAAAGTTGGTTCCATTATAAGGGAAACCATGGAAATTGATTCGCACGGTAGATAATTTTGTCCCTTCTGCAAGGATTTTACACGACAAGTTATCTAAAGATTATCTAGTTAATAAATCCTTGTGGTATCTTATTTATCTATTAAACAAAATAAAAATGTCAATTAAATTATCCGGTTAAAGTTATTTACCGTGTCAGAACTTAAATGACACATTAAATGCACCTGAAGTATTCCAACATTCTCATGCATTCATACAACTCCATAACACTCATATATGGTTAAAACTACTCTTTAAAGACATTGACAATAAAAAATAAGATGGTAGCTAAGAGTACAAGTGAAGCATTAAGACCAAGAGTACGGATATAAACATTTCTAAGTGCATATATGCAATGGATATAAGTATTTACATGTTGTGAGAGCCTTAGTGGCTACTCCCGACACAAGCTATATGTTTAGTCACTCATGGTGGTGAACAACATTACAGATTTGCAAGTATTGTATTGCATGGAGATGGATGACTGAATAAATGGAAGAGATGAAGGAAGGAAGACAAATCCAAGGAGAAGATGATACACCAACAATGGCCCCAGATGAACTAGGTCGATGGACATACTCTCTAATATGAAGATGGTTCGGTAATGTGGAAGATTTGTTCCTTGCTCTCACTCTATCGATGAAGAAGTTAGGGCAGATCATTGGAGAGTGCTGGGGAAATCCTTCAGACTCTCATTCTTCATCTCTTCATGAACTGATGGAAGAAGGGCTAATTGATGGCGTGGACAAGGTGGGGTAGAGCTTCCAGGTTCTTCGTGGGTGGGGACCTTGATCTCGGTACCCCATGTGTCCTATTTATAACTTTGGTTTGTGGTCTTTTACTTGTGCCACAAGTTGGGGCACGTGGTTAACTACCTCGAATGATAGTGCTTTAAGGCCATTGGATCTTGAGTGTGTCTTTGAGCCATCAGTTCCCTTGCTATTTGTCCAATTGATGGCTTCATTCAGACCATCAATTCTTGGAAAATCTATTATGCCATCAGATCTTGAGAATTGATGACGAACATCTTGAAGTGATAGCCTTCCTGGAAACTCTGGTTGACCACCATTCTAAAAGATCTGACAGTTGCGCTAAATGGCAGGTTGTCCAGGCAAGCCATCAGTTATGACATCTAATGGCCACCCAGTGGTGGCTTGACTAGCCATCGGTTGTTGAGTAATGATGTTTAGTCTGATTTTTCTCCTTGGTAGATCTGCACCTCTATGGGCCATTGATTTGGAAATTTATGGTTGGACTAGTGTTATATTCTAGCTCTGTTGTGGTCTCCATCAGTTGTGGAAATTGATGGACGTTCTGCTTCAATGGTAAAACCATCATTTCACAAGTCCCCTACATGAGAACTACTAATTATATTCAAAACAAGGCATAACTCGCATACACATTAGTACATAAGTTATCTCTGACATCGGTTAAAACAACCCTTTTACATCAATTTAAAACCAACACCTAAGTGGGAAACACTATATCCACAAGCCTAAGATGTCGATTCTTTGGGGAAGACAAAACCGATGCCAGAGATCCAGTGATTGATTGTGTTGATAAAAAAACTGACACCTATCATGATGTACCAAGTCACATTTATAACTGGTAAAGGAACCCAAATAATCAGTTAGTTAAAAACTTATCATGATTTACAGTGTCTATTGCAACCCAAATAACCAATGATTTTAATGTAAAGTGACAGTTATATCTAATAAGCCTATGACATGCTACCCAATGAGGTTGTGCTATCCAACATGACATTTTTGGTTTTGTCCTTTAATGTCAGTTATTTCACTAAAACTGAAGACTCAGGCCTATGGTGTCAGTTTTTTTGATACAACCAACAACTAAGTTTTGTTTTTTTAAATGGCAGGCATGTAGCTTGATGCCTGACTGGTCAGTAGGATGCACAACCTGCAGTTCAGTTCTGAACTTTAGTTCTAAACTGCATGTTAACAACATCCTATGAGTTCAGCTGAACAACAAGCCACCAAACATGCAATAACAAACATAATATGCACATAATACACATCACAGTCCACGTTCTAGTCAAAATCTTTCAAAAAATCATATAACATTTCTTCATTTCACATTTCAAATACAGACACATGTGCAGATCTTCCAAAAATCTAACATAATTGCAATAGACTTACATAATATTGCATGTAGCAAAAAGATGTCTACTTATATTACATAATTGCAGTAGACCTTATAATATTACAAAAAACCTTAGTGCATGGGGTTGTATGAGCCAGAGACATTGTTCAAAGATCTCATGGCTATACTTCGGGATATAGTAGTCATCTCTTATGATGGTACTATCAGACACATGTGCATCAATTTTATTATGCAGTTTGAATATTCTACAGATGTTGCATCTATGTGCAAAACTATGAATCTTCTTGAACACTGTTAAACAAGATTCATAGTTCTGCACATAGATGCAACATCTACAACATATTCAAACTGCATAATAGAATTGTTGCACATGTGTTTGATAATACCATCATAAGAGATGACCATATTTCAAAATATAGCAATTAGATCTTTGAACAGTCTCCCTGGCTCATACAAACCCCAGTAGAAGTCATCATAATCTTCCCATAAGACCGCAAAGTCTTCTTCAGTGTCCTCTTCATGAGTAACATCTGTGGCCTCTTCGATCTTGGAGTGCGACATCAACATCTACAAAATAAAAATGTTTGACATGATAAATAAATACAAGTTTGAGCACATGATACGGTAATTTTTTCAAATACCAACTAATATCACTCACCATATATTTATGGTCTGATGTTTATGGTAGGACCGTCATGTCTTCCTTTAGATGTTAAAGGAGTGACTGTCTTTTCTGCCACTTTGGAATTGGTGTTACATGTTCAAAACCAGGCGATAGTCCAATATTTATTGTAGGATATGATGACTATTGGTTTTCTGACTCCTCTGAGGAATCATCTTCTAACTCCTTGAGGAATTATCGACCCATAGAAATTCAGGTGACCATTTATCTCCAAAATAAAACTGGTACTCCCACACATACTCCTCATATTTTTCACTGGTAGAAAACAAATTGTGGTAGTAGCTGTTACTTGAGGCAATTGAGGCGATATCATTACGGAGATAACGTGATGGTGCAATAGAGCATTGGCTAAAGATTTTGGTGATGGAGTGCGACATCTACATCTACAAAATAAAATCAAAGAAATTTCTCACTGAGAGAAAAGTTAACATAGGAGATGTGAATATGGCTAATTGTTGTGCAATAACTTTTCCAAATAAAGGCATCCCAGGTATTAATGTGAATGCAAGATGGGCATCACTATATGATCATTGTGTAATCATCATCATCATCATCATCATCATCATCATCATCATCATCATCATCATCATCATCATCATCATCACCATCACCACCATCACCATCACCATCACCATCACCATCACCATCACCATCACCATCACCATCACCATCACCATCACCATCACCATCACCATCACCATCACCATCACCATCACCATCACCATCACCATCACCATCACCATCACCATCACCATCACCATCACCATCACCATCACCATCACCATCACCATCACCATCACCATCACCATCACCATCACCATCACCATCACCATCACCATCACCATCACC